>CM075978.1:106540692-106736357 GCA_038087875.1 Malacoraja senta
TTCAAATCTGTTTGCAATAAATGCCTCCCTAAACACCTTGCCGTATGATGCTGGTTTGCTTTCAATAATTTGTGTATAAGGACACTAAATCTCTTTGAACAACATTTCTTGATCTCCTGTCATTTGAAAAACATAATGCATTGCATCAAAACCAATAGTTTCACTTTTTTTCACATTATATTTCCAGCTGACTTGTTTGTGTTCATTTGCTCAGTTTGTCTGTCTCCCCTTTGAAGCCCCGTTACATCCTCCTCCACACTCAAAATCCCACTTAGTTTTGTATTATCAGCGAACATAAAAATCTATTGTTTAAGAAAGAACTGTAGATGCTGGTAAAATCGAAGGTAGACACAAAATGCTGGAGAAACTCAGCGGGTGAGGCAGCATCTACGGAGAGAAGGAATTGGCGACGTTTCGGGTCGAGACCCTTCTGCAGACTCTGTTATTTGGTGGCATTGGTTAAATTGCTGATATCGATCATACATAGCTGGGCCCAAAGCACAAGTCTTTGTGGAACACGAAAATGATCTATTTATTCCCCTGCTTTACTTTCTATGAGATAACTAGTTCTTAATTCATATCCACACAGGTTTTCCCAGTCCCATTTCTCCACCACACCGTTAACTCGTTTTGTTTCTCCCCTCGCCCCACCTTGTTCAATCATCTCTCACTTAGCTGGTTCCACATCACCTTCCCATATCAAAATCAGCAGCTTAGAGCCTCTTGTGTCTCTATCTCCACCCTCCTCTTCCCCCTCCAGCTCGTGGTTCCATCTGCCCTTTTTTGTCCTCTTATCTAGCTCCACCTATCACTCACCAGTGTTGTCTCCCAACCTCACACTTCATCCCTTCCCCTCCTGGATTGATCTGCCTATCAACTTCCTCATCGTTTGGTTCCATCCATCATCTGCCAGCCTCTACCTAACCCCCTCCCCTCTCATCTCATCTCCCCTTTACAGCTCTCAGTCCTGATGCTGGGTATGAACCCGAAACATTGACTATTCCTCTGCCTCCACAATGCCATCTGACCTGCCACATTCATCAGCAGGTTGTTTTATGCTCAATTCATGGCAGTTGTTACCCCCCCCCCCCCCCCCAACTCCATTGTTAAAATCTTATTGACCAGGTATGGAGTCTTATTCAAAGTCTCATGAAATTCCAAATATATTACCTCAACTGGTTCCCCCTTATCTAATCTATTAGTCACATCTTCAAAGAACAATAGATTATTCAAACATGATTTTCCATTTCATACAATGCCCTCCATAATGTTTGGGACAAAGACCCATCATTTATTTATTTGCCCCTGTACTCCACAATTTGAAATTTGTAACAGGAAAAAAAAATCACATATGGTTAAAGTGTACATTGTCAGATAAAGGCCATTTTTATACATTTTGGTTTCACCATGTAGAAATTACAGCTGTGATTATACATAGTCCCCCCCTTTCAGGGCACCATAATGTTTGGGGACACATGGCTTCACAGGTGTTTGCAATTGCTCAGGTGTGTTTAAATGCCTCCTTAATGCAGGTATAAAAGAGCTCTCAGCACCCAGTCTTTCCATCACCTTGGAAACTGTTATTGCTGTTTATCAACACGAGGACAAAGTGCCAATGAAAGTCAAAGAAGCCATTGTGAGACTGAGAACATGAATAAAACTGTTAGAGACATCAGCCAAACATTAGGCTTACCAAATTCAACTGTTTGGAACATCATTAAGAAGAAAGAGAGCACTGGTGAGCTTTCTAATTACAAAGAGACTGGCAGGTCAAGGAAGACCTCCACAGCTGATGACAGAAGAATTCTCTCTATAATAAAGAAAAATCCCCAAACACATGTCCGACAGATCAGAAACACTCTTTAGGAGTCAGGTGGATTTGTCTATGACCACTGTCCGCAGAAGACTTCATGAACAGAAATACAGAGGCTCACTGCAAGATGCAAACACTGGCTAGCTGCAAATATAGGATGGCCAGGTTACAGTTTGCCAAGAAGTACTTAAAAGAGCAACCACAGTTCTGGAAAATGGTCTTGTGGACAGATGAGACGAAGTTTGACTTATATCAGAGTGATGGCAAGAGCAAAGTGGTGGAGGAGAGAAGGAACTGCCCAAGATCCAAAGCATACCACCTCATCTGTGAAACATGGTGGTGGGGTGTTATGGCCTGGGCATATATGGCTGCTGAAGGTACTGGCTCACTTATCTTCAAGGATGATACAACTGCTGATGGTAGTAGAATAATGAATTCTGAAGTGTATAGATCCTATCTGCTCAAGTTCAAACAAATGCCTCAAAAACTCATTGGCCGGCGGTTCATTCTACAGCAAAACAATGATCCCAAACATACTGCTAAAGCACCAAAGGGGTTTTTCAAAACTAAAAAATGGTCAATTCTTGAGTGGCCAAGTCAATCACCCAATCTGAACCCAAATGAGCATGCCTTTTATATGCTGAAGAGAAAACTGAAGAGGACTAGCCCCCAAAACAAGCATAAGCTAAAGATGGCTGCATTATATGCCTGGCAGAGCATCACCAGAGAAGACACCCAGCAACTGGTGATGTCCATGAATCACAGACTTCAAGCAGTCATTGCATGCAAAGGATATGCAACAAAATACTAAACATGACTACTTTCATTTACATGACATTGCTGTGTCCCAAACATTATGGTGGCCTGAAATGGGGGTCTATGTAAAAACACTGCTGTAATTTTCACATGAAGAAACCAAAAGTATAAAAATGGCCTTTATTAAAATTTGGACAATGTGCACTTAACCACATGTGATTATTTTTCTCTTACAAATCTCAAATTGTGGAGTACAGCGGCAAATGAATAAATGATGGGGTCTTTGTGCCAAACATTATGGAGGGCACTGTATATCATTGCGGACTGTGCTAAATCCTATTATTCTTTTCAAATGTGATTTATAATTATATCCATTGTAGATTCTAGCATGTTCACTACCATGACAAAAGGCTAACAGGTCAGCAGTTTGTCATGTTCTCTCTCCCTCCTTTCCTTCACAGCGAGGTCATATTTGTGATTATCCACAGGAAAATTTCTAAGATCTATATTTTGGGAAGATGACAACTAGAGTGTCTACCACATCTTCACAGCTACCTTAATCAGAATATCCAAATGTCAGTTTCTTCGGGACTTAAAATTGGCATGCAGCCTCGCTAACTTCTCCAACACAATTTTTCTTTACTTACTACTAATTATTTTCTTCAGTTCTCCATTTTCCTTAGTTCTCTGGTACTTCTGGGAAGTTGCATGTCTTATACAAGTTCTACTTTAACTCTTCGTGTCTTTGTTTGGGTGGAGACCACATTTTGCTCTCACAGGTCCTTTCCTTTTTACTTGTAGATGCTCTTAGAGTCCACTCTATGCTTCCTGCCAGTTTACTGTCATGTTCTAAATTGTCTTTCTTCATAATCTTCTTCTGAGGAGTTCCAAAATCCTCTGGCCTCCTGTTTTTTCTGCCAAATTTATAGCCACCTCCTTGAACAAAGGGTAGAGAGACTGCCGCATTCGCTGTTAATAAATACATATTTTATCTTCTTTGGTTTTCAGTGGAAGGAGCATGATTATTCACTTAGCTGAGAGAATTAGAAGATTTAAGTTATATTATGATTAAATAATAGATTACAAAACTTGCCTTTATAAGTACTACTAAATTCAGAAGGTGTTCTCAAACTGAAGATTCCTTTAGGGGACAAACTCTTACAATTGCAGTTCAATAATACTCACTGGTCACTGGGGTAATTGGCCTAAACAGGATGACAGTGCTTAATAATAAAATATCAATTGAAGACGGGGCTGTCCAGCTCTGAAGAAACATACTCAAATGTTGGCTGACATTCACCTATCTGTGCATGCACTTGCAACATGGTCCAATTTATTGTGGCATCAGATATTGCTGCTGGCACCCAGGAACTGAAAACCCAACTCTAAGAAATTATGTTAGTTACATGAATAAAATGACATTCCTCAAATTTAAAACAATACTTAAAAGGACTAAATCACCTGACTGTAATAATATGTTTAAGAAGGAACTGCAGATGCTGGAAATCGAAGGTAGACAAAAATTGCTGGAGAAACTCAGCAGGTGAGGCAGCATCTATGGAGCGAAGGAAATAGGCGACGTTTCAGGTTGAGACCATTCTTCAGACTGATGTCGGGGTGGGGGGCGGGAAGAAGAAAGGAAGAGGTGGAGACAGTGGGCTGTGCGAGAGCTGGGAAGGGGAGGGGAAATAAGGAGAAAGCAGGGACCACCTAAAATTGGAGAGTCAATGTTCATACCGCTGGGGTGTAAACTACCCAAGCAAAATATGAGGTGCTGCTCCTCCAATTTCCGGTGGGCCTCACTCTGGCCATGGAGGAGGCCCAGGACAGATAGGTCGGATTCGGAATGGGAGGGGGAGTTGAAGTGCTGAGCCACCGGGAGATCAGGTTGGTTATTGCAAACCGAGCGGAGGTGTTGGGCGAAGCGATCGCCAAGCCTATGCTTGGTCTCACTGATGTAGAACAGCTGACACCTAGAGCAGCGGATGCAATAGATGAGGTTGGAGGAGGTGCAGGTGAACCTCTGCCGCACCTGAAAAGACTGCTTGGGTCCTTGGAGCCAGGGGTGGAAGTACAGCGACAAGTGTAGCATTTCCTGCGGTTGCAAGGGAAAGTGCCAGGAGAGGGGTGGTTTGGGTGGGAAGGGACAAATTGACCAGGAGTTACGGAGGGAGCAGTCTCTGCGGAAAGCCGAAAGGGGAGGAGATGGGAAGATGTGGCCAGTGGTGGGATCCCGTAGGAGGTGGCGAAAATGTTGGAGGATTATTTGTTGTATGTGACGGCTGGTAGGGTGGAAGGTGAGGACAAGGGGGACTCTGCCCTTGTTACGAGTGGGGGGGATGGGGAGAGAGAGCAGAGTTACGGGGTATAGAAGAGACCCTGGTGAGAGCCTCATCTATAGTAGAAGAGGGGTAATCCCGTTCCCTAAAGAATGAGGACATCTCCAATGCCCTGGTTTGGAATAATACATCAGTGGAAAATGGGAGTGTGCTTCTTTTCATGAAACTAATAATTAGAAGTTATATACTGATCTTTTGTGTTTGCCAAAAAGCAAAAGGATTAACATTTGAAACAAATTTAAGACAATGCCCATTTTATCTGAACCTGCGCCTTTAGTAAACAGGCTTAATGATATCAGCACTGAGAAAAGAACCACAAGCTACAATACACCTATTCAAGCTACAATACACCTATACAAGCTACAATACACCAAAACAGTTAGTTCCACTGATTCTTCCCCATCCCTCGCCAACTATGGGACCACTTCTCTTCCCACACCCACACCACTGCCCTCTCACCCCCCCACCCCCTGACCACCCACCACCCCCCCACCACACATCGCCTCGTCCCCATTCCACCCACCTGCCTTCCTCCGGCCCCAACCCCCATCCCTGCCGGGTGTTCACCATCCCCCCCGACCTCCCCCTCTCCGACATCGAACGGTCTGTCCTCAGCAGAGGTCTTACCTTTGTCCCCCTCCGTCCCCATCTCAATGAGTTCCGTGCCCTCCATGACTTGGAACGCTTCTACCGTCGCCTCCGCCTCACAGCTCACTTCCATGGGAAGGAGTCCTCGCTCCCCACTGATGACCCCTTTTCCCGTCTCCAACGCACCCCATCCTCATGGAACCCCCCTCGTAGCCTTCCGGCTTTAGAACTCTTTATTAAAAACTGCCGCCGTGACATCAACCGCCTCAACTTCTCCACTCCCCTGTCTCACTCCAATCTCTCCCCCACTGAACGCACTGCCATCGACTCACTCCGCAACAACCTAGATTGGGTTATCAAACCCGCCGACAAGGGAGGTGCCGTGGTAGTCTGGCGCGTCGACCTCTACAAAGCTGAGGCCACGCGCCAACTCTCGGACACCTCTTCCTACTTACCCCTGGACCATGACCCCACTGACGAGCACCAGGCCACCATCTCCAGCACCATCACCGACTTCATCCACTCCCACGCCCTGCCCGAACGAGCCTCCAACCTCATCGTTCCCCAGCCCCGCACAGCCCGCTTTTACCTTCTCCCCAAAATCCACAAACCTGACTGTCCCGGTAGACCCATTGTCTCTGCCTGTTCTTGCCCCACCGAACTCATCTCCACCTACCTCGACTCCATCCTATCCCCCTTGGTTAAATCCCTCCCCACCTATGTTCAAGACACCTCAGACACTCTCCGTCATCTCCGCGCATTCCACTCTCTAGGCCCTCACCCCCTCATCTTCACCATGGACGTCCAGTCACTGTACACCTCCATCCCCCACCAGGATGGTCTCGAAGCCCTCCGTTTTTTCCTCGACCGTAGAAGCAATCTATACCCGGCCACTGACACCCTCCTCCGCCTAGCGGAGCTGGTACTTACACTTGATAACTTTTCATTTGACTCCTCCCATTTCCTCCAAATACAAGGCGTAGCTATGGGCACACGCATGGGCCCCAGCTACGCCTGCCTCTTTGTCGGGTACGTAGAACAATCCTTGTTCAATGCGTACCAGGGCCCCATCCCCGACCTCTACCTCCGCTACATCGATGATTGTTTTGGTGCCACATCCTGCACGCACACACAACTGACTGACTTCATCCGCTTCACCACCAACTTCCATCCGGCACTCAAATACACCTGGACCATTTCCGACACTTCCCTACCATTCCTTGACCTCACTATCTCCATCGCAGGTGATAGACTCCTTACCGACATCCACTACAAACCTACCGACTCCCATGGTTATCTGGACTACACTTCTTCCCACCCTGCTTCCTGTAAGGACTCCATCCCCCACTCCCAATTCCTCCGTCTACGCCGCATCTGCTCCCAGGATGAGGCGTTCCACACCAGGGCATCTGAAATGTCCTCATTCTTCAGGGAACGGGGGTTCCCCTCCTCCACCATAGATGAGGCTCACACCAGGGTCTCTGCCATACCCCGCAACACTGCTCTCTCTCCCCATCCCCCCACTCACAACAAAGGCAGTCCCCCTAGTCCTCACCTTTCACCCCACCAGCCGTCACATACAAGTGATCCTCCGTCAGTTTCGCCACCTCCAACGTGACCCCACCACTCGCCACATCTTCCCATCTCCCCCCATGTCTGCCTTCCGCAAAGACCGCTCCCTCCGTAACTCCCTTGTCAATTCTTCCCTTCCCTCCCATACCACCCCCTCCCCTGGTACTTTCCCTTGCAACCGCAAGAGATGCAACACTTGTCCCTTCACCTCCCCCCTCCACTCCATTCAAGGACCCAAGCAGTCGTTCCAGGTGCGACAGAGGTTCACCTGCATCTCCTCCAACCTCATCTATTGCATTCGCTGCTCTAGATGCCAGCTGATCTACATCGGTGAGACCAAGCGGAGGCTTGGCGATCGTTTCGCCGAACACCTCCGGTCGGTCCGCAATAACCAACCTGAACTCCCGGTGGCTCAGCACTTCAACTCCCCCTCCCATTCCGTATCTGACCTCTCTGTCCTGGGTCTCCTCCATGGCCACAGCGAGCAACACCGTAAATTGGAGGAAATGCACCTCATATTCCGCTTGGGCAGTCTACATCCTGGTGGCCTGAACGTTGAATTCTCCCAATTCTGCTAGCCCTGGCTGTCCCCTCCCCTTCATCAGCCATCTGGTTGTCTCCTCCCCTCCCCCAGCCCTCGGGCTCCTCCTCCGCCTTTTCCTTTTTTCCTTTCTTCTCCCCACTCCCTATCAGTCTGAAGAAGGGTTTCGGCCCGAAACGTTGCCTATTTCCTTCGCTCCATAGATGCTGCTGCACCCGCTGAGTTTCTCCAGCATTTTTGTGTACCTACAATACACCTATCCTACCACGAGAGGGAGACTGACTAATTGAACTCTGCCAGTTTGATTCCAGCTCCCAAAAGCTCATGATGAATCCTCCCTTTCATGTTCAAATGATCCAATCAGTGTTGGTTCTCACGATTTGACTGCACTAAATGAGATACACCACTCGAATTTAACAGACACTCTCTTCCCTGCCACCAATGAACAAAATAACCAGATTCTCAATCTAAAATAGCAATAGTACATTTTAAATCTTGGATCAGTGAATAGAATTGGAATGTAGCTGATAGAGATATAATTACTATAGAAAATGTCATAGAATCCTTTCCCTCAGAATGAAATTCATCCTCTGACTTCCACTTTCTCCTTCTCAAATCATTTTGCATTGATGAAGATCAGGCTCAAGCAGTACTCTCTAGGTCTAAATTGTAAGGTATCTTCATTTATCTAATCACATAGAGCAGATAAAATGCAATCAAACCCAGCAGTGTTCTTTAGTAACAGATCACTAGAATGCATGCTAACCAGCCAGCCAGCCTGCAGACTAAAAGGGTAAGAAGATAAACAGGGATAAGATGCAGCTCAGCCATGAGCCAACAGGTTTTAGGGGCCAATCGGGTTTCCCATGTTCCTCTCATCACCTCTGTTTCTGCCCCCCGTTCCCACACCCTTATCTACAACAAAAATATATAATCGAGAACTTATTTTTTAATTATTTAAAATTATTTAAATTAAAAACCCACAAAACCACTCTGCGTTATACACAGGTGACATTAAACAAAGAGCTATTGTGGCAATACATCGGGTGTCGTCACTGGGCTTAATGTATTGATATCGATGTGCTGCAAAAATGATAGGTATCCATGTGATGCAATGAGATCATTACCTGAAACTGCTTCACCACTCCTGGCTGATCTATGGCCTACAGCTATTCAAGGCAATGTTAGTGCTCATAACACCTTGCCACAGTTCCATCAAAGCCCAATAAGTTTATTTTCATACCATATAGTACAAAATAACAGACAGCCAATTGAACTTTCAAACCTGATGGCAGCCTAAAACCTGCAATTATTGACATTGAGTAACTGCTCTCAATGAAAAATGAAACTAGTTTGCTTACCTCCATCCTTATTGAAACAGCTCCAAACTTTTGCTGTTTAGTTATATTTCCTGATTGTAAGGTTTACATTACTTTCTGGTATGCATGTAATTAGTTTTCATAAAGAAAAAGAGCAACTGTGATGGATTTTATCAAATACTGTGAATTGACCAGTTTAAGTTACTGAAGGCTTGTTGAGACCAGCCTAAAAGATAAGTAGAATTGCAAAACATTCCAAATCGTAAAGCATATAAAGCTGCCTATGATAAATTAGTAATGCCACTCATACTTTATTCACTTCCCAGCCTCTTGCTCTTCTACGGAGTTATCCCAATGTTCATACATTCCTTATGCATTAAGTAAAATGTGTTTGTCGTTATTTTGGTTCTGTATTCCAGCAAAAGGTACACACTTTGGACAATTTTAAAAAAGATATTTGGGATGAAAGTTTACAACATATACATCAATGTTCATTAAATGCCAGACATTCTTTAATACAATTTAAAGTACTACATAGACTGCATTATTCAAAAACAAAATTAAATAGAATCTTTCCTAATATCTCTCCTATTTGTGATAAATGCCAATACTCATCGGCTAATTTAACCCATACCTTTGTAAATTGTATAAAAATTAAAAATTACTGGATGGATATTTAAAAAATAATCTCTGTAGTTGTTAATACTCAACTGGATCCTGATCCTAAATTAATAATATTGGGCATATCAGAACAATATCTAAAACTTACAACAAGCCAAAGAAATTTCCTTGACTACAGTATAATAATTGGGAAAAAATTAATATTAATATTTTGGAAAAATCCTGCAACCCCCACAATTAAGATGTGGATTATGGAGATGTCGGAGACCTTACATTTGGAAAAAATTAGATATGTCTTAATTGACAAACCAGAATTATTTTCTAAAATATGGTCTCCATTTATAGATTATCTGAAGGGGTAGACTGGGCCGGCGCGGAGGCCTGACTGAAACCCGAACCCAGGACTAGATGAATAGTTACGTTTTCTGACCTATGGACCTATCTCCTAAGTTGTATTATTGATAGTTTATCTTACTTTTCCAATTTCTTTTCTTCATTTCTATATTTTTCTTATCTATAAATATAAATAAATAATTAGAGGCAACGTTAATATGTAACCGATAAAGGAGGACCCCAGCTACTTTGGTAACTGGGTACCCGGAACCCTGGATACTTAATATGTAATCGTTATACAAAGTTTGTATTGGGTTGGACTATGATATTGATACCTCTAATAAAAAAATTAAAACATTAAAAAAAAAATTAATGGCAGACCCTTGTAAACACTGTTTCCTAAACTCAAGCGGAAAGACAAATTCTTCCAAAATGATGGGAGGGGAAAAGAGATGATTTAGACATGCTATAGCTCTTCGAAGAATTCTTGATGTTTGAAAGGATAATAAAATGTTGCAGTTTCCAAGTAAAATGTAAAACATTGAAATACTACTTTTAATAGAACATTCTTCAGTCACTTCTGAAAAACGTTATAATGTGAGCAAAGTGACGTTTAAATTTTTTTTTAAACTGGCACAATCGTCTTCATCAGGGTCAGAAACCTGCTGTCCTTACTTGCTCGCCTTGTGCGTGATTCGATCCACGTCAAAATTACTAATGGTTAAAGGTCTCAGTAGTGACTTGGAAAAACATCATCACCAGCCTAAGTGATGTGAGCTCACCTTGCCAGAGATGTCCACATCTTATGGTGGAATATCAACAATATCATACCTTTTTAGTTTTTGTCTTGGGGCAGCCGTCTGTCCGGCAGCATTCAAAGCCGTGGTCTTACTCGGCGCCACATTTTTTTTGCTGCTCACTGGAGGAGCCTGATGAATTGAAGAGGTCTTGGGGCTTCTGCGTTTCAGTTTCTTTTCCTCCATTGTGTGGATTTTTCAGAGTGCAAAGTCTGCCTACTGAAATACAAGTTAAAGAAAATGTGAAAGCTTATAAAAGTAGACAGTTAACTAGCAGGCATTACCCAAATGGTATTTTCAACTAATAAGTGGTTCAAATAAAATGCAGCGGACATGCATTTTATTTCATCCTCTTAAGCAGAACCTTGGATTGTGGGGATGACTTATATCCACTCAGGACCTGTGGGTTGTCAAGTGACTGATAAGGCCAATGAGGGTTTACAGACCTTTAGGATAAGCAGACATTTGTACTTAAATTGTACATAAAATTACACATGAATTCTGCTAAAAAGTAAGAAAGACAAAAGACTGTTCTAAACAAAAATAAGACATTGGTGCAAAACATAATGAGAGAAAGAATGCGTTCATAGAAGTGCAAGAAGTGGTCCATAGTGTTCTGTTGCTGAAGTAGGATTACGGTTGTATCTTCCTTTGCAACTGAATCCGTAACCTCCTCATCAGCATCCCTCAATCCATGAAGATCGGTAACAACATCACTTCCTTACTAACCATCAGAAATCTTACTTTTCACTAGCTTGTAAAATGTGTGTAATTTATGGTTTGTGTGTTGTCTGAATCTACACACCTTTGATCTTGCTGCAAGCAAGATTTCCATTGTACTTGTACCTCACTGTGCTTCTGCCTATGATACTTATAATGACTTGAGTTGACTTGACTCGACAAAGCCATGCCAACTATCCCTAATGTCCTTGACTTTGCAAATGCATGTAGATCCTGTCCCTCAGAATTAGCAACGGACTTGAATGAATACGCCACAGTCGTTACAGACTTCTTAAAGAAATGTGTGGAGGACTGCATCACTACAAAAACCTTCTGTTTCCCAATCAGAAACCTTGGATGAACTTTGAGATCCGCACTCTTCTGAAGTCCAGACACCGGTCATTCACGTCCGATGATACAGTGGCCTACAAGAAGTCCAGATACGACCTTGGTAAGGCCATCAAAAAGGCCAAAAGGGACTTCTGCTCCAAACTGGAGGATGAGACAGATGTTCGGCAGCTGTGGCGGGGCCTGAATGCAATCACCTCTACAAGGCGAAACCAGGAGGCAGCTCGAATGTCGCCGAAACATCACTCCCTGACGAGCTCAATGCGTTTTACGCACTCTTTGATAGGGAGAACACTGATGTGCCTTCTCGAGCCCCCATTCGCTGTGATGGTATTTTAGTCTCAGTCACAGAGGCCGACGTCAGGTAATCCTTCAGAGGGGTGAACCCTCGAAAAGCGCCTGGACCTGATGGTATACCCGGTCGTGTTCTAAAAACCTGTGCGGACCAACTGGCTAGAATTTTTACGGACATTTTCAACCTCTCACTTCTGAGGTCTGAGGTCCCCACCTGCTTTAAAAGGGCATCAATTATACATGCCCAAGAAGAGTAAGGTGACGTGCCTCAATGACTATCGACCAGTGACACTAACGCCTGTGGTGATGAAGTGCTTTGAGAGGTTGATCATGGAGCAAATCAACTCCTACCTCGACAAAAACCTGGACCCACTGCAGTTCGCTTACCACCACAACAGATCAATGGTGGATGCGATCTTGCTGGCCCTCCACTCCGCTCTGGACCACTTGGACAACAAAAACTCATATGTCAGGCTGTTATTCATCGATTACAGCTCGGCATTTAACACAATCATCCCCTTCAAGCTGGTTACCAAGCTCGCAGAACTGGGTCTCTGCGCATCCTTCTGCAATTGGATCCTCGACTTCCTCATTCACAGACCACAGTCTGTTCATATTGGTGGAATTGTGTCAGCCTCGATAACAATCAGCACGGGAGCACCTCAAGGCTACGTGCTTAGCACCCTGCTGTACTCATTCTATACTCATGACTACGTAGCCGGTCACAGTGCGAACTCCATCATCAAGTTCGCTGACGACACCACTGTTGTGGGACGTATCACCAGCAAAATCAAGGAACTGATTGTGGACTTTGGAAGGAGTAGGATGGGGACCCACAGTCCCGTTTATATCAACGGGTCGATGGTTGAAAGGGTCAAGAGCTTCAAATTCTTGGCCGTGCACATCTCTGAAGATCTTTCCTGGTCCGAGAACACTAATGCAATTATCAAGAAAGCACATCAGCGCCTCTACTTCCTGAGAAGATTACGGAGAGTTGGTTTGTCAAGGAGGACTCTCTCTAACTTCTACAGGTGCACAGTAGAGAGCATGCTGACTGGTTGCATCGTGGCTTGGTTCGGCAACTTGAGCGCCCTGGAGAGGAAAAGACTACACAAAGTAGTAAACACTGCCCAGTCCATCATCGGCTCTGACCTTCCTTCCATCGAGGGGATTTATCGCAGTCGCTGCCTCAAAAAGGCTGGCAGTATCATCAAGGACCCACACCATCCTGGCCACACACTCATCTCCCTGCTACCTTCAGGTAGAAGGTACAGGAACCTGAAGACTGCAACAACCAGGTTCAGGAATATCTACTTCCCCACAGCCATCAGGCTATTAAACCTGGCTCGGACAAAACTCTGATCATTAATAACCCATTATCTGTTATTTGCACTTTATCAGTTTATTTATTCATGTGTGTATATATTTATATAATGGTATATGGACACACTGATCTGTTTTGTAGTAAATGCCTACTATGTTCTGTGTGCTGAAGCAAAGCAAGAATGTCATTGTCCTATCAGGGACACATCACAATAAACTCACTTGAACTTAACTCAAGCACCTCTGATGTTAGGCTCACGGGTTTGTAGTTCCCAGGTTTTTTTGCAGCCTATCTTAAATAGAGACATAACTTTAGCCACCCACCAGTCTTCCAGCAACTTAGCCGTTGCTATTGATATGAATATCTCTGCCAGGGGTCACACAATTCTTTGCCTAACTTCCCACAACATCCTGGCATCTATTCCTTTCCCCAAGTTAAATATATACAAGAAATATCCATTGAAGACTTTACTCATCTCTTGTGGCTCCGCACATAGGCAACCTTGTTGATCTTCTATTCTCTCCATAGTTACTCTTTTCTCCATTATACACTTGCAAAATCTCTTTGGATTTTTCTCAATGTCATCTGCCAAATTTATCACATGCCCACTTTTATAACCATCCCGATTTCCTTGTTAAGTGTACTCCTACACCCCCTATATGCCTCAACTGATTCACATGATCTGCATATACCTCACATATGCCTCCTTTTTCCTGACCATAGCCTCAATATCTCATGTCATTCCTGCCATCCTTGTCCATCTCTATCAGAACATGCTCGTCCTGAACTCTCATTATCTCATGTTTGAAAGCCTTCCATTTAATCAGACATCCCTTTACCTCCCAACAGCCTCCCCAATCAACTTTTGGAAGTTCCTATCAAATACTATCAAAATTGGGTTTGCCCAAATTTAGGACTTCAACTTTTAGACCATTGCTAAACTTTTGCATAATTATGTAAAAACTAATTTGAGTAGATTTGAAGGATTTTCCAGATACAGCATTGTGGTATCTCCTCGGTGGTTTAAGATGGCTGCTGTAGGTTAGAAGCATAAAGAAGGGCAGGATTACCTCTGGTTCACCTTGATAATAAGAACATCTGTCATGATGCTATTCATTAACCACAACTAAGCCTTCAACACTATATTACCAAATCAGTCCCTCTCACTTCTGGGCCTTGATCTTGGCGCCTCCATCTCCAACTGACTTAGAGACTACTGTCAGAATGAATTGGTCATAACATTTCTTCCACCTTGACCCTCAACATTGGTGCTCATGATTGTGTGCCTTATCCACTGCTCTATTCCTTGTACACCCTTGACCTTGTGGCCAAGAACATCACCGACTCGATCTTTAAGTTTGCCGATGACACCACTGTTGTCAGGCAGATCAATAACAATGATGAGGAAGAGTACAGGCAAGGGACCGGGGACATTGTGCCATGGTTTCAGGACATCAACCTAGCCCTTAACATCAGCAAGATGAAAGAGTTGGCTGTTCACCCAAGGACATTCTTGCTATTGGGGGAGTGCAGTGTGGGTTCACAAGGTTAATTCCCAGGATGGCGGGACTGTCTTATGTTGATAGAATGGAGCGGCTGGGCTTGTATACTCTGGAATTTAGAAGGTTGAGAAGGGATCTTATTGGTTTGGATACGCTAGAGGCAGGAAACATGTTCCCAATGTTGGGGGAGTCCAGAACCAGGGGCCATAGTTTAAGAATAAGGGGCAAGTCATTTAGAACGGAGATGAGGAAATATTTTTTCACACACAGTTGTGAGTCTGTGGAATTCTCTTCCTCAGAGTGCGGTGGAGGCCGGTTCTCCAGATGCTTTCAAGACAGAGTTAGATAGAGCTCTTATGATCAGCCATAATCACATGGAATGGCAGTGCTGGCTTGAAGGGCCAAATGGTCTACTCCTGCACCTATTGTCTATTGAAGCAGGGCTGTTGAACACAATCCTGATCTCAGCGGTGCTCCCTTCCCGGTGCCACATACACTTAGCTCTACCTCATTTGGTTATTCCCTTACTGCATTTTTGTACATTTTTTGATCAGTTTGCACTATAATCTTTGCACCATTCTTCTGTTCCTACATTCATTGCTACATTAATTGTGTACTTACTGTATTTATTATTTATGTTAAGAGCTTCATGCAAATTAGGAATTTCCTTGCACCCTATTATTGTTTATGACAATAAATTAAGCTGAATTCAATCCAAATCAGATTCATTGCTTTTGAGTTAACCAGTTTTATGTTTGAGGTCTCGATCTCCAAAACTTTTGTTTTGTTAATTATAGGCGGTGCATTGAAGGCAATAGCAAATTTCATCATCAATGTGCACCTTCATTGAGAGGTGGTTCCCAAGTTACGGGAAGTGGTTCATTTTGATCAGGATAAAGAAATACATCTAACTCTGCTAACTACAGAGGGACCTCCCTGCATTCTACCACAAGAAAGGTATTTGCCAATGTCCTCTTCAATGGGTTTCTCTCCGAGGCCAAGGAGTTGCTCCACATGTTGCAGTATGTATTCTGTTCATCTAAAGGTAATGCAGACATGTTCTTTATGATATACGGGATACGGTATACGGAATGCATCCCAGAGTACTCAAGAAGGTGGCCTAAGAAATCGTGGATGCATTGGTGATCATTTTCCAATATTCCCTCGACTCTGGATCAGTTCCTGTGAACTGGAGCGTAGCTAATATAACACCACTTTTTAAGAAAGGAGGGAGAGAGAAAACAGGGAATTATAGACTTGTTAGCCTTACATCTATTGTGGGGAAGACGTTTGAGTCAATTGTTAAATATGTTATAGCAGCGCATTTGAAAAGCAGTGACAGGATCGGTCAAAGTCAGCATGGATTTATGAAGGGGAAATCATGCTTGACTAATCTTTTGGAATTTTTTGAGGATGTAACAAGTAGAATGGATAAGGGAGAGCCAGTGGATATGATGTATCTGGACTTTCAAAAAGCCTTCGACAAGGTCCCACACAAGAGATTAGTGTGCAAAATTAGATTACATGGTATTTGGGGTAGGGTTTTGACATGGATAGAGAACTAGTTGGCAGACAGGATGCAAAGAGTAGGAATGAACAGTTCCTTTTCAGAATGGCAGGTAGTGATTAGTGGGGTGCCGCAAGGCTCGGTGCTGGGACCTCAGTTATTTACAAAATATATTAACAATTTAGATGAGGGAATTAAATGTAACATCTCCAAGTTTGTAGATGACACAAAGCTGAGTGACAGTGTGAGCTGCGATGAGGATGCTATGAGGATGCAGGGTGACTTGGATAGGTTGGGTGAGTGGCAGATGCATGGCAGATGCAGCATAATGTGGATAAATGTGAGGTTATCCACTTTGGTGGCAAGAACAGGGAGGCAGATTATTATCTAAATGGTGTCGGATTAGGAAAAGGGACGGTGCAACGAGACCTGGGTGTGCTTGTACATCAATCACTGAAAGTAAGCATGCAGGTACAACAGGCAATGAAGAAAGCATGTTAGCCTTCATTGCGAGAAGATTTGAGTTTAGGAGCAACGTGCTCCTACTGCAGTTGGACAGGGCCCTGGTGAGACCACACCTGAAGTATTGTGTGCAATTTAGGTCTCCTAACTTGAGGAAGGACATTATTGCTATTGAGGGAGTGCAGCGTAGGTTCACCAGGTTAATTCCCGGGATGGTAGGACTGAAATATGATGAAAAAATGGGTCGACTGGGCTTGTATTCATTGGAATTTAGAAGGATGAGAGGGGATCTTATAGAAACGTAAAATTCTTAAAGGATTGGACAGGCTAGATGCAGGAAAAATGTTCCTGATGTTCAGGAGTGCAGAATCAGGGGTCACAGTTTAAGAATATGAGGTAGGCCATTTAGGACTGAGATGAAGAAAAACGTCTTCACCCAGAGAGTTGTGATTCTGTGGCATTCTCTGCCACAGAAGGCAGTGGAGGCCAATTCACTGGATGTTTTCAAGAGAGAGTTAAATTTGGCACTTAAGGCTAAAGGAATCAAGGGATATGGTCAAAAAGCAGGAACGGGGTACTGATTTTAGATGATCAACCATGATTATATTGAATGGCGGTGCTGGCTCGAAGGGCCGAATGGCTAATCCTGCACCTATTTTTCTATGTTTCTATGTTTTCCATGACACAACTCCTAAAGAATTACAGGGAACAGCACCATGCACATGGCCTTTTTCAACTTCACTACAGCCTCTGACTCCCTCAACTGGGAGGGACAATTAATCCCCCTCCTCAAATTCAACAACCTGTAGAAACTCATGTTACATTTGCCAGCCATGATTTAAACTAACTGACCTATAATAGAGCTAATCTTAGTGAAGACCACTTAAAGACCATTTATATTCCAGCCTTTCTTGCAGTAATACTTCACGTCAACTCAAACAAGATTGTAATTTGAGTAAAACTAATCTATA
This sequence comes from Malacoraja senta, assembly GCA_038087875.1. Lineage (NCBI taxonomy): Eukaryota > Metazoa > Chordata > Chondrichthyes > Rajiformes > Rajidae > Malacoraja > Malacoraja senta. The sequence continues at coordinate 106,558,500 of CM075978.1, forward strand.
GGGCAAATGGAAAATGATTTGATCTGCGTCATTTCCATTACATAACCAAGGTCACCCCAGCCACATTTGTTGCGCTGCAGGCGTACGTAGCATTTGGTCTCATGAAGCAAACAAATAAATGCACAATCCGTATTCAAATCCGGGAGTTTGAGATACTCCAGCTTTTTGTGTCTATCTTCAAATCTGCGAGTTTTTTGTTGTTAATGTGAATGGCATGATATGATAGATAATGCAAAAATCAGTAGTCAGGAACCACTCTGGGACGACACAGGATCCGGCACTGGCTGACGCAAAAACAAGTATTAACTTGCATTTAGTTGTCCACTGTGAAGTTCCGGAACTATGACACAAAATATAAATTAATGTATAAGGTACACAGTAAAAGGTTGATAAAACAGGAAAAAAACATCAACACCCTTTCATTTGTGACATAACAAATATTTAAAATATATGTCTCTGAAAACATTTCCTAAAAATACCAAATGGGGTGATTACAGCAAATACATTTAAAATACAGCAAATAAATAAATGAGGGAAATAGAAGATGCTGTTAGTGTGAGGCCAAGTAGCAATGGGGAAGGGACTTTATTGGACCATAAAGTCTGACTAAGACCAGATGGACCAAATAGCCAGATTCTATGGGTGGCACAGTGGCACAGTGCTAGAGTTGCTGCCTTAAACACCAGAGACCGAAGTTCGATCCCGACTACGGGTACTGTCTGTACAGAATTTGTACGTTCTCCCTTTGACCATGTGGATTTTCTCCGGGTGCTCTGGTTTCATCCCAAAGACATGCAGATTTGTAGGTTAATCCATTTACGTAAATTGTCTTTAGTGTGTAGATTAGAACTAGTAAGGGTGATTGTTGGTCAGTGCGGACTTGGTGAGCCGAAGGGCCACAAAGGTTTCCACGCCACATCTCTAAACTATGTAAATGGCTCAACCAGTCAGAAGTGAACATTGCTGCTGGCACATGTTTAATGACCAATTAGATCAAACACTGCTAAGAGAGCATGTTGGCAGTCACCTTCCTCAACGAATTATCTAGACTTCGAAGTTTCTCACAGCCATATTTGGCAAAAGATCAAGCTATTTTCTCGATCTGATGCCAAAATTGCTCTGCAACCAGACAGTAGGCAAAGCTATTCTTAATAGATCTTCATTTCACCCTGTAAAAACTTAGCCAGAATCTCATATTCTTCATTTTTCTCCTGTGCTTAATAAGCACCAACTTCACGCCACAAGCTGGAAAGTAAGTAAAAGTCCTAACCTCCCAAAAAGAGGCTTATTGCCACCAGAGACTGACAAAAAAGTGACTGTACTCTTCAGTTTTGTTAAGGATTTACACAGTGTTACCAACACATTACTTTTCCAAGATCCTTTGTCCACACTGTAACTGAACCTGGTACTAGATCATAGAGTTTGTACTTTAACAAGTTGCCAAAGATGGACAAGCCATCCACAAAGGAGAGGGAGAAAGAGGGGTGGCAGAAAAGAATAAGTGGGAGATACTTATCTTTTATAGGCATGTGCGGATGTAGCGTCGAAGGACGAGAAGCCGAAGCAAAGAAGTCAAAGCCAAATAGCCGAACGGAAACGAAGCCGAAATGCCAAATAACCTAAAGCATACGAAGCCGAAAGGCCAACGAACCGAAAGGGTGGGACGCCGAAAAGCCAACTAACCGAATGCCGCTCTGCCGAAAAGTCAAATAATGGCTTGTGTGGGAAAATGACCCCCACCCTCCCGTCTCCACCGGCCAGTGATGTGATGGACGACGGGGTCTGGCACAATCACTGACAAGTCCCACCCCTCGGCGCGTCATGTCCGTTATTTGATTTTTCGACAGAGCGGCATTCGGTTAGTTGGCTTGTAGGCGACGCAGCCTTTCGGTTAGGTGGCGTTTCGGCAGAGCGGCCATTCGGTGAGTTTGCTTTTAGGCGACGCAACCTTTTGGTTAGTTGGCTTTTAGGCGTCCCGCCCTTTCGGTTCGTTGGCGTTTCGGCTTTGTATGCTTTTGGTTCGTTGGCGTTTCGGCTTCGTATGCTTTAGGTTATTTTGCGTTTCAGCTTTGTTTCCATTCAGCTATTTGGCTTCGACTTCTTTGCTTCGGCTTCTCGTTCTTCGATGCCACGTCCGGGTACCTTTATAGGACTTTATCACATAATCAGTTTAACACATCATCCATTGTAACTGAGTTATGTTTCGTACACTATTATTTACTGTCCAGGCAACTTTTCAAGCCAATTTGTATTTAGAAAGAAGGGTGAACAACCAGTTAACTAATTCCTAGTGGTAAAAAACAAAGTACTGGAGTAACTCAGCGGCTCAGACAGCACCTGTGGAGGAAATGGACAGATGATATTTTGGGACAGGACCCATCTTCAGACTGATTGGAGTAGTGAAAAAGAAATCTGAAAAAAAGGTAGACAAAAATGCTGGAGAAACTCAGCGGGTGAGGCAGCATCTATGGGGTGAAGGAAATAGGCAACGTTTCGGGTCGAAACCCTTCTTCAGACTGATGTGAGGGTGGGGGAGGGCAGGAAGAAGAAAGGAAGAGGAGGAGCCTGTGGGCTGAGGGAGAGCTGAGAAGGGGAGGAGAAAGTAGGGACTATCTGAAATTAGAGAAGTTGAGTCCCTCCCCCCAACTAGAACGGTTGGGGGGAGGGACTCTAATAGAGAAAGCTATTAGACAGTGTGTGAGGCAGGAGGCAGAGAAGGAAAGCACTCAGACCCAACATGTAGGGGGGAAAGAAGAAAACAATAATAAACAGAGAATAAGAGGTGGTGGGGTTCTTAAATGGGTGAGCAGAGAAACAGAGGGGTGTAAAATGCGGGCGGAAGCAATAGGTAGCAAGGTGAAAAGTAAAAGTGGCAGGCAGACAAATCCAGGGCAAAAATCAAAAAGGGCTACTTTTCAACATAATTGTAAAAGGGGTAAGAGCGTTGTAAAAACAAGCCTGAAGGCTTTGTGTCTCAATGCAAGGAGCATTCGTAATAAGGTGGATGAGTTGAACGTGCAGATAGCTATTAATGATTATGATATAGTTGGGATCACGGAGACATGGCTCCAGGGTGACCAAGGCTGGGAGCTGAACATCCAGGGATATTCAATATTCAGGAGGGATAGAGAGAAAGGAAAAGGAGGTGGGGTAGCGTTGCTGGTTAGAGAGGAGATTAACGCAGTGGAAAGGAAGGACATTAGCTTGGAGGATCTGGAATCGGTATGGGTAGAACTGCGAAACACTAAGGGGCAGAAAACGCTGGTGGGTGTTGTGTACAGGCCACCTAACAGTAGTAGTGAAGTTGGGGATGGCATCAAACAGGAAATTAGAAATGCGTGCAACAAAGGCATAACAGTTATAATGGGTGACTTCAATCTACATATAGATTGGGTGAATCAAATTGGCAGGGGTGCTGAGGAAGAGGATTTCTTGGAATGTATGCGGGATAGTTATCTAAACCAACATGTAGAGGAACCAACGAGAAAGCAGGCTATTCTAGACTGGGTATTGAGTAATGAGGAAGGGTTAGTTAGCAGTCTTGTTGTGCGTGCCCCCTTGGGCAAGAGTGACCATAATATGGTTGAGTTCTTCATTAGGATGGAGAGTGACATTGTTAATTCAGAAACAATGGTTCTGAACTTAAAGAAAGGTAACTTTGAGGGTATGAGACGTGAATTGGCCAAGATTGACTGGCAATTAGTTCTAAAAGGGTTGACGGTGGATATGCAATGGAAGGCATTTAAAGACTGCATGGATGAACTACAAAAATTGTTCATCCCAGTTTGGCAAAAGAATAAATCAGGGAAGGTAGTGCATCCGTGGATAACAAGGGAAATCAGGGATAGTATCAAAGCAAAAGATGATGCGTACAAATTAGCCAGAAAAAGCAGCATACCAGAGGACTGGGAGAAATTCAGAGACCTGCAGAGGAGGACAAAGGGCTTAATTAGGAAAGGGTAAAATAGATTATGAAAGAAAACTGGCAGGGAACATAAAAACTGACTGCAAAAGTTGTTATAGATATGTGAAGAGAAAGAGATTAGTTAAAACAAATGTAGGTCCCTTGCAGTCAGAAACAGGTGAATTGATCATGGGTAACAAGGATATGGCGGACCAATTGAATAACTACTTTGGTTCCGTCTTCACCAAGACATAAATAATCTGCCGGAAATAGCAGGGGACCGCGGGTCAAAGGAGATGGAGGAACTGAGTGAAATCCAGGTTAGTCGGGAAGTGGTGTTGGGTAAATTGAATGGATTAAAGGCCGATAAATCACCAGGGCCAGATAGGCTGCATCCCAGAGTACTTAAGGAAGTAGCTCCAGAAATAGTGGATGCATTAGTGATAATTTTTCAAAACTCTTTAGATTCTGGAGTAGTTCCTGAGGATTGGAGGGTAGCAAACGTAACCCAACTTTTAAAGAAGGGAGAGAGAAAACAGGGAATTACAGACCAGTTAGTCTAACATCGGTAGTGGGGAAACTGCTAGTCAGTTATTAAAGATGGGATAGCAGCACATTTGGAAAGTGGTGAGATCATTGGACAAAGTCAGCATGGATTTACGAAAGGTAAATCATGTCTGACGAATCTTATAGAATTTTTCGAGGATGTAACTAGTAGAGTGGATAGGGGAGAACCAGTGGATGTGTTGTAACTGGACTTTCAGAAGGCTTTCGACAAGGTCCCACATAAGAGATTAGTATACAAACTTAAAGCACACGGTATTGGGGGTTCAGTATTGATGTGGATAGAGAACTGGCTGGCAAACAGGAAGCAAAGAGTAGGAGTAAACGGGTCCTTTTCACAATGGCAGGCAGTGACTAGTGGGGTACCGCAAGGCTCAGTGCTGGGACCCCAGCTATTTACAATCTATATTAATGATCTGGATGAGGGAATTGAAGGCAACATCTCCAAGTTTGCGGATGACACTAAGCTGGGGGGCAGTGTTAGCTGTGAGGAGGATGCTAGGAGACTGCAAGGTGACTTGGATAGGCTGGGTGAGTGGGCAAATGCATGGCAGATGCAGTATAATGTGGATAATTGTGAGGTTATCCACTTTGGTGGCAAAAACAGGAAAGCAGACTATTATCTAAATGGTGGCCGATTAGGAAAAGGGGAGATGCAGCGAGACCTGGGTGTCATGGTACACCAGTCATTGAAAGTAGGCATGCAGGTGCAGCAGGCAGTGAAGAAAGCGAATGGTATGTTAGCTTTCATAGCAAAAGGATTTGAGTATAGGAGCAGGGAGGTTCTACTGCAGTTGTGCAGGGTCTTGGTGAGACCACTCCTGGAGTATTGCGTACAGTTTTGGTCTCCAAATCTGAGGAAGGACATTATAGCCATAGAGGGAGTGCAGAGAAGGTTCACCAGACTGATTCCTGGGATGTCAGGACTTTCATATGAAGAAAGACTGGATAGACTCGGCTTATACTCGCTAGAATTTAGGAGATTGAGAGGGGATCTCATAGAAACTTACAAAATTCTTATGGCGTTGGACAGGCTAGATGCAGGAAGATTGTTCCCGATGTTGGGGAAGTCCAGGACAAGGGGTCACAGCTTAAGGATAAGGGGGAAATCCTTTAAGACCGAGATGAGAAAAAACGTTTTCACACAGAGAGTGGTGAATCTCTGGAACTCTCTGCCACAGAGGGTAGTTGAGGCCAGTTCATTGGCTATATTTAAGAGGGAGTTAGATGTGGCCCTTGTGGCTAAAGGGATCAGGGGGTATGGAGAGAAGGCAGGTACGGGATACTGAGTTGGATGATCAGCCATGATCATATTGAATGGTGGTGCAGGCTCGAAGGGCCGAATGGCCTACTCCTGCACCTATTTTCTATGTATCTATGTATCTAAGTCAATGTTCATACCGCTGGGGTGCAGACTGCCCAAGTGAAATATGAGGTGCTGCTCCTCCAATTTACAGTGGTCCTCATTCTGGCCATGGAGGAGGCACAGGACAGAAAGGTCGGATTCGGAATGGGAGGGGGAGTTGAAGTGCTGAGACACCGGGAGATCAGGTTGGTTATTGCGAACCGAGCTGAGGTGTTCGCCGAAACGATCACCAAGCCTACGCTTCGTCTCACCGATGTAGAGCAGCTGACATCTAGAGCAGCGGATGCAATAGATGAGGTTGGAGGAGGTGCAGGTGAACCTCTGCCGCACCTGGAAAGACTGCTTGGGTCCTTGAATGGAGTCAAGGGGGGAGGTAAAGCGACAAGTGTAGCATTTCTTGCGGCTGCAAGAGAAAGTGCCCGGAGAGGGGGTGATTCGGGTGGGAAGGGACGAATTGACCAGGGAGTTACGGAGGGAGCGGTCTCTGCGGAAAAGCAGACAGGGGATGAGATGGGAAGATGTGGCAAGTGGTGGGATCACGTTGGAGGTGGCAAAATTGTCGGAGGATTATTTGTTGTATGTGACGGCTGGTAGAGTGGAAGGTGAGGACAAGGGGGACTCTGCCCTTGTTACGAGTGGGGGGATGGGGAGTGAGTGCAAAGTCACGTGCTATAGAAGAGATCCTGGTGAGAGCCTCATCTATAGTAGAAGAGGGGAACCCCCGTTCTAAATCCCTCTATTCCCTGTATCTAACTATCACTCACCAGGCTTCGTCCTACCCCTTCCTCCCACCCCACCACAATCAGTCTGAAGAAGGTCCCCGATCAGAAACGTCACCGATCTATGTTCTTCAGAGATGCTGCCTGACCCATTGAGTAACTGCAGCACTTTGTGTCTTTTTTGTAAACCAACATCTGTAGTTCTTTGTTTCACACTTAACAAAGTGTGTGTTATTTGCTGTGTTACAAATTGAGCCATCTCATAACACAATAAAAATAACAATTCAATGGATGGGGGTATATCAAATTCAAAAAAGAGAAAGCTGGATTGATTCAGGTGGTCAGGCAGACAAAAGAAGATGAGTGAATGTTTCAGATAAACAAACCACGCAATAAAACCGATGTCAAAATTTCTCCACCATTTGCTTTGACTACACTTCCTCTACTCTGAGAGGACTCATCGCTCTCATTTTTTTTTACAGCAATATTGTATCTGTTTTAAGGATGATACTTTCCGCACCAGTCTTTCTGAGATGCCTTCTTATATCCTTAACTGTTATTTCATCTCCACTATAGGAGGGCTTTTAACCATGTCTGCTCCATGTTTTTCACTTTTGGTCTCGGCGCTCCTCCTCCCACCCAGACCGAGGGTTTTCTTCTTATCTCCACCCCGTCATTCTCCACATTCAATGTAATTTCCATCACTTTCAACATAACGCCATCATTAAACACCCACTCCAAAGGGTCCGTCAGCTCCATGATGTTTTGATTCATCTCTGTTATCACCCACTCTCTTTCTCAGTGTGTTCATACAGCACAGAAACATGCCCTCCGTCCATGCCAACCATCCAGAAACCATACAAATAACATTCACCAGTGCTTGATCCGTAGCCTTCAGTACCTTGGTGCTGGTCTTCTCCCATATCAAATCCAGCATCCTTGCCTCACTGGACTCCCATCAATTTGCATACAGGGCAAATAGATCAACAGAGGATGCCATCTCTCTGGCTCTTCACACTGTCCTGACTCACCTGGACAGACAAGGCAAGTATGTGAGGATGCTCTTCATTGACTATAGCTCTGCATTCAATACGGTCATCCCCACCAAGCTCACCACCAAACTCCACCAGCTAGGCCTCAGCTCGCCGATATGCGATTGGATCCTGAACTTTCTGACGGAGCGACCGCAGGCAGTGAGACTGGGCCCGCACCTGTCCTCCACTATCACCCTGAGCACCGGCACACCACAGGGCTGTGTACTAAGCCCCATGCTCTACTCCCTCTTCACTCACGACTGTGTCCCTGCATTCGACACCAACACCATCATGAAGTTTGCAGACGACAACAGTGATTGGGCTGATCACCAACGGTGATGAAACAAAATACAGAGCGGTCGTTCACAGAGCGCAGAGGATCATTGGGACAGAGCTACCAGCCTTGGAGGGCATCTACCACACACGGTGCCTCAGGAAGGCCGTCAGCATCCATAAGGACTCATCACACCCTTGTAACGGACTGCTTGAACTACTTCCCTCCAGCAGACGTTACAAGGCCTTCTACGCCCGAACCTCCAGACTCAGAAACAGCTTTATTCCAAGAGCTATTGCAGCTCTGAACCGGCCCTGCTGAGTGCCCCCCCACCCACCCCCCCGGACAGTCTCCCTTGGATGGTCACGTCACTCAACTTGCTTGCTTATTTATTTATTTTACTTTTCCTGTACATCGGTGGAGCTGCATACTAAATCTCGTTGCACTGACATGCAATGACAATAAAATATATTATTATTATTATTATTTGCTTGTCTAAATATTTCTTAAATGTGCTGCCTCCACTATTCCCTCCAGTGGTGTGCTCCAAATTCCAATAATGCTCTGGTGAAAAAGATCTTCCATGGATTCCCCTCTAAGCCTCTTATACCTAACCTTAAACATATGCCTTCTAGTTTTAAATACCTCTGCTATGGAGAAATGTTTCCCAACAACTACCCTATTTATGCCCTTCAGAATTTGTAACACCTCTATTCAAGTGCTTTAAATGAGGTGAAACATTGGAACAGGGACTCGTTCAGTGATGGGTTACATTCGCTGCAAGGCAGGATATGGGAGGACTACGTGCATCATCTGGTTTTCCTCATCTGGTTACTTGGGAAGAAACCATAGGAGATACCCTATCCCATCATCTTCCTGTTATCCCAGCTACTTTATCAAATGTAGTGTTCCATACTTGATGTTAATAATATGCTCCTCTACATTGGGGAAACCAAACACAGAATGAGTGGTTGATTTATGGTGCACTTTTGGTGTGTGTGTCAAGGGTAACCCCAAGATTCCAGTTCTTTATCAATTTAGTCCTCCAACCCATTGTGACTGAGCTCTGCCTTTGACCTCTTACACTGTTCTGTTGATACATTGTATTCCTCGTGACAACATTAAATGTAACAGTTTCAGGTCACCAACTTTTGTCATACATCCTCTTCCCCAGCTTTCATACCGAGTTACTCTAGTATTTTGTCTTTCTTTTCCATATTGTATTAGAGCTGGCTAGCTCGGTTAAAATGGCATTGAACTGTAATATTAATTGCCACTTTCCATAGATAGTTTAATGTGACAGATTTATCCAACAGATATTTCAGATTTCCAAAAACTACTTCTGTAACTCAGTTCAAACTATATTTTTACCTCGGCACTTGGATAATTAGAAGGAGATTTGATGGGGGAAAGTCTTTCAACAGGCACTAATTAATGTCTGGAACGTACAGCCAAAGGAGGTGGTGTAACAGATACGATGACTACGTTGATGAGACATTTAGATAGATAGATAAATAGACAAGGTAGAGAGGGAAAAGGTCCAAACTAGGAGAATGGTTACCGTGGACGTGGTGTTACGAAGGGCCCGGTTCTGTCCTGTTTTAACGAAACAATTCATGTGAAGACACTGGTCTCCGTAAACGAGTTATATAAATGTTGCATCATCTTGTTGCAATGGGTAATTGTGCTGACAGCCTCGTCCTTACCGGGCCACGCTGGGTCACCGAGTCTATGCCGACATTGGAGGAAGGACCATTGAGCAGCAGGCACCGGAGATCGGAGACGAAGCGGCAGATCCGGGAGAGACGAGGGATCCCGGCGAGGATACCAATGATCGCCCGCAGGACAGGCGCTCGTAACGTAATAATCGGATCAGTTCGGCTTGAATGTCCCGGACCCCGGCACCGTCGACCTGCAGGCTTCCGGTTACCCCACCAGGCCGCTCGTTGCCATAGCGCTGACTGCCTCACACACCCTCCTCTGCCGGCGGAGCCCGCCGGAAGTATGTCTGCACCTGGGCATGCTGGGGGCTGTAGTTCCAATTCGTGCAGCGGCAGCGTCAATGAACCACGCATGAACTACAACTCCCAGGGAGCCGGGGTCGGGGGCGGGGGCGGGGGCGGGGGCGAGGGCGGGGGCGGGGGCGGGGGCGGGGGCGGGGCCAGTGAAGCACCAGAGCATTGAAGTGAAGGTAAAGATAAACGGCAGGCTTTACTGAAAATAATGATTAGATAGAGAAAGATAACTAGTGGAGAGGATGTTAGTGAGAGAGTCCAGGACCAGAGACCATAGCCTCAGAATAAAAGGACGTACCTTTAGAAAGGAAATGAGGAGGGATTTATTTAGTTAGAAGGTGGTGAATCTGTGGAATTCATTGCCACAGTTTAATGGATTAGAAACGACAATCGGTTGTTTGAACAAGATTTATTCTCAATTGCAGTTCTCTGATAACACGGGTCGTAATACACAACTGACCACAACGGTGGTCCTCAAGCAACTGGCGGGCTGAGCCCAGAAATCGCGCGAAAAACCCGACCCCTCCCAGAGTCACGTGCACACGGCTTCCGAACACATGGTTTGACGCTGGCGTGCACCAGCAGGTGCCACTACATGGCCCCCCCAGAAACCGAGGTACGGAAACGCACCGGGAGCCGAACAGTACGGCCTGAACGCGTAGTCCTCGAACGCGGGACGGGCGTAACAACAGGGACCGGCAGAACAGAACCGGGGGGATGCAAAAACCGCGAACGAGGGGCCGTCAACAACAGTGGCAGGAGACGACAGAACGGCCGGCGGACGACCTCTAAGCCGTGGTGTGGCCACAACCACTGGGCTGTCCACGTGCGCGGGCTTGAGGCGGCTGACGGAGACAAACTCCTCCCGGCCGCCCCCGTCCTACGTAAACGTGGAGACTCCAGTTCTCAGCCCCCTGTACGCCCCCTCATAAACCCGCTGCAGCAGCGAGCGTTGAGTGTCCCTATGAAGGAAAACATAAGCACAATTCTGTAATGACACCGGCACATGCACCGAAGCCGACCTATGGCTGGAGGTTGGGACGGGGACTAACGCGCGCACCCGCTCACGAAGGTCGGCTAGCACCGCCGAAGCTGAAACCTCCTGTTCACGGGTGGCGAGCAGAAAATCCTCTGGTACCCGCAAAGCCGAGCCATAAACGAGCTGCTGCCAGCTCAGCGTAGTCGACTCCCAGATCTAGAGCCGAAACCGACGGGATGGCCGGACGAGACAACGCGTCTGCCACGACGTTAAGCTTCCCCGCTACATGCCGAATGTCAGACGTGAACTTGGAAATGTAGGCGAGGTGCTGTTGCTGCCTAGCGGACCATGGATCGGCAATTTTGCCCAACGCGAAAGTAAGCGGTTTGTGGTCCGTGAAAGCAGTGAAAGCTCGGCCCTCGAGGAAGTAACGGAAATGCCTGATCGCTAGGTAGAACGTGAGGAGTTCCCTGTCGAATGCACTGTACTTATACTCCAGTGGACGAAGCTGCCGGCTGATAAATGGCAGCCACTGCCAGCGGGCACCGACCCGTTGCTCCAGGACTGCACCCATGGCGACATCCGAAGCATCGACCGTGAACGCAGTGGGAGCGGACGCCTTCGGGTGCACCAGCTTGGTGGCATTAGCCAGCGCAGCTTTAGCACCTTCGAACGCCGCGTCGGCCTCGTCCGTCCATACCAGGTCCCGCGGCTTTACCGCGAGGCAGTGGAATAGTGGGCGCATGACAGCGGCGGCTGACGGCACGAACCGGTGATAGAAATTTACCTTCCCGATAAGCTCCTGTAAACCCTTGACAATGAGCGGCCTAGGGAACCGGCGAATGGCGTCGACCTCCTCAGGCAGCGGCTCAGCGCCATGAAGGGTAACCCGGTGTCCTAAGAAGGAGATGGAGTGCAAGCCGAACTGGCACTGGCAGGGTTAATCACCAAACCGTGCCCTCGTAATCGCCCGAACAAAAGCCGGAGGTGACTAACGTGTTCCGCCTGCGAACTGCTGGCCACCAGGATATCGTCTAAATATATGAAGACGAAAGGCAAACCCCGCCCGACCTGATCCATGAGCCGTTGGAACGCCTGAGCGGCGTTCTTTAGGCCGAATGGCATCCGGAGCCATTCGAACAAGCTGAACGGGGTGATGGTGGCTGTCTTCGGGACGTCGTCGGGGTGGACGGGGATCTGGTTATAACCCTTCGAATAGAAGGTAGCGTCCTCGAGGTGCGCCGAAAAATCCTGAATATGGTTACCGCGTTGAGCCACCTGTAATCACGCAAGGCCTCCAACCTCCAGATGCTTTGGGAACCATATGGAGTGGGGAAGCCCACGGGCTATCGGACCGCCGCACAATGTCCATGTCTTCCATCAACTGGAATTCATCATGGGCAATGCGCAGCTTGTCCGGCGGTAGGCGGCGTGCGCGACCGTGCACCGGTGGGCCCTCAGCGGGAATATGGTGCACCACACCATGACGAGGCGCGGCCCCATCAAAACGGGGCGTCAGTAGCTCCGGGAACTCGGATAGAAAGGGTCCTCGACCTCTGATATGTCATCAGGTTGCTGCTTGAATGGAGGCACGCTGCGCAGTTCGTGGGGGCAGAGGTCTGACAATGGGATCATACGACCGCCACGCACATCGACTAGTAGGGAGAACGCGTGCAGAAAATCAGCCCCCAAGATCGACGATAAACTTCCACCTGTACGGGTGGGAGTCGAAGGTTAGGTTAAGGGTCCGTGTACCGTACGTCTGGATGTCACTCCCATTAACAGCCGAGAGGACGGGTCCTACCTTACCGACGCGAGTATCGCGGGCGGTCGTGGGAAGGATGCTGACGATGGCCCCGGAATCCACGAGGAAGCGGCGGCCAGAGTGAAGGTCACGGACGTAGAGGCGTTCGTTCGAGCCTATCGTGGTCGCCTCTACGGGCGATCGGCCGAGGCATTTCCCTGAAACGTGCAGGGGCTTCGGCAGCGTCGAGCCTGTGCACCGAAACGGAGATGGTAGTAACACCAACGGCGTCTACCATATGGCTCGGAATGCTGCGGTTGGTCCTCAGAGGCGGCCGGTGACAGGCGTTCCTCGTGCTGCCTCCTCCGCTGCACTCTGGCTGTGGCAGCGGGTGGGTTAAGGCGCAGACGTCCCACCCCGTGGTCCAGAGTTCGTCGGCCCTCTCGGTGAGCTGCTGGGGGTCGCTGAAATCGGCTCCGGTGAGCATTAAACTGACATCATCTGGCAGAGTAAGCACGGTCGATGTCCGTCCATCAGGGCCAGCATTTTGGCCATTATGGTGAAAGGCCTCCGATCTCCTATCCCGTCCATATGGAAGATCTTCGCCGCCCGGTCTCGGCGGCTGAGCCTGAAGGTATGTAACAACAGGGCCTTGAGGCCCTCGTACTTGGCTGCCACTGGTGGATCCCTCAGGTACGGCAGCAACCGCGAGGCTGACTCCTGCGGCAGGGCTCCCACCACGTGGAAATATCTGGTCTCGTCGGCGACGATGTGGTGCAGGTGGAACTGCGCCTCCACTTGCGCGAACCAAAACTGTGGTTGATTGGGCCAAAAAGGGGGCAGCCGAAGGCTGGTGAAGTCCTGCTGAGCGCCGGCTGCCTCGGCGGGAAAATATTCTTCCTGCATGTTCTCTAGCCTAACGACGGTTAGACTCATCGGGGTCACCAATTAAGTGGATTAGAAACGACAATCGGTTGTTTGAACAAGATTTATTCTCAATTGCAGTTCTCCGATAACACGGGTTGTAATACACAACTGACCACAACGGTGGTCCTCAATCGACTGGCCGGCTGAGCCCAGAAACCGTGCGAAAAACCTGAGTCACGTGCGCGCGGCTTCCGACTGCAGGATTCGATGCTGGCGCGCACCAGCAGGTGCCGCTACAACAGACCGCCGTGGAGGCCAAGTCAATGGATATGTTTAAGATGGAGATTCTTGATTAGTAAGGGTTATGGGGCAGTGGTAGGAGAGGGGTTGAGAGGGAAAGATAGATCAGCCATCATTGAATGGTGGAGTAGACTTGATGGGACGAATGGCCTAATTCTGCTCCCTGAACCTATGAACTTATGATATAGAACAACTGACCCAATGGAGAACCAGCAAGAAAGGAAAGAGGAATTTGGTACAAAAATGGGACATTTCTGAAGATAGCATTCAGACAGCATCTGTGGAAAACAGAGTTAACCTTTCAGGTCTGGGATTTTTTTATCAGAAGCATAAAAGTGAGAATACAAGTGTTGTGGAGAAAACAGAGGGGTTCAGCATCACCTTCTGGGCATGTCTTCCTGTTTTGCATTTTGGAACTCCTACATTCTTTTGTCTCAGTCTGAAGAAGGATCTCGACCCGAAACGTCACCCATTCCTTCTATCCAGAGATGCTGCCTGTCCCGCTGAGTTACTCCAGCATTTTGTGTCTATCTCCCATTCATTACTTGATCAGATAACCTCATTGACAGCTTATTCCCATGGTCACTCCAGTTTACAGATTTTCCTTCCACCCTTGCAGTATAAAAAGCTTCTTTCACTCCTTCCCAGTTCAGACCTGAATCATCAGCTTCCCACAGATGAGGCCTGACCTGCTGAGTATTTCCAACAAAAGGGTCATTGACTATCTGGGAGACAATGACGATTTACTATGATTTTCGTTCCATTCGCGTCCACCACAAAGAGGCTCTGCTTATTCCCATGATTTCAGCCACCTTCATGAAGATGCCACCACTAAATGCATCTCCAACATCTTTTCATCATTCTAAAAGGTCAGTTCCCACTGCACCTCCATGGTTTCTTCTTCTATCTGCACCAGCAACTACTACCACTTTCAGAGCACTTTTCCTTAAAACTGCAGGTGAGGTAATATTTCATATAGTGCTCGTAATGTATTCCCCTCTTCATTTGAGAATACAGTTATAATAACTGCTTTTAAAGTACACAAAAGAGATCGCAGATGCTGGTATCTGCAAAAAAAAACATAGCTAGAAATACTCAATGGCTCAGGCAGCATCCACTGAGACAAAAGGCGTAAGTTATCTTTTCAACTCAGGACCCTGCATCGGGACTGAGAGGAAAGATCGGCAGTATATAATAGTACAAAAGGGGAGATGGACGTTGGTAGGTCATAAGTGGAACCAGATTTGGGGAGGGAGTAGGTGGGAAAGTGAACAAAGGGAGAAAAAAACTAGTTGGATAGTTGAGTGGGTGTGGGAGGATGCACTTGATGGGTTTGCATCATCTAAAATTGGGAAATTCCATGTTCACATCATTGTATCCAAGTAAATCTAATTTGCATTAAGGGCTTGTCCCACTTACGCGACTTTTCAGCAAACTGTCTGCAACCTTTAAGCTCGATGGCACTCACCTGAAAAACCGCGAGCTGGAACGACCGTCAGCGTGGAACACAACACACACACACACACACACACGCACACACGCACACACGCACGCACGCACGCACGCACACACACACACACACACACACACACACACACACACACACACACACACACAC
Source organism: Malacoraja senta (assembly GCA_038087875.1). Taxonomy (NCBI): domain Eukaryota; kingdom Metazoa; phylum Chordata; class Chondrichthyes; order Rajiformes; family Rajidae; genus Malacoraja; species Malacoraja senta. Next base: position 106,573,884 of record CM075978.1, read on the forward strand.
ACACACACACACACACACACTTCGCAAAGGCGGGGGCCAGGGAAAGCGGGGGAGCACTGTCTGAAATTCACACGGTGCAAAGCCAAGGTGATACCCGCGATGAACAGGAAGGTTAAAGACAGTGTATGGCTAGCACAGTGTATGGTAAGTCCTTTAAAAGAGCGGGGTGGGGGAGAAGGGGGAGAAGGGGGGAGAAGGAGTGGGACACTTAAGAAGCCAGACAACTTTTTAATGAGCCAGAGATACACAGCTGTGAAGTTTAGTGGACATTTAACATTACCGGTCGGTTTTCCTTGGTTCTGAAAACTCGTGCTTATGTTTTTTTTACCCCAATGAGCCAATTTAAATGCCCAGTCAGCAAAGGAGATTACCTACGGCTACCTCGACTAACTACAACAACATGGCAACCCCACTACCACTGCACTACGAGTTCAAAAGTATCGATTTTCTCCATGCCGACCAATTTTTGGTTGCAGAAATTTTTTCAACATGTTGAAAAAAATTCCGCGCTCAAACTGAGGCCGTGAGTAGTAACCACTATGCGGGAACTCCTCTCGACCATGAAGGAGACTTACCAGACACCACCTACGACCATGTGTCGACCATGCTGCGAGCTTGTGGCGAGCGCAGAGTCTCCTAAACTGGCCAATAAGGTCGCCTTAGTGGGACAGGCCCTTTGGGCTTCTCCATAGCAGTGTTGGAGTGGAAAGGAGTTAGAATGATTTGCACCTAGTTTTCTTCTCCCTTCATTCACCTTTCTCCTCCACTCAGTTGCACCAATCCTTCTTCCCCTCACGATCTGGTTCCATGTATTACCTACCAGCCCCAACCCTCCTTTAAAATGTTATATACAGGCAAATCCTCCTCTTCCGTCTCAGTCCTAATATAGAGTCTTGACCTGAAACATCAAATTACATCCTTTTCTTCCATGGGTGCTGCCTAACCTGCTGAGTTCTTGCTTTATACTTTAAAGAACAAGTCTGTTCAGTCCACAGGGTCACTCTCGGCTTTCAGTTGCTTTTCACTTTAATTTTGTATCCACACTGAAAATATGACCTGTTCGTGTTATGCCTTGCTTTGCCTCCAACGTTCGTGGTGCAACACATTTTATGTTTAACTACATTGCAACCCCAGGGTTAGTACTGAATTAAACAATTTCGCTCAGCCTTTCTTGCTTTGTATCTGAATTGAGTTCTGATTAGGATCATCTCTATACTTATAAAACTCTGATCTTGGATGTGTATTTATTTGTGTGATGTTCGTGTGCGTATAACATCTCCTCAAAAACACGACGCGCTAACGGTGAAATGTTTACATATTCCGATAGAGATTTACGCCATGATATCAAAAATCGCCTTATCTGAAAATTTCATGCATTATTTCTCGAATTATTTATGAAAATGTTCAAAAATTTCAAATAACTTCGAAAATAAACGAGATGGTCTCGCTGATGATGTCACAATGGATCTGACTGCCTGCCGCTGCTCGCGCTGCGAGTGACATCACTCCTGTTATGTCTTCTGTACTTCTTGGCTTCTTAACTTTCACTTCTTTAAATTTGTCACTTAGCATTTTTAAACTGCTGCTCAGGTCATGCTGCGCGCTCCGCTGGGCTCCTTGAAGTTCTAGAACATGGTGGTGGCGGTCGTTATCGCTGTGCTGGCGCGGGGCAGCATGATGGGAAGGTGGCCATGGCGGCCATTACTCCCTCTGGGAGAGGCCGTCTATGGAGACCTGCGATTTCTCCGTCGATCGCAGGGACTTGGGGAATCGTGACGCCTTTTCCTCGCTGGTGATCCCAATCCCACCTGGCGATCTCTGCCCGTCACGGGAGACAACCTCCTCTCTGTCTCCCCCGCTCGATTGTCTGTCACGTGGGTGGGTGGGCTTCCCCTCGCAGAAGCCACGATCAGGCGGCCTTCCGCTGCTGATGACCGTCCTCAAATCGCTCCGGGCCTCGCTCGGGTCCATGCCGGCCGCAGCCTCGCTCAAGCCCTGCGCCTGGTGGGGAGGCTGCTGCTCTACGACCTGGGTAGGTGCTGCCTCTACCCCCTCCCTCTGTGTCCCCTCTCTTTTTGCCCCCCCCCCTCTCTGCCCCCTCCCTCTCTGCCCCTCTCCGTCTCTGCCCCCCCTCCCTCTCTGCCCCCCTCACTCTCTGCCCCCACCTCCCTCTCTGCCCCACCTCCCTATCTGCCCCCCTCCTTCTCTGCCCTCCCTCTCTGCCCCCCTCCCTCTCTAGGGAGTGGTGAATATTGGGACTGATGGGTGAGTGGTGGATTATTGCGTTCGAGAACCAGCCCTCCCCTGTGTCGCCGAGCACCCCCCCACCCCTCAATCTCTACTCTCCTCCCTCTCCACACCCCCCCCCTCTAGCCACGCCTGCGCAGTTGGGGGTTATGCGTGAGTGGATAGGGCGGGGAGGGGGTAAAAGGAGCAAATTAATAATATTAATATAATATCAAGGGGGGGGGGGTTAGTGTGTGTGTGTGACACCGATCTCCTCAGATGCTATCTGACCTGGTGATGTCCAATATTCACCTTTATTTCAGACTTCAATAAAGAACTGTGTTCTGGATCTTGCAGTTCTAGTTCCCCTGAAGACTAAGGAAGTTTGGCATGCCTCCAATGACTCTTACCAACTTCTACAGATGCAACCAGATTCATCCCAGGTTGCTTGGACAACAGCTCTGTGGATGTAGTGGATACAGTTCTGGATGTGACCTGGACCTTTGCACGAACCAGGCACACGCCCCCATCTACACTTCACTCTGGTGACTTTTGTATATTGTCTCAATGGACTACTTCTGAACAGTTTGTACTTAATCTAAGATTGTGCTTATTTATAGTAATACTTTATTGAACTGTATGCAAAAAAATAATTTCAGTGTACCTACGTACATGTGACAATAAAGAACAATTGAACCATGCTGCCTCGGGAAAGTAGTCAACGTAATCAAGGTCCATTCCCTTTTGCCCTCTCTCCCATCAGATGGATGATACAAAAGCTTCAAAACACACCATCAGATTCAGGAAAAACTTCTTCTCCACTGTTATCAGACTTCTGAACGTCCTCTCATAAGTTACAGGTGTAGCCCTGATTTCCCAACCTACCTCTTTGTGGCCCTTGCATTTTTTTCTACCTGCTCATGTTTTTCTGTAACTGTAATACCATAATGCTGTAGCACTCCGGTAATCACGCTGGAATTTTCCTCTTTGCATTACCTGTTGTACTTGATTAAAATCAAGTATAGTATGGTTTGACTGGATACATATAAAGTTTTTTTTACTGCATCTCGATTCACGTGGCAATAATAAACCAATACTAATACCTGTATTATTTGCTTTCTCTGCTGCACTTTGATTTAAACTTCCTCAAGACAGATCATCTTATGATTAATAAACATTTACCATCTTCTGTTAGATGACTGTAGCACATCTATGTCAGTCTCACATTATTTCGGTCTCCACCGCTCAAAGGCATTCCCCTTGTTCTCTGCACCCCTCCCACATCTCTGTAACTTAATAAATGCTTGTTTTCTCACTTTTCCAGTTCTGATTGAAAGATTATTTATTTCAAATGTTAATTCTCTTCTGTAGATGGTGCTTGATATCCTATGTCTACTGATTTCATGTTTCTAGAAGTTTTCACTTTTAGTCTCAATGAGGAAAATACACAATAGCATGCAAATCTAGGATAATTTATCATAGTATCTATGTACAGGGCAAGTGTCATCATCACTAAATGTAGGGTAATTCACTATGACCTCTAAGACAGGGTAATTCAATGTAGGAGAGGGAATGTAGAATTCTATGTAGAATAGGGTAATCTAGGATAATTCATCATAGTATCTATGTGCAGGGCAAATGTAGTTGCTAAATGTAGGTAATTCACTGTCATCACTGAAATATAGAATAACCTTTTTCATTTTGGCAATCTGGGAAGACCAACATTCATTGCCTATCTCCAAATGTTCTTAAGGTCTGTGAACTACTTTTATGAATTGCAGCAGACCTTCTAATGAAGGACTCCCACAGTCGTATTGGGTAGGGAATTCCAGGATTTATCCTCATTGATGTAGAGGGACTGGCAGAATATTTCCAAGTCAGGTTCGATCCTGACCATGAGTGCTGTCTGTATGGAGTTTGTACGTTATCTCTATGACCATGTGGGTTTTCTCCAGGTGCTCCGGTCTCCTTCCATATTCCAAAGACATGCAGGTTTGTCGATTGTTTTCTGTAAATTGCCTCTAGTGTGTAGGATATGAAAGTGGGATAACATAGAACTAGTATTGGGTGATTGATGGTCGGCATGTGGACTTGGTGGGTCAAAGGGAATGTTTCCACGCTCTATCTCTAAAACTAAAAACTATAGGGAGGCTGAGAACACATCTTTGCCAGGACCGGTGTTGTGGATCATTGTGGTGGATGTTTTGTCGTTATCCTCACTGATTGGGGTCTAAGGATCAGGAAATCGAGGATTCAGTTGTAGGGGGTGACGGTTGTTGGTGGGGTGCTGCCTTCTAGGTCTAGGAGTTTGGAAAATGTATTGTTATACGGTATAATATCCAAATGAAAAGCTAAATAGAAATGTTTTGCCGTATTAATTGGAATAACAGTGGTGCAGCTGGTAGACCTACAGCCTCACAGCACCAGATCCTTATCTTGGGTGCTTTCCATCGGGTGGCGCCACCGCAGTGGCTGCCTCGCCAGCAGCTCGTCAGTCCTTTCGCCTATTTTGTTATTTTTAGTGCGTCTAATGTATGCTTTAATGTTTCACAGTATGTCTTATGTGGGAGGTGGTGGGGGAGAATAGGGGGAAACCGTTTTTCAGTCACTTACCTGGACAGAGATGCGTCTTTTCTCTGTGTCGCATCTTCGCCCCCACCCTCGCGGCCTACCAACTGGATTGGAACAGCATTTCCTACCGGAGACCGGCCCAGAGCTTCGGCAGCAGGCGCATGGCTGAATTACCATCGTGGAGCCTGGGATCCGCCGCCCAGCTCGCCCTGTAGACTTCAGAAGCCACAGTCTCCTGTAAGAAGCAGCCGATTCGGAAACTCCAAGCCGCAGAATGTGTTCCGATCCCTTCCGACGCCTGAGTTTTGATCATCCCAGCGAGAGGGCCTGTACATCGGGCCGTCCGTAGCGGCGACTGCCCCGACTACGAGTGAACAAAGAGGAAGATGACTGAACTTTATTGCCTTCCATCACAGTGAGAAACGTTGGTTTCGCTGTGGTGGATGTTTATGTTAAATTCAATTGTGTATTGTGTTCTTTTTATTCGTATGGCTGTATTGTAACTCAAATTTCACTGTACCAATTGGTGCATGTGACAATAATTGTGAACTTGAACTTTCGATGCTCATCTTGGGTGCTCTCTGTGTGGAGTTTGCACGTTCTCTGGTTTCCTCCCACATCCCAAAGACGTGTGAGTTTGTAGCTTAATTGACTTCTGTGAATTGCCCCTAGTGTGTAGGAGTGTGATAACATAAAACTAGTGTGAATGGGTGACAGATGGTTGGTGTTGACTTGATGGGCCGAAGGGCCTTTTTTCATGCAGTATCTCTAAACTAAACACCCGATTGTCTGGAAAATCTGCTGGCTTAGTATGACCAAAGTCCTGAGCGTGCTGGATTAAAGAGTTTTTCTTTAATAGCTAATTGTGGGGTAATTCTCAATAAAAACTAAGTGTAGGGTAATACCCTATAGTATTTACACATGAGGAAATTCATCACAGTTGTTTTACAATTATTCATGTTTCAAAATGTAGTTTAATTCATAATAGTAACTGAAGGTAAGGTAATTTACCACAGAAGTGAAGCATAAAGCTGTAGGTATGATATAATTCACTACAGAATCAAAGTGTAGGATAAATCATCACAATAAATAAATGATGAGCACTTTATGCTCAGTAGCGTAATTCACGATAATAGCCAAGCATAGGGCAATTCACGGTAATTAAATGCCAATTAATTTATTCCAGCAAATAAATGTGGACACTACTGGTGAACTTAGCTTGTCAGGCAGCATCTGTGGAAGGAATGGATAGGCAATGTTTTGGGTCAGGACCCTTCTTCAGACTTCGTAATGTAGGGTATCTCACTGTAGTAACAAGGGATAAGGTAACTCATTACAGTTATAACATTTAGAATGATTTTTAGAATGAATAGTGTAGAAACAAGGAATTACAGATGCTGGTTTACAAAACAAGACATAGAGCATTGGAGTAACTCCAGGTCAGGCAGCATCTCTGGAGAACACGAATAGGTGAGGTTTTGGGTCAGGACCTTCAAACACTAAATAAAATGCATAGTTTAGAGGTAAATGCAATTCATTGTAGAAAATGCGGTCAAGGGAAGCGTTCACGTCGCGGCCCTGTTTCCACCAATCCTTCCACCACTTTCTACGCACAAAAAGCGCAAGACGCCATTGTATGCAGATGCCGAGAAGTGTGTTCAGCTCTGGCTGAACAATTTCTAATCTTGTGATGTGAACTCGATAAGAAGATTGCAGAAAATGAACACAGTCTTATTTCCTGCAGTAACTGAATGTAGGGAAATTCAATACTGTAAATGTAGGCTAATTCACCACAGTAGCAAAATGTAGTATGATTCACTGCAGTAACTAAATACTGAGCAATTCAATATAGTAACAAAATGTAGAATATATCCCAGCAGCAATAGGTGTAGAGTAATTCACTCCGACACCCAGGTGTAGTGTAAATCAGCAGAATAAATAACTAAAGAGAAGTTCTTGTTAATAAATATAGGCTAATTCACTGTAATAACTAAGTACGGTATTGTGTAATTCATTATAATGAAATGCACGTTAATTTATTCCAGTAACTAAATGTCTGTTGTGCAGTGAGGTTAAATTCACTACAGTTTCAAAATGTGGAACAAGTCACTACAATAACTAAGTGTAGGGTAATTTCACTACAGTGACAAATTACCACTGTAGTAATAGTGCAGTAATTCACCAGATTAACTAGATGTAGAATAATTCATTACTGTGACTAAAGGTAGGGTAAATTATCGTAGTAACCAAAAGTGGATAAATCTGCAGTGGTATATATCGGGTAATTTATTATGTAATAGATGTAGATTACTAAAGTAAGATAATTCACTACAGTAGTAATTGTCAAGTAATGCAGTAACTAAATATTGGGATATTTCTTGTAGGATTTTGTAATTGACCAGAGTGTGTTAATTTACTACAGTTGTAACTATACAAATCACCAAATTTGTAAACGTAGGTAATTCACACCAGTAAATAAACAGAGAGTAATTTAAGATAGTTCATTATATTAAATGAATGTACTGAATTAATTCCAGCAATAAAATATAAAGGAAATCAAAACAATAACAAGGTAATTTGTTTCAGCAAATAATTACAGTATTTTATTTCCAAACCAGGGCATCAGAGATGTCCTCATTCTTTAGGGAACGGGGGTTCCCCTCTTCTACTATGGATGAGACTCTCACCAGGGTCTCTTCTTTACCCCGTAACTCTGCTCTCACTCCCCATCCCCCCCACTCATAACAAGGGCAGAGTCCCCCTTGTCCTCATCTTCCACCCTACCAGCCATCACATACAATAGATAATCCTCCAACATTTTCGCCACTTCCAACGGGATCCCGCCACTGGCCACATCTTCCCATCTCCTCTCCTTTTGGCTTTCCGCAGAGACCGCTCCCTCCGTACCTCCCTGGTCAATTCGTCCCTTCCCACCCAAACCACCCCCACTCCTGGTACTTTCCCTTGCAACTGCAGGAAATGCTACATTTGTCGCTCTTTACCTCCCCCTTGACTCCATCCAAGGACCCAAGCAGTCTTTCCAGGTGCGGCAGAGGTTCACCTGCACCTCCTCCAACCTCATCTATTGCATCCGCTGCTCTAGGTGTCAGCTGATCTACATTGGTGAGACCAAGCGTAGGCTTGGCGATCGCTTCGCCCAACACCTCTGCTAGGTTCGCAATAACCAACCTGATCTCCTGGTGGCTCAGCACTTCAACTCCCGCTCCCATTCTGAATCCGACCTTTCTGTCCTGGGCCTCCTCCATGGCCAGAGTGAGGCCCACCATAAATTGGAGGAGCAGCACCTCATATTTCGCTTGGGTAGTTTACACCCCAGCGGTATGAACATTGACTTCTCCAATTTCAGGTAGTCCCTGCTTTCTCCCTCTTTCCCCTCCCCAGGTCTCCCACAGCCCACTGTCTCCACCTCTTCCTTTGTTCTTCCCGCTCCCCCCCCCCGCCACACCCCCATATCAGTCTGAAGAAGGGTCTCGACCCGAAACGTCGCCTATTTCCTTCACTCCAAAGATGCTGCCTCACCCGCTGAATTTCTCCAACATTTTTGTCTACCTTCAATTTTCCAGCATCTGCAGTTCCTTCTCAAACAGTATTTTATTTGGAAGTTAATGTAGGATGATACACTACAGTAACAGAATGTATTGTAATTCATTCCAGCAGTTAAATGTAAGGGAATACAATAGTAGATACTATATAATTCAGTATGATGGTAAATGTACAGTAATTCAAAAAATAGTAAGTGGAGGATAATTTATTGCCATATTAAATAGTTATAGAGTTCTACAGCATAGAGGTTCAGTTTAGTTTAGAGAGACAGCTTGGAAATGTGTCAATGGCCTACCGAGTCCACGCTGACCAACGATCACCCATTCACACTAGTTCTATGTTATCCCCTTCCACATCTATTCCCTTTACATTAGGGGACAATTTGCCAAGACCAGTTAACCTAGAAACCCACACGTCTTTGGGATGTGGGAGGAAAGCTGCGCTCCCTAAGGAAACTCATGTGGTCACAAGAAGAATGTGGAAACTCTACACAGACAGCACCCGAGGTCAGGATCAAATGCAGATCTCTGGTGGTGTAAGGCAGCAGCTGCACAACTGTTCTGCCCTTCGACATAGAACCTTCTGAAACAAACCCTTCACCCCAACCTGTCCATGGCAACCAAGTTCCCTTCCTGAGCTATTCCCATTTCTCTGCATTTGACCCATATCCCTCTAAACGTCTGCTATCCATGTACCTGTCCAAATGTATTTTAAACATTCTAATTGCACCCAGCTCTGCCAATTTATCTGGCAGTTTGCATGCACACCCACCATCTTCTGTGTGAAAAAGTTGCCCCTCGGGTCCCGTTTAAATCTTTCCCCTCTCACCTTAAGTTTATGCCCTCTACTTTTAAACTCTTCCATACTGGGGAAAAAACTGTGACCATCAACCTTTTCTTTGCCCTTTATGATTTTAGATTCCTCTCAACCTCCCACAGTGCAGATAAAAAAGTCCCAGCCTATCCAGTCTTGCCTTATAACTGAAGCACACCAGTCTCAATATCATCCTTGTGAATCTTTTCTGCACCCTTTCCATCTTAATGACATCCTTCCTAAAGATGGACAACCAGAACGGCACACAATACTCCATGTGCGGACCTAGCAGTGTTTTTTACAGTTGTAACATGATGACCAATCTCTTGTACTCAATGCCCCGACCAGTAAAGGCAAGGATACCAAAGGCCTTTTTTACCACCCTGTCTACCCATGTCACCACTTTCAGGGATTGAGCAACTTTCAATATTGGTCACTTCAATAAATAAATAAATAAAAGATGGTTTCCTACATCTGTAAAGTTAGGTTCATAAACGGCAGTAACCGGATATAATTTTTTACTGTACATTAATGGTGAATTGATCATCTGTTAGTAATTTATAGTGATTTTCTATAATAACCGGATTTAGGATAATTGGCCATCATAACTAAATTGATTACCATTTACTACAGTCATTGACTGTTGGGCAATGCACTACAATCAGTGGCTGTAATATAATTTGTGACAGCAGTAAATGGAGGTTAGTTCTCCTCCGTCCTAAACTGAAGTAATTTACCATGGTTGTGTATGTAGGATATTTCAGAAGTATATTGGAAGAAGTGGAAATGAATTGCAGTTTTGCCTTGAGGCAGTATTTGAGTCTATGAATGGTGGAAAGGGTGGATATAAAAGAACAGGCTTGCATCTCCTGCTGTTGTGTGGGAACAGGTAGTGAGAAGTGGGTATTACTGGATGCGGAAGAGTGAACCAGAACATCGCAGGGATATGAGTGCAAGGAGAACTTGTGGAGTGGTGGAATCACGTTGAAGGTTTTGAAAATTACTATCTGTTGGGTGTGTAGGATGGTAGCATGGAAGAAGGGGACAAATGGAGTCTTATCCTTGTTCTGGTTTGGAGTGGAGGGCGACAGTGTGGGAAATGACACAGACATAGTTGAGAGCCTGTTGACTGCATTGAAGGGAAAGCCATCATTAATTTAGTTTAGAGATACAGCACAGAAACACGGTCCGCGCTGACCAGCGATCCCTGCACATTAACACTATCCTACACCCACCAGGAACAATTAAAAAATATATATTTACCAAGCCAATTAACCTACAAACCTGTACGTCTTTGGAATGTGGGAGGAAACCAAAGATCTCGGAGAAAACTCACGCAGGTCACGGGGAGAATGTACAAACTCTGTACAGACAGCAGCCGTAATCGGGATCGAACCCGGGTCTCTGGCGCTGCATTCGCTGTAAGGCAGCAACTCTACCGCTGCACCACCGTGACTGCCCAAAGCGAAAAGGAAGACCCTTTTGAAGCACTGGTGTGGAACTTATCATCAGAAGAGATATGATAGAGTTGTTGAGGTACTGGGAGAATAGAACATCTTTAAAGGAAGCAAGGTGGAGGAATGGTATAACTCTGGGAATTAGTCAAGTCAAGTCAAGTCACATTTATTTATATAGCACATTTAAAAAACAATTCTCGTTGGCCAAAGTGCTTACATTTGTTATAAGAATAGCATAAACAAAACAAACTACATACATATATACATGTAGCCCTCACTCAGAGGACGTCAGGAAAGGCTTGGGAGTATAGATAAGTTTTTAGTCTTGACTTAAAAGAGTCGATGGAGGGGGCAGTTCTGATGGGAAAGGGGATGCTGTTCCACAGTCTAGGGGCTGCAACCGCAAAGGCGCGGTCGCCCCTGAGCTTATGCCTAGACCGTGGGATATTCAGCAACCCCAAGTCGGCCGATCTGAGGGGCCTGGAGGTGGAGTGGTGGGTGAGAAGACTTTTTATGTAGGTGGGGGCAAGCCCATTGAGGGTTTTGTAGACATGGAGGAGGATCTTGAAGTTTATACGGAACCGCACAGGGAGCCAGTGGAAAGAGGCCAGGATCGGGGTGATGTGGTCCCTTTTTCGGGTGCCCGTCAGGAGTCTCGCTGCGGCGTTTTGGACCAGTTGCAGGTGGGACAGGGAAGATTGGCTGATGCCAGTGTAAAGGGAGTTGCAGTAATCTAGGCGGGAGGAGATGAATGTGTGGATGATCTTTTCCAGGTCATCAAACTGGAGGAATTGTTTTATTTTAGCTATCGTCCGAAGCTGAAAGAAGCTAGCTTTTACCACGGCATTGACTTGTTTGTCAAATTTCAGTGCTGAGTCAAATATCACGCCAAGGTTTTTGACGTGAGGTTTGAGTAGTGGGGTAAGGCTTCCAAGGCTGCCTGCTATCAATTTGATTGAGTCCGAGGGGCCGAGAAGGATGACCTCAGACTTACTCTCGTTTAGTTGGAGGAAGTTCTGGGCCATCCAACACTTTATATCCTCGAGGCAGTGGGTAAGGTTAAGCAGATTAATGTAGTTTAGTTTATTGTCACGTGTACTGAGGTACAGTGAAAAGCTATTGTTGCTTGCTAACCTGTCAGCGGAAAGACAATACATGATTATATGGATGTGTGGGCGTATAATGAACCTATCGCCCAAGTTGCAGATAGGGAAGTCAAGAATGCAAAAATAAAGTATTGAAGATGGACCAAATAAAAAAGAAAATATGCAAGATTAAAATAAGGACCACTCCAGGTACCCTACAAAGTAAAAGGTATACTTGGACATATGTGTGTTCCCTCTTTTGATTTGGAGAAGGTGAGTGAAATTAAAGGAAAGGCTGTTCAATATAGGAAAGTTTAGCCAAATGAAAGAGAGTTGCAGTGGAGGAAGATGACTGAGCCTCAGTTCATGAAGGAAGTGCAGTCATCCAGACAACCTGGTAAAGCATGGAAGTGCACCAGCACATGCCATTCGTTTTGTCTTTGCTTCATCCTGTCACGGATGTTCCTTTTCTACTCTTCAGCCCTTAACCTTCTCCGCAACTCTGTTTCATTTCACATCATTGACTTAAGGGGCTGCCCCACTGCGGCGACCTAATTGGCGAGTTTAGAAGAGTTTGCCCTTGACTCATACTCATAGCATGGTCGACACGAGGTCCTAGGAGGTCTTTGTAACTCTCCTTCATGCTCGAGAGTAGTCCCCACGTACTCAAGGCCTCAGCTAGGTCACGGCGTAAAATGCCCGCAAGTAAAAAAAGGTCGCCATGGAAAAAAAACTTGTAGGTTTAGTCGAAGTAGGTCGTAGTAGGTCGGCATGTTATTCGTAGGTAATCGATGGTAGTCGAAGGTAATCGAAGGTAGTCATAGATAGTCTTCAACATAGTTGAAAGGAGGTCGAAGGAGGTCGTCTTCACTATTCGGTGTCCAATTTTCCCGAAGCTAGTCAAAGCTAGTCGAAGCTAGTCTTCAACATAGTCGAAGGAGGTCATAGAAACATAGAAACATAGAAAATAGGTGCAGGAGGAGGCCATTCGGCCCTTCGAGCCAGCACCGCCATTCATTGTGATCATGGCTGATCGTCCCCAATCAATAACCCGTGCCTGCCTTCTCCCCATATCCCTTGATTCCACTAGCCCCTAGAGCTCTATCTGACTCTCTGTTAAATCCATCCAGTGACTTGGCCTCCACTGCCCTCTGTGGTAGGGAATTCCACAAATTCACAACTCTGGGTGAAAAAAAAAATTCTCACCTCAGTCTTAAATGGCTTCCCCTTTATTCTAAGACTGTGGCCCCCTGGTTCTGGACTCGCAAACATTGGGAACATTTTTCCTGCATCTAGCTTGTCCAGTCCTTTTATAATTTTATATGTTTCTATAAGATCCCCCCTCATCCTTTTAAACTCCAGTGAATACAAGCCTAGTCTTTTCAATCTTTCCTCATATGACAGTCCCGCCATCCCAGGGATCAATCTCGTGAACCTAAGCTGCACTGCCTCAATCACAAGGATGTCCTTCCTCATATTAGGAAACCAAAACTGGACACAATGCTCCAGATGTGGTCTCACCAGAGCCCTATACAACTGCAGAAGAACCTCTTTACTCCTATACTGAAATCCTCTTGTTATGAAGGCCAACATTCCATTAGCTTTCTTCACTGCCTGCTGTACCTGCACGCCAATTTTCAGTGACTGGTGTACAAGGACGCCCAGGTCTCGCTGCACCTCCCCTTGCCTAACCTATCCCCATTGAGATAATAATCTGACCCCTTGTTTTTGCCGCCAAAGTGGATAACCTCACATTTATCTATATTATACTGCATCTGCCACGCATCTGCCCACTCACTCAACCTGTCCAGGTCACCCTGCAACCTCCTAACATCCTCGTCACAGTTCACACTGCCACCCAGCTTTGTGTCATCCACAAACTTGCTAGTGTTGCTCCTAATTCCCTCTTCCAAATCATTAATATATATGGTAAACAGTTGCGGCCGCAACACCGAGCCTTGTAGCACTCCACTCGCCACTGCCTGCCATTCTGAAAAGGACCCGTTCACTCCTACTCTTTGCTTTCTGTCTGCCAACCAATTCTGCCATCCGAAGTACCTGTTCAACTCTGCTGCCATTTCCTTGTTACCCATAATAATTTCACCCGTGTCTGCCTTCAAGGGACCCACATTTGACTTTGCTACTCTTTTTCCCTTAACATATCTAAAGAAGCTTTTACTGTCCTTCTTTATATTCCTCGCCAGCTTCCCTTCGTACTTCATCTTTTCAGCCCGTATTGCCCGTTTTGTTTCCTTCTGTTGTCCTATGAAAGTTTCTCAATCCTCTGGCTTCCGGCTACTCTTTGCTGTGTTATACATCTCGAAGGAGGTCTTCTACATAGTCGAAGGAGGTCTTCAACATGACACTTTTTCAAACTCTCCTGAACTCTTCTACACTCGGCAATTAGGTCGCCGCAGTGGGACAGCCCCTTAACAATATTTACTCTGCTGCTCTCTCCCTGCACGGCTGACTACCTTGCCGAGTATGTTTAGCATTTTCTATTTTTATTAAATAGAATTTTTTAAATTAACACAGTCCAGCAAACACAGACGTGATGTATGAATCGAGCTGAATTTGCTCAAGTCCTGACAACATCCTCGTAAATCTTCTCTGCAATCTTCAAACAATAGAATCCATCCTCTTCGAGCAGTAATAATCTGCTGTTGTTAATCTAGTGCAACAGGTTGCCCAGAGCATTCCAGAGGCCAAATGATGTACAGCAAATTATTAATGTTCTGAATGCAGTGGCATTGAAATGAGTATAAAATATCAGGTTTAATCCTAATGTTGATGTGATTTCCCAATAAAAGTAGTCACTCTCCGTGTTTGTAATGAAATGGCAAGAAATGGCAAGAAAGAATGTGGAAAGAATGCATATCAGATAAGAATATTAATAGAGCAAGCCAAGGTCTCTTCACAGTCAGGTGAGCCATCAAATTTAGGCAGTAAGATGGATCACAGTCAATATTCGTGAAGAGCACATTTGGTTAAATATGTTTAAAGAGATCCTGCTATTGATTTGGCAGTTAACATATCATTTTTTTTGAATAAAATGAATAGCATAGTTAATTATAATACCGAATCATTGAATATATTTGATGGCACCCAAACCTCACTTTCCTTGAAAGTGGTGTCATAGGTGATATGGTGGTCAAGAAGACTTTCATTGGCCTTCATCAGTCAGAGCATTAAGTATAGAAGTTGGGGGGTCATGTATGTTACAGTTATATAAAATGTTGACGAGGCCACATTTAGAGTACTATGTTCAGTTTTGGTCACCATGTTATAGGAAAGTTGTTGTCAAGCTTGAAAGGGTTCAGAGAAGATTTACCAGGGTGTTGCCAGAACTTGAGGGACTGAGCTATGGGAAGAGGTTGAGCAGGCTAGGGCATTATTCTTGGGAGCACAGGAGGATGAGCAATGATCTTAACATAGAAACATAGAAAGTAGGTGCGAGAGTAGACCACCAGGCCCATCGAGCCCGCACCGCCATTCGCTCATGGCTGAACACTAAACAGACACCCTTACCCACAAACAGTAGACACAAGACACAGAACACAAGACACTACCCTCCCCTTTATACCGCTATCACCCCTCTCCACCCCAAGAACCGCGTGATCTCCTGGGGGAGGCAAAAAAACGGATAAAAACCCAGGTCCAATTCGGGAAAAAAATCCGGGAAATTCCTCTCCGACCCCAATCCAGGCGATCGACACTTGTCCAGGAGATCACTCAGGTCTTACTATACTAACCATACCTAGGTCCATATCCCTGCCTTCTCCCCGTAGCCCCTTATCCCCTTGGCAGCTAAAAAACCATCTATTTTAGACTTAAATATATTTAATGTTTCTGCTTCCACTGCTCCCTGGGGCAGTGAATTCCATAAATTAACCACCCTCTGGGTGAAGAAGTTCTTCCTCATCTCAGTTTTAAAAGAGCCCCCCCTTATTCTAGTGATGTCCAAAATCTTATAGTGATGTCCAAAATCTTGAGATGGATAAATCAGGTAAACACGCAGAATCTTTTGCCTGGAGTAGGGACTCTGAGTTTGAATGAAGCAATCTGAGAAGCAGACCTTAAAGAAGGGCAAACAGTAAATGGCTAAGAGTAAATGGTATAAATCAAAATTAACCTGGAATTCAAATTCACATTGAGCCATGCCATGAGAGTAAAACAGGATTGAACAAAATAGAAACTATCAGGAAGAATTTCCTC
The DNA here is from genome assembly GCA_038087875.1 of Malacoraja senta. NCBI lineage: Eukaryota > Metazoa > Chordata > Chondrichthyes > Rajiformes > Rajidae > Malacoraja > Malacoraja senta. The sequence continues at coordinate 106,589,815 of CM075978.1, forward strand.
TTGTGAAGAGAGATTCACTTTTTGAATGTAATTTTAATTTAGTGAAGACAAAAGCATGTAACCAGAGTAATGTGGGATAGAGTAATAGGAATGTAAAATGATTTTTACTTGAATGGATGAGCCAAGTTGTGTGAAGGTCTCAAATGGTTCAAGGGTTCAAAAGTCAGTTTATTGCCACGTGTACCAATTAAGGTACAGTGAAATTCGAATTACCATACAGCCATACTAAAAAAAAGCAACAAGACACACAAATACATAAAAGTTAACATATCCATCACAGCGGATTCCTCACAGTGATGGAAGGCAATATAGTCTAATCTTCTTCCTCTTAAAGGGCCTGTCCCACTGTACGAGGTAATTCAAGAGTTCTCCCGAGTTTTCCCCTGATTCGAACTCGGAAAATGTCCGTAGTGGGTCCGTAGGAGTTTGTGGATGTCTCGTAGCGGCTCGTACGATTAACAGTAGGTACTCGGGAAATCCGGTAAACTCGTGACGTTTTTTCAACACTGAAAAATGTCCATGAGTGAAAAAATACTTGTGATGAAATTTTTTTAAACTTTTTACTCGTATGAGTCGCTACGAGGCATCCACGAACTCCTACGGACCCACTACAGACATTCTCCGAGTTCGAATCAGGGGAAAACTTGGGAGAACTCTTGAATTACCTCGTACAGTGGGTCAGGCCCTTTATTCTCCCGCGGTTGGGGCAGTCAAACTATCCGCAGTCGGGGCGATCGAAGCTCACGAAGCCGGCGATTGAAGCCCCCGTGTCTGGGTGATCAAAGCTACCACGTCAGGGCGGTCGAAGCTCCCGCTTCGGGGTGGACGAAGCTCCTGCGGCTTGGAGCTCCCGAAGTCGGTCTCTAACCAGGGACCGTGAGCTCGATGATGTTAAAGTCCGCAGGCTCTCGCGGTTGGAGCTCCGAGGTCGATCCCCGTCAGTGACCGCCAGCTCCACGACGTTAGGCCGCAGTGCGGACGCAGATACGATACGGAACAAAAACGCGTCTCCGTCAAGGTAAGAGATTTTAAAAGGTTTCCCCCAACCCCCCTCCCCCCACACCCACATAAAACAAGCTAAAGAACACAAAAACATACATTTAACACATACGTACTAAAAAATAACAAAGAAGGAAGGGACGAGACAGACTGTTGGTGAGACGGCCACATCCGTTGCCGCTGGTCTCCCTCATCCAAATTGACTTTGTGACTTCCCTCTGTCCCTGTAAATAAGCAACCAGCTTCTATCCAGTACTTAATTCGTAATATTAGCATGTCCATTTTCAGTTTTAGCATATTCATCCTCAGTGTAGTCAGGGAGAAGGATTTGTTTCCCCATTTATTTTAGATCAAGGTCATCTCCAGTCATCCTATGTTATCCTTTTCTTTTTTTCTCGTCTCCTTTACTGCTCTCTGTTTTCCTACCTTCTTGAGATGATGGTTTAGATTTAGGTTTATTATTGTCATGTATCGAGGTACAGTGAAAAGGTTTGAATTGCATGCTATCCAAATAGATAAGATACACTATACATAAATATAATCAAGTCACACTCAAGTACATTAGGTAGAACAAAGGGGAAGATACAGAATGCAAAATATTGGTCTCAGCATTGTAGTGCATCAGTTCCGTAGACAAAATCCAATGTGCACAATGGGGTAAAAGGTGAATCAGTAGTACCGTAGCTTGTGCAAAGATAGAATTGATGCCTCATAATAGAGAAGAAGCTGTTCCTGAGTCTGGTGGTACATGGTTTCAAGCTTCTGTACGTTCTGCCAGACGGGAGCAGGGATAAGAAGGAATGGGACAAGTCTTTGAATATATTGACTACTTTTCCGAGACAACATGATGGAGTTAATGGTGGAAAGTCTTGTCTTTGTTATGGACTTGGCTACATATATAACTCTCTGCAATTTCTTGTGGTCTTGGGCAGAACTGTTGCCAAATCAAGCTATGATGCAACCCAACATTATGCTTTTTCCGAGATCATCGGTTTCCTCGAAAGACTTACAGGTTTGTAGGTTAATTGGCTGGGTATAAATGTAAATTGTCCCTCGTGTGTGTAGGATCGTGTTAATGAGCGGGGATTGCTGATCAGTGAGCCGAAGGGGCTGTTTCTGTGCTGTATCTCTGAAACTAAAACTAAAAAAAACTAAAATACATTAAAAATAAAATTCATTGTTGAGCTTATTTAGATTAAAAAATTTGCCGGTTTCATGAGAATTTCAGATGCATGAATACCAGATAAACGGGGTTTTACGTGGAATTGTAGTCAATTTTCACAAAAGGTCTCATAAACAGCAATGTTATAATGATCACAAAATCCACTGGTGCCAGTTGAGGAATTAGTGACAGACATGCAAACTCTTCTTCAAGATGCTGTTCAAGTATGTGTTGTGTCCACATGAGAGAGAAGATGAATTTTACTTCGGAGTCACGTGAGTGACTACGTGAAGAAGACCCACCAGGGCGCCTGCGCGTCATTACGTCAGACGCATTGGCGCGAACGGACGTGAGGAGCAGCGCTCCTCTAGTGGAAATGTAGTTGTAAACTACAAGGTAAGTAAAAAACTTTTTCCGATATTTCCGTGTCCGTTTGCTGTGGGTCTGTGGGGATTTTTCCACAGGCGCCATGGAAAAAACGGGCAAGGGGAAGAGGCGAGCGGCAAAGCCATTGGAAAGTCGCGATATTGCGGTCGGCAAACAGCCGCCTCAGACCCCTGTACAGTCACCGGCTGGGAGCGTAGTGACTGTGGACTTGGGGTTGAAAAAAACTCAGTCAGCGCCAGTAGGGCGCAAGGCAAAATTCAAGTCCATAAGGCCCACGGAGGAGGAGTCTGAAGAGATGGAAGTAACTCCAAGGCTGGAAACCGCTTTTGAGCGGATCTCTCAGATGGAAAGCCTGATACACAGGTTACTGGAGAAAAGCACACTCAGTGAAGAGTGTAGCCAAAGCCAGGCTCCAGAAGCCAGGTCAGCAGCAGCTAGCAAAGGGCTGTTGGAGAGCACCCTCATTGATGAGGCGCGTGCACAGGGTCAGCAGAGTTCTGACCCCGACTCTGACGGTGAGGCCGATTCAAGCGAAGAACAGCAGCTGCCAGATATTCCACCTCTGGCAGTACGATTTGCTGCCCCGTCAGGGTCAGGAGAGCCACTGGGAGAGGAGTTGGCCTCCACAATCAATTATTTGGTGTCCCATCAGCTGGAACAGCTTGCGATGGATAAAACTGCCAAAAAGCACGAGACCCCGAGGAACTGCGTATTATTGAAAGCACCAGCAGTAAACCAAGTGATATGGGGTCAGATGAGCATGACTATGAGAGCTCAAGAGATAAAGCTGCAGAGAATATTAAAGCTGCTGGGTTCTGGAATAACTGCATTTGCCAGAATAACGGATAGAGGCCAACAGATGACGGAGTTGCATCAGGAGGCACTGGGGTTGCTATGTAGCGGCCACTTCGAGATCAATTGTTTGAGGAAGTGTGCTATTCGGCCCACCATCAATCACAAATTCGCAGCACTCTGCAAGCCCAGTAATTTGCAGCTACCCAACTTACTCTTTGGAGAGGATCTCGGGAGACGTGTGAAGGAGTTGGAGGATGACAGCCGGATTGATTAAAACATCGATGGTTAACAAGTCTGTAAAGAGGAGATATCCTTTCAGACGTCATACTCATCCTGGGCCTACACCAGGAACAAGTCGATCATCATCGCAGGGACGTAGTTGGCGACCTGCAGCGGGAGCACGAACAAGCGTGGGTCTTCCCGCCAGAAGCCAGGGACCACAGGTCACTCAAGTGACTAAGGAGGTAGGTGGACCTGGTTCTCATGGGAACATATTAAAGGCAGTACAGCCAAAAGTTGGGGGCAGATTACATCTCTTCTATAAAAGTTGGAAGCAGATTACTTCAGATTTTGTCATTCTGAGTATTATACAAGAGTTTCGAATTGAGTTCGATCCAAATTATGATTTGCCCATCCAGCATGTTCCAAGCAGAATACTCCAGTTTTCACAAAAATAAGTGATGGGGGTTCAAGCTGAACTTGAAAACCTATGTAATAAAGGTGTTATTGAAAAGTCGGTTTATCAAACCCACCAATTTGTGTCTAATATATTTCCCCGACCTAAAAGGGATGGAGGATGTAGTATTATTTTGGACTTGACAAGTCTTAATCCTTTTGTTCAATTTAGAATGGAGACTTTTGTGAGTGCCAAGCAACTTATTTCAAAAGCATGTTATATGGCAACTATAGATCTAAAAGATGCATATTATTCAGTGTCTGTTCATTTGGAAGATAGAAAATATCTAAAATTTACCTGGATGAACCAGTTATGGCAGTTTAAAGCTCTGCCTAATGGGTTAACTTCAGCTCCCAGAATATTCACTAAATTATAAAAAAACAATTATGGGACTGCTGAGAGGCCAGGGGCATGTGGTAATGGCGTACCTGGATGATGTCCTGATTATAGGACGAACAAAAGAGTTAGCAGAGTTATCTGTTTCAGTTGTTAAATCTACTTTTGAAAGTTTGGGTTTTCTAATTCATCCAAAGAAATCAAGGTTAACACCACGTGCATCAATTGATTATTTGGGTTTCACAATTGATTCAGTTCACATGGAAATTACTTTGCCCAGTGAAAAAAGGGTGGAGTTGATTGATGATTGCATTAAGCTGTTAAATGAGCAAAAACCTTCAATTAGACATGTGGCTGGAGTGCTGGGGAAATTAATAGCAGCTTTTCCAGCAGTACAATATGGGCCATTACATTACCAACAGCTACAGAGAGCTAAAGAACAGGCACTGAGATCAAGATTTCAAGATTTCCTTTAGTGTCATTCAGACCTTTCGGTCTGAACGAAATTGTGATGCCTGCAGTCATACACAGAACCAATAATAACAAAACAGACAATAAACACAAATTAAACATCCACCACAGTGAGTTCACCAAGCACATCCTCACTGTGATGGAGGCAAAGTCTTAGTCTCCGTCTCTTCCCTCCTTGTTCTCCCTCTGCGCTGAGGCGATCGATCCAGGCCGAAGATGCCGCCCTCCAGCCAGCGGACCTCCGTGGTGATGTCGCCGCCGCCGAAAGCCAGAACGCCGTCTCCGCTCCGAGATGGCCCGCCACAGCATCAGCTCCAGATCCCGCAGTCTCCGCTCCGGGCCGCCGCCCCAGCTCCGGGTCCCGCAGTCTCCGCTCCGGGCCGCCGCCCCAGCTCCGGGTCCCGCAGTCCCCGCTTCAGGCCACCGCCCCAGCTCTAGGCCGCCGCCCCAGCTCCAGGCCACCGCCCCAGCTCCGGGTCCCGCAGTCTCCGCTCCGGGCCGCCGCCCCAGCTCCAGGCCGCTGCCCCAGCTCCGGATCCCGCAGTCTCCGCTCCAGGCCGCCGCCCCAGCTCCGGGTCCCGCAGTCTCTGCTCCGGGCCGCCGCCCCAGCTCCGGGTCCCGCAGTCCCCGCTTCGGGCTGCCGCCCCAGCTCCAGGCCGCCGCCCCAGCTCCGGGTCCCGCAGTCCCCGCTCCGGGCTGCCGCCCCAGCTCCGGGTCCCACAGTCTCCGCTCCGGGCCGCCGCCCCAGCTCCAGGCCGCTGCCCCAGCTCCGGGTCCCGCAGTCTCCGCTCTGGACCCCGCTGCACCATCTCCAGGCCGCCGCCGAAAGCCAGAACGCCGCACCAGCAAGTCGGGCCACCGCTGCCTCAGCCCTGAAGACGGCCAGCCTCCCGTTGGTAAGTCCTGGCTGGCTCTGCCTCCGTAGTCTCGGGGTCGGTCGCAGGTTGGAGGCCGCCAGCCCCGCCATTAGGCCTCACCGCAGACGGAGGCAGGGAGGGGGGGATACGACACGAAAAAGTCGCATTCCCCCAAAGGAAGAGACAGAGAACATGTTTCTCCCCCCCCCCCCAACACAACCCAACAAACTAAAACTTAGCCAAAACAAGACAAAAAAACCAACAGAAAAAAGTAAAAACAGACGGACTGCAGGCGAGCCGCAGCCGATTAACAGCGCCGCCACTTCCGGATGGCATGGTGGCCATTTTGGCCTCCATGAGGATGCCACCATGAGGATGCATGGTGGCCATTTTGATAGGGCCATGCAATTAACAACAAATGCTGTTTCTGATTTGCAGTGGTGGATTCTACATGTCTCAAGCAGTTTCAGTAAAATACTGATTGAACAACCTTCCATGGTATTACAAACGGATGTCAGTGCACCAGGATGGGGTGCAACTGATTTGGTATCCAGCTGCGGAGGCAGATGGAATGTGGAAGAGGCATTGTTTCTGCAGACATGGGGAATCAACTATTTGGAGTTTCTAGGAGGTTTCTATGGACTCCAAGCTTATTGCTCTAACACGACTAACCTGCATGTTCAGTTTCAAATTGATAACACAACAGCAGTTGCATATATTAACCATATGGGTGGAATCAAGTCGGTGTCATGTGACAAGTTGGCTAATCAAATCTGGTCTTGGTGTATTGACAGGAATATTTGGATTTCAGCTATTTATCTACCAGGTAGATTGAATATTATAGCAGACAACAGGTCAAGAAAATTCCATGATAACAAAGAATGGATGTTGAATCGAGAGGTATTCAATGACATAGTAATCAGATTTGGAATGCCAGATATCGACTTATTCGCATCTAGATTAAATCATCAGCTATCGAGATATGTGTCATGGGAACCAGATCCAGGTGCAGTAGCGATTGATGCTTTCTCGCTACATTGGGGTGGTATGTTTTTGTATGCATTTCCACCTTTCTGCCTCATAAGTCGGTTTGCTTAAAATCAGGCAAAATACCACTTCAGGGGTATTGGTGGTACCAGATTGGCCTACACAGCCATGGTTTCCTTTGATATTAGAATTGACGACACAGCCTTTGATGAAAGTCCCGAAAAGAAGAGATTTACTACTGCATCCGGTAACAGGAGAACAACATCCATTATATGATCATTTGGATTTGTTAATTTGCAGGTTTTAAGAAAGTCTTTTCTCGGGCGAGGACTGTCTGGGCGTACTGTGGACATGCTTACGGCAGCCTGGAGGAAGAGCACTCAAAAGCAGTACCTTTCTTATATCAAGAAATGGGAAGAGTTCTGTGTACAAAAGAATGTTGAATATTGTACGGCAGATATCTCAAATGTTTTAGAGTTTTTGTCAACACTTTACTACGATGAAGGGTTGAGTTATAGTGCAATTAATTCAGCCAGGAGTGCATTGTCCTCATATTTATTTGTGGAGTCAGAAGGAAATCCTATTGGGTCTCATCCACTTGTTTCCAGATTGATGAAAGGAATTTTTAATTCCAGACCTCGTAAGCCTAGGTACATGGCAATCTGGGATGTAAGTGTGGTTCTTAAGCTACTTCGTGAATGGTCTCCTGGTATGACTTTGGCCAAACTCAGTATGAAAGTGGTCATGCTAATGGCATTAGTAATAGCACAGCGAGTGCAGACATTGCAAAAATTGCAAATAGACAGGATGGAAGTAGCTGAAGATAATGTTATGTTTTACATTTATGACCTACTGAAACAAAGTAGGCCAGGTGTGACAGGATTCAGAATTGTTTTGTCAGCAGATCCAACAGATCCATGTCTCTGTATTAAGACATATTTGTTACAATACATTGAGGTTACAAAGGTCCTACGAAACATGGAAACTGGATTGTTTATCACACACAAGAAACCACACAAGAGAGTCTCAGTACAGACTATTTAAAGATGGCTAAAACAAGTCTTGATAGCTGCAGGTATTAACACTGATGTTTTTACGTCCCATTCGACTAGGGCAGCAGCAACGTTGGCGGCCAGGGCGAAGGACATCCCCGTCGACCATATTCTCGCAGCCGCCGGGTGGTCCAATGAGTTGATGTTTCAATAGTTTTACCATCGGCCTATTGCTAATACGGGGCTGTTTGCAGAAACTATTATAAGTTCTGTATAAATTCCTCTGGTTTAAAGGGGATCCTATTCATTTCATTATTAAAATAAATGAATTACTGCATTTGTTGTACAAATGTCATTATTAATGCATTATTGATTATTTCTCGTTCCGAGTCAATCAATGCAGTGAGAAGCCGGGATTTGTATCTGCGGCATGAAATCACAAAGCTTTAAAATCTTCACGTAGTCACTCACTTGACTCGGAAGTAAAATAGTAAGATTAAACGAGCTTACCAGTTTGAAGTTTGATCTTTATTTTATGAGGAGTTACGTTGGTGATTACGTGCCCACCACGGCCCAACCCTCTATCATAAAGGTCAGATGGAAGTTCTTAATTTACTCGTTTTATAAGGTTACTATATTACTTTGTTCTTGTTGTTTGTGATTTCACACCGCTGCTTTGAAGATTATCGCGCAGGCGCCCTGACGGGTCTTCTTCACGTAATCACCAACGTAACTCATAAAATAAAGATCAAACTTCAAACTGGTAAGTTCTCATTTAATCGTACTAGTCTTGCTGCAATATCTCATCTGAAAATTGGAATTGCTGACATTGTAGCAGTTATTTGGCGTTGCACTGGAATATTGACCTCGACGTGGTTATCAACAATAGCATGAACTCGTAACTTGTTGCAACTCACTGACTCAATTGTTATAAGGTTATTGAGCTTTGAAAGTCCTGGGTCTTGTTCGCCTAATGCTGAAAAACACTAGTTAGGAGGGTAATGACCTCAAGGAGTGGGAAAATTCTACCCTAACCTATCTAGATGTCCCAGTAGTTTGGTTTGATAACCTAGACTTTGGGTAATGTATTAGAATCTAATTAGTCATAGAGTCGTACAGCATGGAAACAGGCTCTTCAGTCCAACTTACCCATGCCAACCACTATACCCCATCTACTCTTTTAGCTCCATCCTAATTAGTGTACGAATCATACAGCATGGAAACCAGCCCTTTAGCCCAACTTACTCATGTTAACCAATATGCCCCATCCACTCTTTTAGCTCAAACCTAGCACACAATTTTCTGGTGCTGATCATTGCACGAAAACAAAGAATCAGATTTCTGTTCTTGATTCACAAAGCAGCTCTACGTCACTATCCTCAGTTACAATAAACAGGTTTCCTTGTATTTTGTTTTGCAATATCACGGACAGGTAGACATATCAGAAATGTTCATGGGCATTGAGCCAGCACATACAGTCCTCCATGGCTAAGTATGTGGCCCTTCTGCCTCTGGAGTCAGACGGTTCCCACTTAAAAAATAAACATGCATTCTTAGCGGGCTGTTCTGCCCAGGTCAGACAAAGTACAACTCTTTCGGAAATAGCATTTTTTACATTGGTAGATAAACTAATACCGTATCTCCCCTATCAGATACATGTACAAGGTCCCGTGACATTATTTTGTAAAGGAGAAAAGAGAATTTATTCCAGTGTCCTAGACAATATTTACCTCAGGACAATCATCGGATGTGGTTGGTAGTGTTCCATTGCTGAGGTGGGATTATAGTTGTGCAGGTCAACACAAGAACCTGATGGTTGTCAGAAGGTTTTGTTCCTGAAACTGGTGGTGTGGGTCTTAGGCTTATGTAGCTCCTGCTTGACAGTCGTCGAGTGAAGAGGGCATGGACCGGATGGTGGGGAACTTTGATGATAGACTCCACTTTTTTGAGGAAGCACCTCATGTAGATTCTTTCAGAAGTGGGGATGCTGTGCCCATGATGGACCGGGATGAATCCACCACTCTGCAGTCTTTTGCTTTCCTGTGCTTTGGAATTAAGGTCATAAGTGATAGGAGCAGAATTAGGCCATTTGTCCCATCAGGTTTACTCCACCATTCAATCATGGCTGATCTATCTCTCCCTCCTAACCCCATTCTCCTGCTTTCTCCCCATAACCCTTGACACCCGTACTAATCAAGATTCTATCTATCTCTGTCTTTAAAATATCCATTGACTTGGCCTTCACAGCCTTTGGTGTCAAATAATTCCACAGATTCACCACCCTCTGACTAAATTAATTACTCCTCATCTCCTCCCTAAAGGAATGTCCTTTAATTCTGAGGCTATGATCTCCAGTCCTAGATTGTCCCACAAGTGGAAACATCTTCACCACATCCACTCTATCCAAGCCTTTCACTATTTGGTAAGTTTAAATGATCCTCCCCCCCACCACCCACCCCCCACCCCCCTCCCCCCTCCTCATCCTTCTATCTCCAGCGAGTACAGGCCCAGTGCTGTACCAAGCCATGATGCATCCAGCTGGAATACTTTCTTTCAATCTTGCATCTTTAGAAGTTTGTTAGAGTATTCAGTGACATGCTGAATCTTTTTAAACTTCTAAGAAAGTAGAGCCGCTGATGTTCCTTTTTCATGAATACATCTCTGTGCTGGGTCCAGGACAGGTTTTCCAAGATGTTAACACTCAAGAATTTGAAGCTGCTAACTCTTTCCACCGCTGACCCACCAATGAAAACGGACAGGTGGTCTCCCGACTTCCCTTTTCCGACACCCATGATTATTTCCTTTGTTGATATTGAGCGAGACGTTGTTGTTGTGGCACCACTCAACCAGGTGTTCTATCTCTCTCTCTTCTGTGGTGACTCATCACCAGCCATGATTCAGCCAACAACAGTGGTGTTGTCTGCAAAATCGATGGCTTTGGAGCTGTGCTTAATCACACAGTCATGGGCATAAAGAGAGTAGAACAGGCGACTATACACACAGCCCTGAGGTGCACATTTGTTGTTGGTGAGTGAGGAGGAGATATTATCACCATTCGGCACTAATTGAGGTTTGTCAAGGATCCAGTTGCAAAGCCAGGTACAATGTCCCAGGCCCCAGGTCTTGAAGCTTGGAAAGGATGATTATGTTGAACACCGAGCTCTCGTTGCTCAACAGCAGCCTGACGTATTTGTTCCTGTTATTCACTTGGCCCATCGAGGAGGGAGAGGCAGTAAAATTGCATCTGCTGTTGTGGCAATAGGCAAATTGAAGCATAGCCATGTCAATTCGAAGGCAACAGATGATTCTCACCACAACCAACTTCTTGAAGCATTTCATTACATTGAACGCAAGTTCCTTGTGTTGATAATAGTTCGGTTGTACTTGTTAGCCTGTTTGAAGTCGCCATTGTTGACCCTGTGGTCATAAATGGATCTTCCATCATACAACACAATAAACAACCCAAAATATTTATTATGCGTAAAACTTAAGTACGCATGATATAAAAGTAGTTGCCTGTGTCTGCTCCACCATTCACTAAGTTCATGGCAGATCTTTTACCGCCATGCTGTTTTTGTACACGAAGCCAAGATCCCTTGATTTCCTTAATGCCTGAAATCTCTTGCCTTTGCACTCTCCAGGTATCCCATTTCATTGATGAAAGAAATGAACCTTCAATCACTCAAGTGAAATATATGTCATAAAGTAGACAAAGCTAATGTTTAATTTGGTTCATATGGAACCAGTACAAAATAAATTAAATTAAAAATTAAGCCCGATTTAATAAAATATAATGAATCAGATCTTTTTTTTCCATTTAGCTGACCCAATTAAACTGTACGTCTCCCAGGGTAGCATAGTTAATGATGATACTCATTTCTTTTCACTGCCTTATTATTAGTACAATAACTCATCGGTGGTCATTAGTATTAACATTTCTGGATTAATTATGTTGTTTGCAGTGCTTCATCTTGGAGGATTTGCTTTTTATTTGAAGTCGTGTCAGCTACCAGCCTACTCCATTATCAGACTTTACATCAGAATGTTGTTGGAAGCCTGTGTGCATTCATGAAATGTTTCTATCTGTGATGCCCCACTTAGTCATAAATTAGTGAATCCCTAAATTCAAGCTCTTAATCGCTCTTTTGTCAACCCCGTGTTCAGCTTTTCTAAATGTCTGCTCAGCAGTCTACTAATCTTAACCACACAATATCTCATCTAAAACTCTGATATCCTGTCATAGGTGATTGGAGACTTTTTGGCCCTTTGTGCCTGGGCCAACCAGCTCTTTGAAAGAGGTATTCACATAGTTCCACTCCAGTACTCTTTCCCCTTATACATATTTTCTCCTCCATTCAATTTATTCCGGTACCTTCTCCACCATATTAGGCCGTTCATTCCAGATATGTGCATTGGTTTTTAATCTCATTTCGTCTTTGGATCTTTTGCCCATTTCTGTAAATTTGTAGTCCCTGGTTACTGAACCCCCCTGCCAATGAATTACAGATCTCACTAGTTCCCAACAAAACCTGCCAACTTTTCTTATCTCTTTTAAATCTACTCTTACTCTTTTTGCAGTGTGAAGAAAAGCTCTACAAAATTAGTCCCTATTTCTGGTACCTGCCTCATTCATCTAATAATTATTGTAATGATTACTCTTTCACCTCATCACACTCTATTTCATCTAAAAATTCTTTCAGGAGCATTCTGTACTTTGCATCCCTTCACCCTGTGTTTTTCTTTGCATACTCTGATCTCTTAGCTGTAATCTATTTTGTTTCCCTATCTTTCTCCTTCGCAAACTCATTTTGTTTGCCCAACACCTTAAAAATTTCACCCCACTCCCTCTCCCCTCTCCCCTCTCCAGTCTAAATCTTGATGCAGGTGTTCTCAACCCGAAATATCGACGTCTCCTTTCCCTCCATAGATGCTGCTTGACCTTTGAAGTTCCTCCAGCAGTTTGTTTTTTTGCTCTGTCTTGCTATTTTTCTCTTCATTCAGATGCCTCTCTAAAACCTGCCCATTTTTACCCTCCTAAATATGCTCCTTAATCCTGCTCAGTTTTAATGCCCAATTATCTGAGATATTTGACAATATTAAAGGAGAGATAGAGATGCATGGTCACAGTTTAAGAATAAAGGGTAGGCCATTTAGGACTGAGATGAGGGAAAACAAATTCAGTCAGAGAGTTGTGAATCTGTGGAATTCTCTGCAGTGGAGGCCAAACTGCATGTTTTCAAGAGAGAGTTAAAGGCCTGTCGCACGAGTCTGCGGTCATTGGCGGCGAAACAGGAACAATCTACCGCTCCTGGGCCGCCAGAGACCGCGGGCTCGGTCAAACGCACAATTCCGGGGCCGTGCGGCGTTGTTCCCAACACCGCACGGTGCTAAAATAAAACCAACACTGTTCAAAAATATTTTCCTACCGCACAGCCGCCGCCAGTGATGCACGAGCGCCGTGAGTAGAACCTTCACCGCCACAGCCTCCGCCAGTGAGGCATGTGTGCGGCACGGCCGCTGCCACAGCGCCGCGATCAGCACGGCCGCCGCCACAGCGCCACGATCAGCACTGCCGCCGCCAGCCCCGCTGATCCGAAATGACATCATCGCAGTCGGCCCGCCCTTTTTTTTTACTTACCGCAAGCTCGTGGGACCAGCCGTACTTAAATCACTCGGCCCCCGCGCAGCATCCGTGCGGCGCTCCCGTGGCATAGGCTCGGCGCTCTCGCTGTTGCCGTGCGGTCCCCTCTACCGGCGACGCCGCGCTTCACCGCCGATGACCGCAACACCGTGAGACAGAGCTCTTAGGGCTAAAGGAATCAAGGGATATGGGGAAAAAACAGGAATGGGGTACTGATCGTAGATCATCTGCCATGATCATATTGAATGGCGGTGCTGGTTCGAAGGGCCGAATGGCCTTCAACTGCACCTATTTTTCTATATCTCTATGTTTCTATGTGCTCTTTTCTGATCTCAGACTGCTTGGAGTTAAAGTGGCAATTCCATTGGGAAAACCAGAGAGAAGCAAAACAGTATTTAACTTTAGAATTTGAAGTGTCAATTTGGTGGCATTTTAGGATGTGCTTTATAGTTATAATATTAAGACACATGGTTAGAGTTGTGGTTTAGAATCTTTACAAGTGCTGGCACTGTTTGGTTGGTACCATTATTGGTAACGCCCTTCAGGTTATGAATCCAAGTTACAGCACCAATTTGGGTACAAAGTGCAGACTATCACTTCAATCCTGTAGAGGTGTTGACTTTTGAATTAGCCTTATCAGAGGAACCCGCCAGGTCTTTCTAATGGATTTAAATGGCAGCGGAGTCAAGGGAAGGCAGGAACGGGGTACTGATTGTGGATGATCAACCATGATCACATTGAATGGCCGTGCTGGCTCGAAGGGCCGAATGGCCTACTCTGCACCTATTGTCTAAGGGCTATATTTTGAATGAATACAGGGATGTTCTATCTGGGATTCCACCAACATTTAACCCTAAACATGGAACACAAAACAGTACAGCACAGGAACTGACCCTTCAGCCCACAATGTCGGAGCTCAACATGATGCCAAGTTAAACAAATCCCTTCTGCCTGCTCGTGATCCATATCCCTCCAATCTCTGCATGTCCATGAGACTATCGAAAAGCATATTAAATGTCACCATCATATCTGCCTCCACCAAATCCCCTGGCAGCACGTTCCAAACTCAGTTATTATAAAAATTCCAATCAGAAATATTTAATTGGCTACAGAATGATTTGTGTTGTGAAAAGCATCGTATAAACACATTTTCTTTCTTTCTTTTAAATTTTATCATTTTTACTTGACCTAACAAAAAGGATAACCCTCGAAAGGAAACACTGCTGTTGTACTAAACTAAAATTATCATTAAATCTCTGAGGAGACAGAAGTGGAGCTAATTTTGCTGATTAGGATGGACATTGAGAATCTCAAAGGAGAAATAAGTTATTTGAACAATCTTACGAACTAATTGAAACATTAACTAGCTATTCATGTTCATGTTTATGATACCACATTCTGAGCAAGGCAGCTGGCATCTGCCTATGGTTCTGGACTTCAGGATAACAGTATCATCTGTATGAGATGTGAAGACGTTTTATATAAATGCTGGTCTTTTCCTGTAAAAACATGCATTGCTGAATTAAAAAAATGTTTTTGTCAAGATCTGATCACTGCCAACAATGGAACAGAATAATTGCATTAATTGCTTAAACGCAAATGAAATGTCGTTTCAGGTTTCTGTAAATATTACCAAAAAAAGTCAAACTCTCTATAAGTCATCATGTGCGGGTGCTGACATCTTGGGTAAATTGCCAAACATATTGTTTACATTTGGCTACCACAGGGTCGATAAACGGAAAGAACGGCAGGAAAATATTGCTGTACAGCCAAAACTCACAACCTGCCAGCCAATCCCCCAGTGTTTGGACATATAGGCTTTAAAAAGCCTCACTTTCTTAGCGTGACATTCAATTCAATTTCCTGATCAAATTAGAAGGGAATAGCGAGCATTTCACATTTAAAATGGATGAGGGCAAGATTTTTCATCCACTTACCTTTGTCCCATACATCATAAGGCATGGAGGTCAATGAAACATTTTCTCATGTTCAAGAAATGAAATGCCTGGAAGGCAGCTGGGAACAGGCAGGATATAACCGACAATTGTTAAGGAAGCGTGTGAGGAAATAGGCAAAGGTTTGACAGGAACATTAACTGACGCGTGCACAATAGAAGATGTAATCCCAATATTTTAAAAGAAGCAAAACAATATTGCCAATTATGAGTCATATAGCTTTGTGCTTGGATTGGAGAACCCCCTTTTTGTATACAGCGAGTAGTCAATAGAGTTTCAGAAAAAAATAGATTGTAATTATTTTCAAAGGCTCTACATTTCTTTGGAAAGGCAATTAAACTGCTCATGAGTTTTCCAATGGATATTATTTACTTGTAACTTTAGAAGGTACTTTGATGAAGTCTCACATGTGGGTCTTTCAAAAGGTGATAGTGTATGTCAACTATTTAATTAGCTGACTTCAATATACAAAGCAGCTAGAATTAACTTCATGCAATCAGGGAATTTAATTGTCAGGAGATTAAATGAATTGAAGCATAATAGATTGTACATTGTCCGTGTGTGGGTTTGATGGGCTGAATGCTTTCTTCCTTTCTCATTCCATCCTTTTATTGAAGGCGATGTAGTAGTGGAAGTGAGATAAAATGTCTGAAAATAATTTGGTGCAATTGGGGTACTCGTGGAGGCATTGGATATCAGCCGTAAAATGGCCGTAAAATATGCTTATCCTAAACACACTTCACAGTAATGAAAGGTACACAAAAATGCTGGAGAAACTCAGCGGGTGCAGCAGCATCTATGGAGCGAAGGAAATAGGCAACTGGGAAACCCTTCTTCAGAAGAGTCTGAAGAAGAGTTTCGGCCCAAAACGTTGCCTATTTCCTTTGCTCCATAGATGCTGCTGCACCCGCTGAGTTTCTACAGCATTTTTGTGTACCTTCGATTTTCCAGCATCTGCAGTTCCTTCTTTAACACTTCACAGTAATGACCTCTGTTTAATATTTTTATATAGGCCAAAAGTTCACACTTTTTTCCCAAATTCGGAATTAGTGCTGATCTGTTCATGTTGATTCTCTTTTAGTCTCCGCACATATGCTGTCTGATTTGCTATGTCAGAGTATTTTCTGCTTTTAAATCAGATTTTCATCATCTCTGGCACTTTTTTTTAGTGGTACAACCTCTGTTGACCTCATTATGGCCCTTCTTTGTCAGTCAACTATCTGACACATGTTTAACTGTGTAAATGCAAGCTGTTGCTGCCTCAAGTTCCTGTGTTGATCACTGTTTCCCCTGGTTTTGCTGTTGCTGTGAACGCCTGTTTTTCTCACTAACCCCAGCTCCTACTTACCTCTTTGATACATGAGCTGTGCACAGCTAACCATTGCTGTTGTCTTTTTCACCGATTAATTAATGGATTGCCGTTGCTTCACTTTTCTTCCTGTTGATCATGTAGACCTCCGTCTCTTTCATTCTTAATTTTCTCACGTTAGCTCTTTCCCATCCTGGGTTCAGGTCGAACTTTTCTTGTTTTCTCTTGAGGTTAATCCCTTGTGTTGTTGCCAGGAAATACTGGGAAAAACATGAAGTGGAGAAGCTCTTACCTGGATCTGGAAGATAACCCATTGATGAAGTAAATTTCCTGCGGTGAATTCGTTGTTGTTCACAAGATGTTTCACAAGTTTAACCACCCAGAAGGACGTTAAATTTTCCTATTATACCCCATAGTTTCAACTTTACATTGTTTATAGAGGATAAGTGGAATCTGTGGAATTCTCTGCCTCAGAGGGCGGTGGAGGTAGGTTCTCTGGATGCTTTCAAGAGAGAGCTAGATAGGGCTCTTAAAAATAGCAGAGTCAGGGGATATGGGGAAGAAGGCAGGAACAGGGTACTGATTGGGAATGATCAGCCATGATCACATTGAATGGCGGTGCTGGCTCGAAGGGCCGAATGGCCTACTCCTGCACCTATTGTCTATTGTCTATAAGCCTGTGTTTTCATCCTTATGACAATGGGTGATGGCTCTCCATTTCCTACCATTTCAATCAAGCCCACACGCACCACATCTGACTAACCTATGATGACCACCGTTTTTTATAGAACTGTTTATTGGATGGATTAAAACTATAACTTTAGTTCACTCAATGAATTGAGTTCCTTTCCAAGTGACACCATCTCCTTTTTCAAGGATATAAATCATATGTTCTTCATGCCACCCTCCTGGGTTCCTTTCTCCATAACCCCCCAACTTGCCGAAACTAAGCTATCGATGTTCTATCCAGTATTGTTTCACTTTTGTCTCCGAGTTGGAGACAGTGATTTGAGCACATAATCCTGGCCTGATACTTCGCTTCAATACCAGTGAGGCACTACACAGAGATGAGTTGTTTTCCAGATGTTACATGAAAATTAGGTGGATGTAAGATCTCAGGTGGATGTAAGATACCCAATGGCATCATTTCAGTCGCTAGCTGGAGAGTTATTACTGGTGTCCTGGTAGTTATTTATTTCCTCAATACAGTACCAGGAAAACAGACGTCCAGATCATTATCTGCTACCTGTGTGAAATTACAAACAACTGCTATATATCCCACATTACAACAGTGACCATTGATAAAGCACAGAGATGCAAAACATTTTGTGAATATTTGTGAACAACAATGCACAACGTTTTGGTACATCTTAACATCAGGGAAAGTGCTGTGCAAATGCAGATCATTTGAAAAATATCCATCTCATCCATCACCTCCATTTTACCCACAATAAAATGTTGTGTTGCTCTTTGAGCATGGCCAGTCATAAGTCATTGCTAAAAAGGTTTTCAGCTGCCTTGGCCATTCTGTCAGAAATGTTTCCAGTCTCCCTCCACAAGTCGTCGAGTATGGTGAGGTACAGGTAGAATATAAATCCTGCCTGCAGCAGCATCAAAGGTACATACTCAAGACAACAAGTAAAACATACATTATACATAAATTATTACATAAATTACACATATATCATACATGCCTATTCTTATTAAAAATAGCATAACAAACAAAATGAGCGACAGAAAGTCGCAGCTAGTAGCGCCACTGCCTCACAGCGCTGGAGACCCGTGTTCAATACTGATCTCAGGTGCTGGCTGGCTGGTGGTATTTTGCATGTTCTTTCTGTGACCATGTGGGTTTCCTCTCACACCCCAAAAGCGTGTGGGTTGGTGGGATAATTGGCTATTGTGAGTGGGAGTTGTCGGGAATGTGGGGAGAATAAAATGCGATGGGTGCAGACTGAGCATACATAAGTGGCTGTTGGCTAGTGCAGACTCAGTGAGCCGAAGGGCCTGTTTCTGTCTGAAAATAACTTTAGCAGCCATATGCCTCTACTCCACAAATCCCAAGTCATAATATATTTGTTCTTTCCTCCTTACAAAGAGCATTAAAGTTTGAGACAGCATTGTAAATTCTATCTATTCTTATACCACTCCAGGTTTTGTGAATGGCAGTCCATTCCTCGAGTTCAGGTTGTTGTCATTCCTCGTTTACCCGGTCACCCTGTGCTCACTGTATTTGAATTCACATTGCTGCTGTTCCTGGTTTTCTGGAGCCCTGTCTCTCCTTTCTGTGTTCCTGCCAGTGGCTGCGTGGACTTTACTTTCAGCCCTCGTTGAATTTTGAACTCGCTCTGTAGAACAGTGAATATGGCGGATGAGTCAGTGAGTCGTGTCCAGTTTTGGAAAGTTGGAGTTGCCTAGTATATCTTTTTTTTTTAAACACACATTTTCGTTTCAAACTTGCTGTAGCAAGTACGGGCGGGGAGGAGGATAAAGTTTGCAGAGGATGCCGTTTTACAAGAGGATAGTGGAGCCCCGGCTGGTATCTCGGCTGACGGCTGAAGACTTTGGCAGAGTTGGGGAGGCTGGTACAGAGGAGGGGGACGATGGAGATGGGTTGCAGAGGAGGAAGAAGAGGAGGAGTAGCAGCAGGAGGAAAACTCTGGAGCAGGAGTCCCCGCTGCCCAGTGGTGGCGGCGGCAGCAGGAGGCGGCGAGCCATCCTCTTCGATACCTTGCAGGACGTGTCCGGCTTCACCCTCGCCTCCCTGCTCCGGCAGCTGGCCGATCTCAGCCGCCTGGCCAGCGGCATCTTCCAGGAGCTGGAGGTGGAGGCGGGCTCGATGTGTGCCCGCTGCAGCCGCCTCCACAGCCGCTTCCAGACCCTGCAGGAGCGCACCCTCCACCTCGACGCCAAGAAGGTTGCAGTCCGTAAGTAAACAAAAACCGCACTTAAACACCAGAGATACGATGCAACCATCTGCTGCTGCTAAACATGACTTTCTTCCATGTGTCAAAAAAAACCCCAACATTCCTGACCAACCTCCAAGAAAAGTTTATAACTTGACATCGCATGTTTTTAGTTAAATCTATGGGCTTGTTGTTGTTACTTAACTACATATTTATTTAATTACATGTATTTATTCAACGGTGCATATATTTTCTTTAACAGCTTGTTTATTTAACGCCAAACACGCGATGTACTGAATCCTAAACATTTATAGCAGAACTTTTCATGGTATTTATTTTAAAAGGTTCTTTTGGTTCACTTCCCTGAGGAATATAAGTGATCTGAGCTGTGTGTTTTCTTTTAAATTGAACCATCGAGAGACCAAGGCATCATCAAACAGTTTGTTCTGGAAATGTGAACGAGACATACGTTGTAATTTTAATGTGGCTTCGTGAGGCGGGTTGTATGCAGCTTGTGTCTAGGACAGTGAAAAACTTGTTTTTAACTTCAAGAAGGGTGCAATTTTATAGGAACTTTTGTGAGTCGAGGGAACTGTAATTTTGTGTTGTGATCTTTGTTTTTTTTCCTGCTTGGTCTATATTTATTGTGCAAAATAATGTATAATTTTGGAAGTTGTTTTTCTACCCATCAACTTCGAGGCAGGGTTGATATTTGCATCACCTTTTTGTTTTGTAAATTCTTAAAACCATGTTGTCACTGTGTTCAGTGTTGTGAAACATTCTTGAATTGTATGATCCAGCCTTTTGTTGAGATGAATAATTCTGAATTGGTCTGCTTGTGCTGTCCAAATGAGTAGCTAAAGACATGGGGCTTGTAAGTCAACTGTTATTATGAGGAGGCACTTGAGATGTATTGCCAAGAGGTTACAACTGTCATAGAGTCATACAAAGGGAGACCCTCCGGCCCACTGTCCATGCCAGCCATTAGGTACCCATCTATATTAATCAATTTTCCCAGTATTTGATCCATAGTCTATTATGACTTGGGTAATTCATGTGGTCATCTAGTTGCTACATTCACCATCTTCTCAGACAGTGTGTTCAGATTTCAATCATCCTCTGATACCTCTAAACTGTTTGATCTGTACCTTAGACCCAAGTCCCTAAGAACATAGGTTTAAGGTGATAGGAGAAAGATTTAAAGTGAATTGTGGGCAGGTTTTTCACACACAGGATTGTGGGTATATGAAATGAGCTGTCAGAGGAAATGGTAAAGGTGGGTAAAATGACACTGTTTAAAATACATTAGGACAGGTTATATGGATAAGAAAAGTAGAGGGGAATAATGGTCAAATGCATGCAAATGGGACTAATTTAAATAGGCACTTTGGTCGGCATGGATGGGTTGGGCTGAAGGGCCTCTTTTCATGTTGCATAACTATGAATCTATGTCCTCTGGTCCTCGATACAAGAAAATGTTTCCACCCTATTAATGCCCTTCATAATTTAATTCCTCAGTTAATCATAGATTTCAGGACAGGCAGAGAAGAGGGTAAAATATATTTTGATATTGAATTTACTTATTTCCAAAATGATTAATTTGAATGATAAGACATTTTTAAATTTCCCAGCAAAATATTGAATCTTTGAATGCAGACCATGTTTGACATTAGTTCAGTTCGATATTAGCAGAAGGTTTGTTACAAATGGGCCACTGCATGGTTATAGACCTGGCCCTTTGTTTTTTAGTTTAAAAAAATGATACAACCCCACATAGAATGACGTGGTACTGATGATTGCACATCTGTCTCTTGGGGTGGTATGTTGGGAGTAGTGTAAAGTGATGAGGAATATTACTTCAGCAATATAACACTGATCATATGCCCTTATGTTCTTGTATTGTGGGAGGAGGGCATTGTGGGGTGATGCTTAGTTTTGGGGTAGTTTGTATGAAAACTAAGGAGAGGGTGGTGATGTGTTGTAGGTGAAGAGAAGAATTGTTTTGATAAATGTGTTTACAAAAGACCTGGAAAATGCCAGGAGCACCTGCCACTCAGCGGTTTCCCGCCAGGGAATGTTTGTGTCGTGCAGAAAGGATTTGAGCTCTGGATTCTGAACTTTGATGGATCAGGACTGAAGCGTTTGAGCATTAGGAATGTGCTTTGGCTAAGCTGTAGCTTGCTGTTAACTTGCAGCTCTTATAACTATGATGGCTCACTGTCTCGTCTGTGTGGAAGTTCGGAAGCCCCCTTTTTGTCAAATCCAATTTGCTAGATAAAAACGTTGCCACAGTCCATTTGTGCGTATTTGCGTTTAGAGGTGAGGGAAGCTGAGGGGATTCTCACTGGAGCTGAGAAAGTTAAGAGAGAATTTAATCATTTATATTTCATGGAATAGATGCAAGTAAACACTGACAGGTTGTAAATGTCAGAATTGAGATAACCAGCAAAAGAACCAGATGAGGTAAATTATAAAACTTTTTTTTCTAATTAATAAGGTGTTGAGAACAATTTCAGTTTTTAAAATAGAAACATTGCAAAACTCACTGGGTGGTATATAGGATGGTAATATTCCTGATGATGGAGATTTTGTACAATGAGGAATGCCAATTCAGAGACTTAAATGCCTTGGGCCAAGACTGTTATTTCCTGCTATTTACTGTACTGGAGGATGCCTTATTTTACTGTAGAATGAGTTTCCTTTGGCAATTAATCTGTGATGTGAAAGGCAGCCTGACATGCTTTTCAGAACTAGAATGCAACAATATGTGTGTCTCAGAATCGTGCAGTGTAGAAGGAGCATGTTTCACCGATTGTGTAGTGGCTTGCAGTTTGAAAGATCTATCCAGTCATCCCCACTCACCTCATTCCCCTCTGCAAATGCTCCTTTCTTCACTTGCTCTCTGTTTTTAATGTTGCTTGCATGTTGGCGATGAGGTGCAAAGCTGAACACTTGAAGACTTCTGTTTTAAAAGGGGTGAATTATAGTAAAACCAGGGTCAAGGGGAGGAGTTGTTAGTTTGAAATTCTTGCTAAACAACTAAATACTCTTTCAAGTTGTGCACATTGAGCTCCGCCTTGCTGAAACATTCCTCGTGGTTGGATGGTATGGTGGTGCTCCTGGATCACTACACTGTGATCCCACTTCAGTACTGCCCCTGACTGTTGTCTTGTAGTCTATCTACATTCTTATTGTGACTGCGTGGGTTTTCTCCAACAACCCAATGACGTGTTGGTTGTTAGGTTAATTGGCTACTGTGAATTATCCCTAGTGTGGGTAGATGACAGGAGAATTGGGGGAGTTGGCAGGCTCATGAGAGAGAATAGGGAAATTAGTGGGTAAAGGGATTGTTGGGATGGCTGTGAGACTGAATATAGAGTGATCTCTGGCTGTATCACAAGAAAACATGAACAAGTTTGGTCCTATTAAAACTCCTTGACTCTTCTCGTAAGGGGAAGGAGTTTTCTAAGGGATCTGAGAGATATTTTTTTTAATCACAGTTAATAACTGGAATACATTGCCAGAGCAGGCGGTGAAATGAGGTACAATTCCTATGATGGGGTCATTTGGATAGGGGCTTAAATAGGCAAGGCATTGAAGGATACAGTCCTAATATGGGTAATGGTATCTGTATAGATGGTCGTAAAGGACAACAGGGACCATGTTTGTGCTGCATGGCAATTATTATTATGAATAATAATAATTATGCCCTGGCTAACATTCATCCCCACCACAACATATTATCTGCTTTTATTTAAAGTGGTGTTGCAGGACTTTGATGTGCATAATTTAATTGGTGTCTTTCTTGCATTGGAACAGAGATTAAACAGATTTAAAAGTTGCTTTGTTAAATGGGAAGATTTTTTTTCTGTCAGTCACCAATTTACTCAAACAGTTTTCTATTCCACTGTGAGAAAGCTTTTATCTTCTGTCTCAAAATAAGGAACTCATTTGAGCCCCGATGTCAAGGCTGCGTCGATCTCCTCTGCCTTGATGAACGTGGACAACATGGCCACTTATTACTTAAGTGGGAAATCAAATCCTTCCCTACCTATGAATGTAGTAATCCAGACCAAACAATGAGCCATATCATCACGCACTGATCTTGATACAAATTCAATACGCGATAACTTTGAGATAAGCTGCTTTTTCACAATGATCTCATTGTGGTTTATGATCCTCGAACTTAATTTATCAATGCTGTTCCGGCAAGAGGTGGAAGGCTTTAGAAAGTAATTAATTGGCTATAAAAGCTTTGAGACTTCCTGAGCAGGTGAAAAGCGATACACTAGGTGCTTTTGATGTGTAGTTTCTGTTGCAGAGAAAATTATGGGGTAATACTTGCCAAATGCAGATTTTGGGTCCACTTCCTGCTTGTTCTGTCTATGAATCTGTGCCTGCTCACTGCACTACTTGGAAAACGGATTTTCTCTGCAACTAAATGTATATTATGTTATTTCTTGGTTTTCCTCGCACACCGATCAACACCCCTTTATTTAATGTTGAGAGTAATTACTGCGATAAACAAATTCGTTGCTCAGATTTGTTCAGTAACTAATATTTTCATTGACTCAAAGAGTTCCTCACTGCAAATTGCCAATTTGCTAAAATCCTTTGTGAACTTCTCCCATGTCTCACCAAAGTTGTTCTGGGTGATTAATTGTCACCATAAATTGCCCTGTCAGGCGAATGGCAGTACAATTAGGGTGGAGCTGATGGGCATGTGGGAGAGAATAGTTACAAGTAAATAAATGGTGGAATGGGATTGATGCTTGTGCTCTGAACTAGCATGGACTTGATCGGCAGAATAGATTCATTCTGCATCATAAAGAAATGTAAGAGGCATCTTGACAGGTACCTGAAGGAGCAGGATATGGTGGGACACAAAGTGCTGGAGGAATTCAGCGGGTCAGGCAGTCTCTCTGGAGAACATGGATAGGTGGCGTTTCAGATCTGAAATGTTGAAATGTCACCTATCCATGTTCTCTAGAAATACAGATTGACCTACTGAGTTACTCCAGCACTTTGTGCCCTTTTTTGTGAACCAATATCTGCAGTTCTTTGTTTCTAGGATATCAAGGGATATGGAATTAAGGCGTGGAATTAGTGTAGATGGGCATAGTGGTTGCCATAGAGATGGTGGGTCAAAGGTCCTGTTTCTATGCAGCACAACTCCATGACTCAGGCACTATGAAGATTCTGGACATTTCAGATAATGGATAAGAAGAAACTGTTTCCGCTGACAGGAGGGTTGGCAGCGAACAGATTTAAATGGTCAAACAAACCGTACAAATTTTATTAAATAAAAAAATTGTGATTTGCTGTGCAGTCTGAAAAGCGACGTGGAAAAAGGAAATTATAGTATTGTTATTGCCACCTCCTGTGTAATTTTGTGCAAAAATTGAATGCACTGTTGTGATTTGCAGTTTCATCTCAACTGCTCAATTAAATTGCAGTCTATATAACTTGCCCACAAGGATAACATTTTCAGTAGCGTTTAGTTGTACATCATTGATCTTGGAGTCTTCACCCTTTCGGCTTAGTTATCCTGGTTGCCGCTTGGCATTGTAGCTACTGCAAAAAATTTCAAGTGTGGCAGCCGGCATGTGGAAGAATAGTGGACCATGGGAGCGAAGTGTTCACCCTGCTTTCAAAATAAGCTGAGAGAGAGATCAGATTTGTTCCTTTGATGTGTGGAAATATGTCAAAGGTCTCTTGAGTATGATCAACTGGACAGTCCACAAGCTGCCTTCAATAAGAAATGCGAACCGAGTGTTAAAAGCCGGCCATTGATCACGTTTTAGTTAAGACTTGTCTCCTGGGTACTTCAAATAACATTGAGCTGATGTTATTAATTCTTTATCTCAACACCTCTTTCACGTCCTCTTTTCTGTCCTGTATTAATTCTGTTGTTTTTCTCTTGGTGATTTATAATATTGCCCAGTTGCCAATAGCTTAGTAATCCCAGTTAATTACTTGTATTAAAGCCTCGATGCATACTTCAAGACAGATGTTCAGATGAATGGAAAAAAGTAAGGAAATGTTGGGGAAAGGTAACCAAGAATTATTGTTGGACAAAGGCGGGTGTGTAAGAAGTTGATCAAAGCTAATGTATGTAAAAATTAAAGTAGGCGGCAGCTCTGTCTTACTAAGTCGCCTCTTTCAACATACGAGTATGATCTAACAGCTACGTGAGGGATGTTGTTGTAGGGGAACCTCAATGGCCAAGTCAATGGATATTTTTAAGGCAGAGATTGACAGATTCTTGATTAGCAAGGGTGTTGGGGGTTATGGGGAGAAGGCAGGAGAATGGGGTTGAGGGCGAAAGATAGATCAGCCATGATTGAATGGCGGAGTAGACTCGATGGGCCGAAAGGCCTAATTCTGCTACTGGAGCTTATTAAACAGGATAGGTGCGCAATAATCCAGGTTACAGGATGCTACAAAAGAACAGCCCAAATGGTAAATGGAGGTGGAAAGATTTGTTAATCGAGGAAAATATTGGAGCAGTGTTGAGATATGGTACGGAGGCAGTGGATAGTAATGTAGAGGTTGGAATTATGAATAGCAGGAAAGGTGACAAGGGTGAGGGTGGTGTACAATCCCCCAAAACATGGCCTCTTTATAGGGTGGAGCATAAATGGGGAAATATCTCGAGTGTGTTTGAATGGCAATGCAATTGTCCTGGGAGATTTTAAATCAAACTGACAAGAGTGTTATGGAAGAAGAATTGGTTTAGTGTGCCAAGAATTTGCAGTATGTTATGGAACCTACTTGGGAACTGGCTACTTTAGATTTGATCAAGTTTAAAGAGGATGGATTGGGAAGAGATCTTCAGATTAAAGATCCATTATGAAGTAGTGATCACGACATGAGTGAATTCCGGAACCAATTTGAGGATGAACACCTCGGGACAAAAGTCAGTGGCATTAACTTAAATAAGGGCAATTATAATGGTATGAAGGTGGAGCTGTCTAATGTGGAATGGGGAAATAAGCCAAGAAACAGGTCAGAAGATGAACAGTGGCAGATATTCATAACACTAAGCAGGAATTTATTCCAATTAGAAACAGGTTTTCATTCATAACGTCAATATTTGTGGTTAACAAAGGAGGGCAAGGATCATTTTAAACTGAAAAGTAGGGCATACAATGTGGCAAGGGTTGTTGTTGGGATGTTCGCGTTCAATCCTAACTAAGGGTGCTGTCTGTACGTTCTCCCTGTGACCTACGTGGGTTTTCTCCGGGAGCTCCGGTTTCCTCCCACACTCAAGTCGTGCAGGTTTCTAGGGTAATTGGCTTGGTAAAATTATAAATTGTACCTCGTGTGTGTAGGATAGTGCTAGTGTACGGGGATCGCTGGTCGGCGTGGACTCAGTGGGCTGAAGGGACTGTTTCTGCGCTGTATCTCTAAACTAATTTTGTAAGAGAGATGAAAAGACATGCAAGAAGGAAGAAAATTGATGTTGAGAAAAACATGCATGTAATAACTACAGGAAGTCATAAAGTCATTCAGCATGGAACAGACCCTTTGGCCTGATCCGTCCATGCAAACCACAATACCCCCCCCCTTATGCAGTCAGCATAATCAAAGTCCCACTCCAGTTATTTCTCCTCCTCCCTGCCATTGTATGGCAGAAGGTACAGAAGGTTGAAAGCGCACACAGCCAGCCTCAGGAACACCTGCTTCCCCTCTGTGATCAGGCTTCTGACCGGTTCTTTCATAAACTAGGGTACTGCCTGCTAGGGTAGTTGGTGAGACCACACTGCTGTTCTGGTTGCCCAACTATAGGAAGGATGTCACTAAGTTGGAAAGAGAACTGAAGTGATTCACCAGGTTGTTACCTGGACTTGCAGCTTAAGTTATAGCAAGAGGTTGGGTAGGCTGGAAGACTTCCCAGTCCATCACAGGTGTTCACCTCCCCATCATCAAAGGGATCTGTGGGAGGTGCTGCCTCAAAAAAGGCAGCCAGCACCATTAAGGATCCACACCACCTTGGCCACGCTCTCACTTCACTTCTGTATCAGGAGGAGGGTATATGTGTCTGAAAACTGTAACGTCTATGTTCAGGAACGGATTCATCCCCAAAACCATCAGGCTATTGAACTCTGAGCTCCAACTAAACTACGAACTGTCTAGGTTGCACTAGGCATTTCAGGCCTTGTTTTATTTTGCACTGAATTTATTTATATATTTAACCTTTTTTTTGTTTATTATGTTATCTTTTAGGTACTGTGTTTACAAACCTGTTTAGCCATTGTCACAGGAAAAACTGCAGCTAATTTGCACACAGCAGTGTGATACTGAGCAGATAATGTAAATGTTTTAAAATGCTGTACACCCCATCAAACATGTCCTACCCCATCAGTACAGGAGCCCGTCATTTCCGCCTTTCCCTCATCTGTCATGTTGGAACCAGAGTAGAAGCAGGTGATCCCCAATCCCAATGGACTGCCTGATAATTAGATAGGATACAGAAGGAAATGTCCCCATTGTTGTTTAAAATGATGTGCATGTGATCTGTTGTGCCGAACTGAGATGCCGGGTCACTTTGGAGAATGTTTACTTTATATTTCGCTCTAACCCGAGACTCTTCACCACTGCCGACCATGTGCTGCAGGCTGCCTTGAATTCTTTCCTGCCTGATTTCCCATGAGAGTTGAGCCCTTTACAGTTTCTGACTTGGTGTTAGCCACTAAGGCTTGGCTTGTGCTTGAATATTGTGTGCTTTTCTCCCCAACAATACAGCAGATCAAACGCTTCAAAATTACACGTTCGATGGAGGTAGGATGAATGGAGGCTTTGGAGAACATCAAATACTCAGCTGAGGCATCTTGCGATGACAGTGTAGGGGGAAGGGGATGTGGGAATTAGAGTCGTGGTAGTGGGTGAAGGCTGATTATTGATCTCGGAAAATGAAGTAAAAGCAAACACTTTATGGTTTTATTTTTAACATTTTGATATTTATTTTAAATGGGTTCCTTTATGAAAAGGGTGGAATATTTTGTTTACAGACCCCTTAATTAAAATATCAGGCCTGCCTTCTTTAATCCTTTGCTTTAAATGGCAGCTTCTACTGGGGGAGGGGAGGCTTTGTTTGTGCTCTCTCTGGGATAGGAGATGGAGCTGTCTTTTCCACTGCGCCCTTTCTAAGCAGTGCTTATGATAATACCACTGCCATCAAACAGATGGGAACCTCTGTTTGGGTTAAGCCCAGCAGGCACCAGCCACCTCTGCACTCTCAGTGTCTGAGCGGAGTGTTTCACATCAAGTTCCCATGGGGACAAGGCACACAATGGGTTTAAACAAGATGTCGCCTTGCTGCATCTTCACATTTGTGATATTTTTGTTTTCCGAAAGCAAAAGGGGAAAGGGGCTCACAAATCCTTATTGCGTTGAGAAATTATAATCGTAATTTAAAAGTGAAAAAAAAAATGCACAGTATGGCATTCAATTGTTTGATAACCATAGATATTTAAGGATCGGATGTTATTCTGCAAACTAGCAGCTGGAGAGAACTGTATTCCATGTCTTTCATCCAGGCACCTTTGTCACTGAGATTTTAATGTTTTCAGTTCATATTAGTGAAGGGTAGACTCTCTTATTAGGAGCTTGAGGGAAGTTTTTTGAACCAAAGCTCTAACCTCCACTAGCCTTTTGGCTTCACTCACTGGATGTGCAGTAGATATTTCCTCCTGTGGGAGATTCTGAAACTAGACATCTCCCACTTACGACACTTGAGGTGAAATCTTTTTTTAAGAGAGTCAAGACTTGGGAATTCTCTTTCTCTAAGGGTGGTAAAAGTAGAGTCTTTGAAGGTTTTTAAGGCAGTGTCAGAAAGATATTTGATAAACAAGCCTATGAGTGATTACTCCAGGTAGAGGTTACAATCAGATCAGTCGCGATTAAGTTAATTGATAGTGCAGTATTATGGGGCTGCGTGGCCTATTACTGTTCCTCAGTCATATCTTCAATTTGGCTATTCACTGCACCTCTCATGACCCGGGAACATTGCAAACTATGTTACGTTACGTTATAGCACAATTTCCAGTTTAATGACAGCCTTCCTATAGTGGGGGACCAGAACTAAAGCATTACAGGCACCTAGTGATTTACGTGGGGGTGATGCACGTGAAAAGCAGTGTGTAAATCAAATGTATGCCAGGCACCGCACGTGACTACGCTGTCATACGGTGCCAGGCAAAATTTGAGTGCATAAATTAATGTTTCGTAATTAGACAAACATGTTTGTCTAAAATGGCGTAAATCAAGCATGTGTAAACCGGAGCCTGTACTCCAAACTTTATACACCAGTAGCATGACTTTCCAACTCTTGTACTCACAGGTGAAGGCACGCATGCCAGACACAAAGTTCCTGTGGTGCCACTTCTATGGAACTTTGTACCTGTACCCCAAGGTGTCATACGTTTTAGGAACAGAATTAGGCCATTCGACCCATCAAGTCTACTCCGCTATTCAATCATGGCTGATCTATCTCTTCCTCCTAACCCCATTCTCCTGCCTTCTCCCCATAACCCGTGACACCTGTACTAATCAAGAATCTATCTATCTCTGCCTTAAAAATATCCATTGACTTGGCCTACACAGCCTTCTGTGGCAAAGAATTCCACACATTCACCACCCTGTGACTAAAGAAATTCCTTCTCATCTCCTTCTTAAAGAACGTCCTTTAATTCTGAGGCTATGACCTCTGGCCCTGGACTCTTTCCCTAGTAGAAATATCCTCTCCATATCCACTCTATCCAAGCTTTTCACTATTCGGTAAGTTATGTCTCAGTGCTACAACAATCCCCAGGCTCTACCATCCGCAAGCAAGTCCCAGCAATGTCATAGCAAAATATATAACCATGCATTTAGCTGAATTAAACTCCATTTGTCACACCTCAGCCCATTGGCCCAGTCGATCAAGATCCCATTGTCATTCTCGACAACCTTCTTCACCATCGACTATGCCATTAATTTTAGTGTCATCTGCAAACTAACTAATCCATGCTACCATCATTCACATCCAAATCGTTAATATAAATAACATAACTGGATCCAGCACCGATCTCTATGACACACCGCTTGTACAGGCCTCCAGTCTGAAAACCATCCATCTACCACCACTTCTTTCAAGCCTACTTTGTATCCAATTGGCCAGCACAGCCTGGATCCCATGTGAGAGATATCTTATCTCTCAGACCACCTCTGATTTTTATCATTTCCAGTCGTCGGCCTTCCACAGCTTCCAACCTTATCATTCCCCAGCCATGCATGGCCCTATTTTATCTGCCCAAAATCCATAAGCATAACTGCCTTGGCAGACCCATTGTTTCTGCCTGCTCCTGCCCCATGAGTTTGAACAAAGTCAAAGAGTCTGAAGAAAGGTCCCGACCTGAAACGTCCCCCATCCTTTTTCTCCAGAGAAGCTTCCTGAGCGCGGAGTTACTCCAGCACTCTGTGTCTACCCCATGTGATTTAACCTTCCAGACCAGCCTACTATGCGGTACCTTGTCTAAAGGCTGGCTAAAGTCCATGTAGACAACATCTACCGCACTGCCCTCGCCAATCTTCTTGATCACCTCTTCATGAAAACCCCAAAAGAATGTGACCCCACATACTGCAGAGAGGTTGCCTGGCTAAGCAATGATGTCTAGTCATGGTTGTAATATAGTTCCTGCTGCAGTTAGCTTATGCAAATATCCAACGCAGACAGCTATTAGATAATCACCTAATAACTACGATTTTAAGACACAGTCCTGACATTGCACTAAGATATTCAATTACAATTTCAATTAAAAGCGCAGCAGGCAAATCGGGCAGCATTTCTGTGTGAGGAGCACTCTACAAGCATTGCTTTTGCCTGGATTATTTGACGTGGACTCGGACACTGCTTAATCTTTGAGGCTTGTGACTCAATTTTCATTGTGGTGTTGAACCCTCCAGAATAGTGGGTAACATTTCCAACATCTGATCGGTAACAGAGTACGCTGCTTGCTCAGTACTGCAATGCATGGGGATGTTAGCCAGGATGGCTGGCACAAGCTCACAGCACTTTGACCAGTGGCTGCTAATTGATTGACGGTATGCTGAGCAGCAAAGCTGCAGAGATGATTCCTGGCTTGTGCTGAGTGGCAGAATTTGCTGGTGCAGAATAAAGGCTTTCCAGTAGATTTCTGCTTCTGCATCTCCATACCGTAAAGAGAGGTGAGTAAATTTGTTACAGCATTGCATGCAGTTATGATGACCCATATTATAGGTAGGATGTGGGGATGCAGAAAATATTCACAAAGGTTTTGCCGGACTGGAGGGCTTGAGTTACAAAGTGAGACTGGAAGGACTAGGGCTCTGGAGTGAATGCAGCTGTGCCTAATCCTATAGAGGCTAACCCTTGTAGATAATTATAAAGTCATGAGGTGCATAGATAAAGTTGGTGATCACATTCTTTTTCCCAGGGTAGGGTAGTCTAAAGCTAGAGGATGTAGGTTTAACGTGAGAGGGAAAACATTTAAAAGATACCTAAGGTTTTGCACACGCAGGGTGATGGGGTGTGTGAGCAGCCAGAGGAGGTAGTGCAGGTGGGTACATTTCTAATGTCAAAAGACATTTGGACAGATATATGGATAGGAAGGGTTTAGAGGTATAGGGGCTAAATGCAGGCATTCGGGACTAGCCCCGAACGGCAATTTGGTTAGCATCAGCAATATGGGTTGAAGGGCCTATTTTAATGCTGTTCAGCTCCATGATGCTATGACTCTACGTGGCCATTACTGACTGTCTGCCAGAAGAGGTCTGTGGGTATTTATTGAAGCTAGGAATAAGCTCTGAACTGGAAGAATGATCTTCATGCAACCGTGATCTAGCCTTACACAGATGATTGGGTACAGGGATGTGCCAGATTCTAGATTAGTATGGCTGTCTGGAGTTATGGGGAGAAGGCAGAAGAATGGGGTTGAGAGGGAAAGATGATTGGATGGTGAAGTTTACAGTGGGCCGGATGGCCTAATTCTGCTCAAATGACATGAAATTTTCGAGAGAGGCAAGGTTGTGATTGATAAGAGAATGGGGGGGGGGGGGGAGGTTAAATTGTTAGTGCCCCTGATGGCACATACTGGGGAGAGGAGGCCATACAGCCCTTCAAACTAATGTGCCATTTGGTGAGATCGTGGCTGGCCTTCCAATCCCATTGATTCCCACGGTCCCACGCTATTTACAAGGATCAACTGACTGCTATTAGAATTAATTTAACCTTGTGATCCACTGCATAATGGAAGAGGCCACATGTGCACCATCTGTTTTGTGAAGAATTGTTTCCTAACTTGCCTCCTGCCACTGACTTTTAAGCGTTTCTGTCCTTGTGATAAACTCCCTTGTGGATAAAGTTAATAGCACCTTGCCCAATGTGTTAATAGCACCTTGCCCAATCTTCAAAGCTGTCTGGCAAGAGCATGCTCGCTGTGATGTGGTTGGGTACCAAACTCAGAGATTAGCAATATTGCTGCGTGACAGATCGCCCTGTCTGAAGTGAAATGGTCAGGATTATTATGCAGCTGGAAATTCACGGGCTGCTGTTCTTAATCAGATTTGAACCAGCGGTGCGGTTCACTGAATAGAATTGCAGTGTCAGATTAGATCCCATTTGCCCTCCATTTCCTTTCATCTCTTCCTTCTTGAGGCTCGCTTGTTTTGATGCTAGCTTTTGTTTCCCCAGGTTGTCTTCTGGTAACAGACCTGCTAAATGTTATCCTCCCTCCATTCCAGAGCGGAGGTGTTGCATTGGATGTATTGTCACTGTTTCAACGGAGAGCTTGTTTTACACATGTGATATAAGGTAGTTTGACTACTAGTTACTACATTGCTCGTGTCAATATATTGACAATGTCCATCAATGGTAGAAGGTTGACTGCGAATTGCTTAGCTTTTCAACTACATCAGCTGAGTGGAGCAGTTTTATTTGTGGTGTTCCTCTCCTACGCTTCCACTCTAAAATTGTAGGGGTTATAGAGATGCAACACAGATACAGGCCCTTGGGGCCATCATATCCTTACTGACCTCACCCATCTGCAATGATCCCATTTGCCTGCATTAGGAACGTAACACTCTTTGCCTTGGCTTTTTAACCCTCTGTCTAAATTACTCTTAAACATGTTAGACAAGTTAGGACAATTTTGGAGGGATATGGACCAAACGCAGGCAGGTGAGACTAGTGTAGCAGGGACATGTTGGCCGCAGTGGGCCAACAGTTTCCACACTGTATCTGATTAATTGTGTCGGATTCCACCACCACCTCTGACAGTGTGTTCCAGATAGTAACCAAACTTTGTGCATTTAAAAAAATATATAAAAATGGGAGAGCTACATGGAAATAGGACATCTCAGTGCTGGGAGGTCAACTAACTGGATGCTGCCTTTATTTCAGTGTCTTCTGTTCTGCCTTTCCACAGCTGATGCTCAAATTTATGACGACTCTGCTACTCCAGAGGACCTTTGGACTCAACTTTAGAGATACAGCGCAGAAACAGGCCCTTCGGCCCACCAACTCCAAGTCGACCTGCGATCACCCCGTACACTAGCACTATCCTACACAAGAGGGACAATTTACAATTTTAACCCAAGCCAATTAGCCTACAAAACTGTACGTCTTTGGAATGTGAGAGGAAACCAGAGAACTCCTAAGCAGTCACAGGGTGAACATACAAACTCCATACAGACAATATCCGTAGTCATCCGTAGTTTCTGGTGCTGGAAGGCAGCAACTCTACTGCTGCTCCACTGTGCTGCCTGTCAAAACTGAGTTTTAGCACCACTTTCTCAGTTTTCTGCAGAGTAAGGCTATGTAAAATCTGTACCTGTTGAGCAACAACACTCTTAGTGCCTGTCATTGATTCAACCACTTTTCAGTTTGTCCTCTGGATTAGTTCAATGGGAAAATGAAAGGATTTGTTACAATAGAACTCATTATGGCTGTTTGCGCAAGGAATAAGCATTTCTCTTTCCCATTTCTCCTGGTTGCTTTCTCGACTTTTATTGCCTCTTCACTTTTCCTCCCTTCCTCCCCTCACGTTTCCCCATAGCACCAAAAGGCCTGTACGTGTCAGACTACACCCCAGAGGTGCACGAGCACTGGCTTTGCTGGGGAATGTTGTACTTGGATTGAGGCTCTGCTTGAATCAGCGATTCTATGAAATGCAGCCATAAAACAGCTACACTTGCACATTCTTTTTCTCCCGCCTGTTAAGCCATACATTTAGTATAAACAGATCACAAATTGCTAATCAAAGACATATTTCATGCAGGAAATTATTTTTTTCAAATTTGATTTTAAAAAACAAAAAAAAAGTTTTCCCTTCCCCTTTGGGTATGGCCATCCTTCTATTACAGATGGTGGTCATGTTTCTTGTCAAATGTACTGTTCCAACGGTGTTCTGATTTATCACCAACAGGCAATACATCGTAAATTTAAACTGCCGGCGAGAGCCAGCGGGTCAGGCAGCATCCTTGGAGAGAAATGGATAGACAATGTTTTGGGTTGGGACCCTTCTTCAGTCTGAAGAAGAATCATGACCCGAAATGTCGACTGTCCGTTTCCCTCCACAGATGCTGCCACAAATTCTTCAGAGACTATATTTTTTGCTTCAGAGGACACAACGTTCTGGAGTAACTCAGTGGGTCAGGTAGCACTGAGAACTCCTCTTCAGACTGAAGAAGAATCCTGACTTGAAATGTCACCTATCCATGTTCTCCAAAGATGTTGCCTGACCTGCTGAGTTACTCCAGCACTTTGTCCTTTTGTGTAAGGCAACATCTGCAGTTCCTTGTTTCTTTATTTTTTGTTCAAGATTTCGGCTTCTAATAATTCAGGCCTCTGATAATTCTCTGTTAGCCATGTTCAGTGGGTAGTTGCAATAAGCCAGTCGACTGTAGGCTTGAGTCTTGTTCAAGGGATTTGAGCATAGTATCAAGACAGATATTTCAATACCATATAAGATGAAGAATCTCCATTTCTACAGCATCTTTGCATTTCGTGTTGATGTCTAAGATTTTCACAGTTAATGAACTTTTGACACTGTTGTGATGTTGATAATGTGGCAGACAATTTGCACACAGCAACTTTCTGCATACAGCAGTGACAATGAGCAATAATAGTAAGCTGTTTTTAGAAATGTGATGATGGATAAATATTGGCCAGGAACTGAGATAACTTCCTTACTTTTCACAATAGCACAATGAGATCTTTTGTGATCGCCCGTCAGAGTACGTGGGTGCTCCGTGCGTCTTGACTTAAAGACAGCATCAACAGAGTAGGATACCCTCAGAATACAAAAAATGCTGGAGTAACTCAGCGGGTCAGGCAGCATCTCAGGAGAAAAGGAATAAGTGACTTTTGGGCCGAGACCATTCTTCAGACTCTGAAGAAGTCAGTCTCGATCCAAACGTCATTTATTCCTTTTCTCCAGAGATACTGCCTGTCCCGCTAGGTTATTCCAGCATTATCTTCTTTCATTCCATATTCCAGTGTCTATCTTCTTTGTAAACCAGCATCTGCAGTTGGTTCAGATTCCTACCTTCAGAATAGTTTAGTTTATAGATACAGCGTGGAAACAGTACCTTTGGCCCACCGAGCCTGCGCCGACCAGAGATCCTTGCACATTAACACTGTTCTACACACTGGGGACAATTTACAATTTTACCAAGCCAAGTAGCCTGCAATCCTACAACCTTTACCTCCCCCCTCGACACAACCGCAGGAGATGCAGCACCTCTCCCTTTAACTCCCCCCTCGACTCCATCCAAGGACCCCGACAATCTTTCCAGGTGAGGCAGAGGTTCACTTGCACCTCATCCAACCTCATCTACTGTATTCCCTGATCCAGGTGTCAACTCCTGTAAGTTGGCGAGACTAAGCGCAGGCTCGGCGATCGTTTTGCTAAACACCTCCGCTCACTCCGCCTTAACCTACCTGATCTCCCGGTTCATCAGCACTTTAACTCTCCCTCCCATTCTCAATCTGACCTTTCTGTCCTGGGCCTCCTCCATTGTCAGAGTGAGTCTCAGCGCAAATTGGAGGAACAGCACCTCATATTTTGCTTGGGTAGCTTACACCCCAACGGTATGAACATTGACTTCTCTAACTTCAAATGGCCCTTGCTTTCCCTCTCTCTCCATTCCCCCCCCCCTTCCCAGTTCTCCAACCAGTCTTACTGTGTCCGACTACATTCTATCTCTGTGCTGCCCACTCCCCTGACATCAGTCTGAAGAAGGGTCTTGACCCGAAACGTTACCCATTCCTTTTCTCCAGAGTGCTGCCTGTCCTGCTGAGTTACTCCAGCATTTTGTGTCAGCCTACAAACCTATACGTCTTTGGAGTGTAGAAGGAAACTAGAGCACCCCGGAGAAAACCCATGCAGGTCACGGCGAGAACGTACAAACTCAGTACAGATAGCAACTAAATAGCACAGATAAAAATTTCAATTTTATTATCATGTACATGACAAGCTGGAGAGGGTACAGAGAAGATTTACGAGGATGTTGCCAGGACTAGAGGGTGTGAGCTATAGGGAGAGGTTGAGTAGGCTGGGACTCTATTCCTTGGAGCGCAGGAGGATGAGGGGTGATCTTAAGAGGTGTATAAACTCATGAGTGGATTAGATCGGGTAGATGCAAAGAGTCTCCTTCCGCCGTCTGAAGCAGCTGCACCAAAGATCCTCCAGCTATAGGATCTTTGAGCTGCACCGCTCGGCCCCGCACCTTCCTGTCGGAGGCGGTGACGAGGAGGCGGCGGCACTTGGGCGTTGGACAGGGACGGCCAAGGCAGCGGGGCGATGTTGTCCGAGGAGCGCTGACCTTGCTTCCTCCCCACCTCCTCTGCCCCTTCCCCCCCTCTTTCTCTCTCTCTCTCTCTCTCTCTTGTACGCCCCCCTCTACCCCTCTTATCCTGGGACCCCTCCTCTCCATCCCGCACTGATCCCCATTCCCTCCTCTATTCAGTCCTCACTGACATCCCCTGTGCTCCCCTCCCCATCTAGCCCCCCCCCCAATCTATTCATCACCCCACCCACCTCGCATTGATTCTCCTGCCACCCCCCCCCCCCATCCATCCTACACTGGTCCCCCAATTCATCCTGTACTGACCCCCTTCCCATCCATCCTGCACTTCTCCCCCCATTCATACTGCACTGATCCACCCATTCATCCCGTACTGACCCCCCCTCCATTTACCCTGCACCAATCCCCCCCATCCATCCTGTAGTGATCTCCCCATTCATCTTTTACTGATCCCCCATTCATCCTGTACTGATCCCCTCATTCATCCTGTAGTGATCACCATTCATCCTGCATAGACCCTCCGATACACACTGTCCTGACCTCCCCCCCCATTCATCCTGTGCTGACCCCCCCCCCATCCATCCTGTACTGATCCCCCCATTCAAGGAGAATGGGGGGGAACAGTCTGAAGAAGGGTCTCGACCCGAAACGTTGCCTATTTCCTTAGCTCCATAGATGCTGCCTCACCCGCTGAATTTCTCCAGCATTTTTGTCTACCCCCATTCATCCTGTACTGAACCCCTTCATCCTATACTGAACCCCCCCATCCATCCGGTACTGATCCCCCCATTCAACACCACTAAATCCCCCGTGCTCTCCCCTCACAATTTTACATACTCCAACCAACACGTACTAATTCACCTGCCTCAATCCATCCATTCTGCACCGATTGCCTTCTCAACGCCCCCGCCATCTATCCACCCCGCACTGATTCACACACACCCTGACCCTATTGTGCTTCATGGTCTTCAGAGCGAACATTGATTATGTTTGATGACGGAATGTAATCAAATGTGTTTTAATTCCCAATGTTATTATTTGTTTTGACACCTTTAAACGTATTACCAAAAGAACATTTGCTGCAGTTATGTCCTTTGGCCATCTCTTGTCAGTTAGTGTAATGTTTAACCTGTCAGATGGGTATAGTCGGTTTTAACAGCTATTATCATAAAATGCCTTTAGAAATTTCCTTGCAACCTGTATATTTTGTTATGGATAAATTATGTGGGAAGCGAGAGTGTTTCTGTGCCAATAGCAATAACGACCCATGCTATGGCCATGTCATGGTAATTTCCGGTCCTTCACAGAAAATATGCTTGCATCAATCTGCAGTGTGTATGGTTAAGCATATATATATGTTACCATGGTCCATGATTTATTGACGCAGGTTGCTGAATAATCCAACCACATTTTTGTTTGGAAGTGGAAAGAACTAATAGAAATTGCATTAATTGCAATGTGTAAAAAGAGTTGAGATATTGTATTATAATTTTGCTGCATGTCATTGTGGTATATATCATGTCTTGATTGGTGAATATGTTTAGTTTGTGAGTTATTTGAAGCAGAAATAATATGTGAATGTAGGCAAAAGTGCTGGAGAAACTCAGCGGATGCGGCAGCATCTATGGAGCGAAGGAAATATGCAATGTTTCGAGCCAAAACCCTTCTTCAGACTGATGGGTTTTGGCCTGAAACATTGCCTATTTCCTTCGCTCCATAGATGCTGCTGCACCCGCTGAGTTTCTCTAGCACTTTTGTCTACATTCAATTTTCCAGCATCTGCAGTT
The DNA here is from genome assembly GCA_038087875.1 of Malacoraja senta. Taxonomy (NCBI): domain Eukaryota; kingdom Metazoa; phylum Chordata; class Chondrichthyes; order Rajiformes; family Rajidae; genus Malacoraja; species Malacoraja senta. The sequence goes on from CM075978.1 coordinate 106,628,904, forward strand.
CCTTCTTGAACATAATATGTGAATGCTTCATTGAGCATAATTCCGACTGGTAACTACGCACTTCGTCCGAGCACATTATCGCACGCGTCATGCAATCCGTCTTCAATGACCACCTAAACTGTCTTTTGGCAACCTAAAAAGCTGTCAAGGTTGCCCGGCTGGCAACAGGGAAAAAAGTTAAGCGAGAGCCCTGCCTCATCCTCGCCACTCATAAGTGGTTCACAAACACTGTTTACTAGCTGATTGTGGGAGGTGGGAGGTTTACCAGAGACCATTGTCTGATTTCTATCCCATCATGTACCCCTCCCCTTGTGTATTTGAGTCCGTGTACATTGGAGAGGTTTGGTTTGATGTTCATGGTTGAATGGCTCACCAACAGTTAGTTGCTGCCTCATCCTCGGGGGAACCAAATTATTCCTAACTTTGAGAAATGAAGGGCAATTAAAATAAAATGCTGTGGGAAAATTATGTGTGAATCACAATGGGAATGGGGTTAGGGACAATGGCCATCTCAATAGCCATCTCAATCTGTTGAATTTCAAGATGCCCCTGCCATTCTAAATAAATATAACTTTCTGTTGAACAACTGAAATGATTTTGTGCGGCAATATGGAGGGAGCTTGGGTTCCAATTCACTACTTCTTTGGTGTAGCCAATTTTGAGAATTTCCTTTTAAAGCAACACTTGAACAGATTATCTGGTCATTATCCTGCCACCTTGATGTGGCCTAATTGCTTATTGTGTTTCCAAAGTACTTTGTTGTAAAGTGCATTTGGTTGGTTTGGGGATGAGAGCAGTATGTGAATGTTGTTTGAATTTGACTGAAATCATTTTTTAAAGAAATAATTATTAGTTCTGGAGTCTTGCATGTGATTTGTCTTTTTTCTTCCCCCCCCCCCCCCCCCCCAGATTGTTTACTTCACACCCAATGCTTTCATTTGCACAACACGGTAGAAACCATCCTATCAGGATGTATCACTGCTTGCTTTGGCAACTGCTCTGCCCAAGACGGCAAGAAATTGCAGCACACAAACAAAGCTTTTCACTGTGATAATAGCAACAGGAGAAAAGTGGCCTCTAAAATGGGGTATGTATCCCAGCTTTTGAAAGTGTGTCTTTTGTACTTAATCAAACCCGTCTGGCTTTGGGATAGACACACAAGTGACTGCAGATGCTGGAACCTGGAGCAAAAACAAACTGCTGTAGCAATTCAATGGATCAGGCATCACCCGTGGAGGGAAATGGACAGTTGACGCTTCGACAGTCGAGTCCTTCATCAGGACTGAAAAAGTAGAGGGGAAATGAGATGAGGGGAAGTGATTGGGCCAGAGCTGGCAAAGATGGGGAGACCCTGGTGAGGAGGATAGACACAATGCCGGAGTAACTCAGTCTTTCAGGCAACATCTCTGGATAGAAGGAATGGGTGACGTTTCGGGTCAAGACCCTTCACCCATTCCTGCAATACAGAGATACTGCCTGTCCCGCTGAGTTAATCAAGCATTTTGTGTCGATCTTCGGTGTAAACCAGCATTTGCAGTTCTTTCCTACACATTCTTATGAGAAGGGGTTCATTGGTAGATGGAGTCAGGTGGGAAAGATAGGGTAGAGATGGCCACAGGGGCTGGGTGGTGATAACAAAGGGCTGCAGTTTATGGAATCTGTTCCGAAAGGGAGAATGGAACCAAATAAGGAATGGATGGTGGGAAAATGGAAACAGTGGAGGGAGGGGATAGAGGACCCAGTGACAATGGGCTTCAGGATTACACAAAGGTGGGCTGGTATTGATTAACAGGATGGTATAAAATAGTAGCCTGAGGTGGTTTGATTTCTCAGAATGCAAGTATGGTATAGGTGGGGTAATCCACGTAGGCTTTCAACAGTTAACCTGCTTGGTTATTTTAAGACCTATTGCTGATGGGAATGCTATAATTGACTCTTGTGCTACTCATTGGTACTTTTTCTCTCCCATTGTTTAGTCAGCTTAGTTATCAAGGTTACTGCGTGCAACTCTCCTGGTTGCTCAATGGGTTGAAGAAGCTGCTAGCTGAGATTGTGCAGCTCAGAAAGGTGAAACCCAAACAGAGAATGCAGGATAGACTCAGTGCAAAGAGGAACAGAGTTGCAATTTCAGCTTGAAACGAGTGAGAAATGTGAAATTAGGAGTCGGTAATCGCTACGATCTTTTAGGCTTTCACTAAATTAGCCATTAGTCCTGCTGGGTTGGAGAAATGAGAGGATGGTTGAGTGGTTGTTGCGTTTCACAATTTAACCTTGGTCTGCGCATCGTAACATGACTCCCCAGGATAGAATGGGATCTGGCAAAGCTCTGCCTTGTGATTGTACACGTGGGAGTTGGGGAATTGATTATTCAGGAGGAGGAGAATTAAAGAAATAGAAAGTCAATTGTAACAAATTGCAGAGCACAGGGAAAGTAATACTTTAAATGAACATAACACAAAGTGGTGGCACAGTGGCGTAGCGGTAGAGTAGTAGTAGTAATAGTAATCTCTTTATTGTCATTGCACTAATGTACAACGAAATTTACAAGTCAATCCCACGGTACGATTCACAAGAGCAATTTTAAATATATAATAAAAGGTAAAAATATATACATATAAAGAGAAAAATTACAGCTAAATAACAATAGCAGCTGAGGTAGAACCATTCAGTTGAATGTGAGTGTTATTTCTTATTTTGCATTGTTAAGTTCACGTATGGCTATGGGGTAGAAGCTGTCTCTGAGTCTGTTTGTGCGAGTTTTGAAAGACCTGAACCGTCTGCCAGAGGGCTGCAGGTGGAACAGGTTGTGTCCAGGGTGGGAAGGGACCCTGGACACAACCTGTTCCACCTGCTGCCCTCTGGCAGCAGTTGCTATCTTACAGTGCCAGAGACCAGGGTTCGATCCTGACTACGGGTGCTGTCTGTATGGAGGTTGTACATTCTTCTCACGACCACATGGGTCTGTCAGAGTGCTCCTTGTTCCTCCCACACTCCAAAGACATACAGGTTTGTAGGTTAATTGGCTTTGGTAAAATTGTATATCGTCCCCAGCGTGTAGTAGGATAGTGCTAGTGTACGGGGTGATCATTGGTCGGCATGGACTTGGTGGGCTGAAGGGCCTGTCTCTGTGCTGTAAAGTCTAAAGTGCTGGAGGAACTCAACGGGTTAAGCAGCATTTGTGGAGGTAAAAGATAGTTGATGTTTTGTGTCCGAACCTTCAGCAGTATTTTTGCAGCAAGTAGAATACTTTATCATACTGTTTGCACTAACATCTCATTTGCAACCTAATAAATGTTTCCAAACAATTCCAGATCATGAATCACACAAAACAAAGTGGTTTACAACAAGTTATTTCAAAGTTCTTTGTAGTTTGCAGCAAGTAGAATACTTTTCAAGAAGGATCCCGACCTGAAACATTGCCTGTCCATTCCCTCCACATATACTGCCTGTCCCCCGGAGTTCCTCCAGCATTATGGTTTGCTCAAGATTCCAGCATCTGCAATTCCTAGTGTCTCCATTTAATTGAATATAATTTAATTCTTTTGAAGAGGAATTATTTGGATGCTCGTTGCAACAGCTGAAGAAAGTCCTGAATATTAAACTGAGAGAGGGGCCCCTTCTTTGGTTGGAGAAAAGTGTATTAGATGGATGAGATTAATACCTATGGAACCTTAACCTAACAGTTAGCATTTTCAAGCCAGGAAGTAAAAACACTTCATTGGAATTTGAGGAATGTTGGTGAAGAAGTAAAAAACTTTAATTCATTCAATTATTACATTATCTTGCACGAGCATGCCGTGCTGCCTATCTGTTGGCTCCTGGGAGGAGAAAGTAGGACAGTGAGGAAGTGTGACGAGTACCCATGGATTTTAGTTAAAGTGGTGGAATTATTTCTTTGAAACAAAATGTTTAAGAAGGATTGAAAAAGATAGATGCTTCCACCAGGAGAGCAGGGGGTGGGGTCACACTTAGGATAAATGGCTAATCATTTCGAACAGAGAGAAAGGAAAATTCCTGTAGTCATTTTACTGTGGGCAGCCATTGTATGCTTAAGGGCAGATTGATGTTTGGAAAGGAAGATGATTGAATGTCATGGGATCAGGTAGAAAGGTGTTGAAGTATCAACCACAATATTAAATAGCAGAACAGACTTGGGATTGTAGGATTTAGTTTTCATTATGCTGGAAAGCGTGCAGAAAAGATTTACGAGGTTGTTGCCAGGACCCGAGGGCCTAAGCTATAGGGAGAGGTTGAGCAGGCTAAGACTCTATTCCTTGGAGCGCAGGAAGATGAGGGGTGATCTTATAGAGGTGTACAAAATCAGGAGAGGAACAGATCGGACAGATGCACATAGTGTTGTTGCCCAGAGTGGGGGAATCGTGAACCAGAGGACATGAGTTTAAGGTGAGAGGGGGAAAGATTTAATAGGAACCTGAGGGATAGCTTTTTCACACAAAGGGTGGTGGATGTGTGGAATGAGCTAGTGGAGGAGATAATTGAGGCACGTACTATCGCAATGTTTGAGAAGCTTTTAGATAGATACATGGATAGGACAGGGTTAGAAGGATATGGGCCAAACACAGGAAGGTGGGACTAATGTAGCTGGGACATGTTGGCCGGTGTGGGCAATTTGGGTCAAAGTGCCTGCTTCCACACTGTAAGACTCTATGACTTTATTAAAATAACCCCAGATAAATCAAAGCAAGTTGGCCACTACACAGTTAAAAGAATTATACATTATCAGTCACACATGTCAGTGATTTCCAAATGTTTGCGATACTGGTAAGTGATCTTGTTGAAACTGTGAACGTCTCTAACAACTAGTTTGTCTTGGGTTAATATTTCTCTAGTTTGTGAAAGGAGCTTTAACTTCTGCACTTTTGTGGTTAAGGAGCCAACATTAATGGTCGGGCTTCATTGTCAGGGATTTTGCCTCCATTGCAAAGGCTGTCAGGTTTGGAGTACCAACTGCAGTTCAGGAAATTCTGGAATGTGATGTGGATCAAAGGTTTTGTAGGTCAAGAATTCCTTGAACAAAGTATTGATTTTTGCCAAGTGAAATAGAGGGATGGAATTCAATAGATTGGTGAACTCAATGGGAAAAATAAAGAAGCGCAGTCTGATCAGGTTCACTGGCAACATTAATATCTACACAATAGAGTGGGACTGACTAATGACAATATTGTTTTCACTGAGTTACAAATGAATTTAGGAAATTAATTCTTATGGTTTTATTTTTAAAGCTGTCCAAACACTAACCCTGTCTGCATTTTTTCCCCTTCCTCTAGACAATGCAGCCACAATTGCCATTCAGTTCCTGGGGCAAGTCTTAAACTTTGTCCACTTTTCTAATTGAGTTCAGCAGTCTGGTTTTGCAGACAGATATTTACTTTTCTTCCTCTCTGAACTGTACATTGAGCCACGGAGTCATACAGCACAGAAACCAGCCCTTTAGTCTACCACGTCCATGCCAGTCCATCAGCAATCACATTTACCTCATCCTTCTAAGCATTACACATTCAATAGCCTGTCTAAATGTCTCTTAAACCTAGTAATCACAGCTGATTTCACTACTACCTCTGGTAATGAGTTCCAAAATCAACCAGTCTGTTTAATGAAATAATTTTCTTTCATTTGAACCTATGCCATCTTATTTTTGATCCTACTCCGTGGCAAATCTATTCTGATGGTCTATGCCATCTATATCTTTATATACCTCTATCAGATCATCTCTTGGCCTCTTTTACTCCAGGGAAAACAAGCTCCCCCTATCCAATCTCTCCCCATAACAAAATTCCTCCAATCCAAGCAATGCCCTGATGAATCTCCTGTGCACTTTTTCCAAAGCGATCACATCTTTCCCATTATATGTGACCAGAACTGCACGCAATCTGCACCCGCCATTCAATTGAATGGAGGTTTAACCAACCACTCTCTGATCTTTACCATACTACCTTCAGCAAAGGTTACACCTGAAATCCAAATTTCCTCATGGAAGCGGGACCAGGAGAACTCATCTACACTCTCTTCTGCCTGTCTGAGAGGGTGGCATGGTGGCGCAGTGGTCCACCATGAGACCCAGGTTCAATCCTGACTACAGGTGCTGTCTGTACAGAGTTTGTACATTCTCCTTGTGACCGCGTGGGTTTTCTTCGGGTGCTCCGTTTCCTCCCACACTCCAAAGATGTGCAGGTTTGTTGGCTGATTGGCTTGGTAAAATTGTTATCGTCCCTAGTGTCTGTAGGATAGTGTTAATAAGTGGGGATAGCTAGTCGGCATGGACGCGGTGGGCCGAAGGGCCTGTTTCCTTTGGTATCTCTAAACTATAAACTAAACTGTCCATTAATCCTCGCATTTGCTGACTGTGAGTCGTTAATGCAGCAACTAAAATATGGCTACTCCCTCTCTGTCGCCAATTCTGTGGTGTAAATGTTAGCGCAGACTAGGAGAACTCTTCTACACTCTTCTCTGTCTGTCTGTGAGGGTAGATGGGGCCTGAGTATAACCTTGTCCTAATTGATAATGCAGCCCACCTTCAGTTTTGCACAGAAGTGTTGGCCTTGATTATGTGCTTGTGTGGGTGTCAATGCGTTTAATCCTCTGTGCATGTGTGTAACCTGTAATGTCAGTTGAAAGTTCCAGCAGCCCGTTTGTGGATTTAACATCCCTAGTTAAGAGCTGACTTGCAGTAGCTAATTAGCCTGATGTGCACAATTAAAAAAAATAAGCCCTCACCCAGCCTCCAGGGTCACTTTGGAATCATTACACAACAGCTACATGTTATGTCCAAGGTGGCCCTAATTCCAGAAAAGCCATAGGTACTTGGGTATATTTCTGAAGGGAATTGAGTGATGTGTTATGAATGTTAAAAGTAGTAAATCAGGTAAACATATTTATTGAACAGCAATTGTAAAACTCCAGTAAGCTGTCGTCCTTGGAACTTGGGTGGAGCCAGGCTAACTGATTTTTCTGAACAATCGGGCGTTACTTTTATGAGTGCCCAAATACACCTTTATTTGAATTGCTTAATACTTTGCACCTTGGTATATGGAGTTTTCCAGTGAACTTAAGGTTAAAGGAAGCAAGAAATTGAACTGGATGAGTTTCAGTTTACAGGCGCTCTCCGTCTTACATAATAGGCGACTGGCGGAAATTCTGTAAGACCACTGCTTTATTTTCGAGTTGCGCATCTTGGTAACAGTGCACAACTACGCATGCAGTCTTTTAAGCAAGTCAGTCAGCTGTTCTCATTGTTCCCCCTGTTGTCGCCACGCTGGAAACATACACACAGCTGTCCGTGTGTATGTACAGTGTTTGTTTGCGAATGTCCATACTTGCTGAACTGTTCACCATGGAGAACTGGCTAACGAGGAGAAGGGAAGGAGACATCTGTTATTGCCAGACCTGCAGGAATACCTTGGAGTTTCCAGCACACTTCTTCAAGCAGTCTAGGAGAAAATGACAATGGCATTTAAAAAGTATTTAAAACTTGTTAAAAGTATTGCTTATTGAAAACGAGGCTAGTGGTGAACATGATTGAGCGGAGTATCGAAAGTCTGCTTTCTTGTGGGAAATCAGGGTGCCATGAGGTTGTAGATTGCAGTTGTGGCATTTCTTCAGCCTGGAAGAGGTGTTCCGTGTATATACTGCGTGTTTTTAGCCCCTCTTTGTGAATTTGGGGAGGTTGCTCCTCAAGTTCTGATTGCCCTTCAGGCCCACTCTCCTGACCTTTGGGCACTTGGTGTGTGGGAGGCGGGGAGTCATTTGGGATCTTGTCAGTTTGTTCCAGGGCCCAACCAGGTGACCATTCGCAGGTCGACGTTCAAAGCTACTAGTGTAGCTGGGACGTTGGCTGGTGTGGGCAAGTTAGGCCGAAGTTTCCACACTGTATCGCTCTATGACTCTGTACAACAAGGATTCTGTCCAACCAGAATTTTCCACTTGATGGCTTTCACAGTTACAGATCAGGAAACCACTTTACAAACGGGATCACACTGCCTTGAGGTGAGCGGAGATCTTGTGTTAAATGTGCCGTGAACTACGCTCTGCTTGTTGCCGGCAGTCTGCCACGGGCAGCAAGAGGTAAACCTGCCATAATAATCCTGATGAGATGGGGTGATGAGGCCAGAAGGAACGAAGTGAAATTAGCGTGATGTGTTGAACAAATTTTGTGTGTTCCTGCCCAAAGCAACTGAAGGGAATGAATGCTGAGACTGACAGTAAGAAAGTGACTGAGCTTTCAGATGCACATGTTGATCTGCCTGAGCATTGCTGTCGAGGCAACAGTTCCCAGAGGATCAGTGTGAGAAAATGCCTCAAGGGGACAAACTGAGTGGGAGTGGGCTACTCAGCAAGAGGTTGGAGCCTTTGAATTGTGCCCAAAACAAAACCTGTAGCAACATGTTCACTAACGTCCTTCAGGGAACTAACCTGCAGTCCTTGCCTTGTCTGAATGATTTGTGTTTCAGTTCCACTTCACAGGTTGACTTTAAACTCCCTTCTAAAGAGCCTCCGTGAGCCTCTTAGTCAGTTTGGAACTTTTCACTGCACAAACTGCAGATAGTTATTAAGAAGGCCCATTACCACCATTTCAGCAGCTCGGGAACAAATGCTGTTCTTCCCAGTAATGTCCAATTCCCACGAGCAGAATTAAACACAGATTGGAATTTGCTACCACTTTAATTGCATATTTAATTTCAATAACATTGTGGATCAAGTAGCATAGAGATTGAGATTGATTGCAACGTCAACAGGACAGGGTTGCAGAGTTTCCCTGATTTAACGTGTGATTCTTGCAGCTGCCTGTTTTGGGATTTGTCGGTACAGCTCTTCAGTGTCATATCTCCATACAACATAGATGGGAGAGTGCTCCAAGGTGGTTAGGGAATCCTACATAGACTAGTAAAGAGGTGACTGCAGAGGACCTGGAGCGCCTCCAGGACTACACCCAGGCACCCCAGGCAGGAAATTGTCAGGGAGATCTCCAGAGATTGCTGCAGTCTGTGAATGTCCACATTTTGGGGAAAGCTGCCATGAGCAAATCCCTGTGCTCTCTCTGTTCCTGTTTTCTGAAGGAAAATTAGATGGTTTTCTCCTCACGAAAATGGATTTTGGGTGACCTCGTAGATGCAATGGGGAACGGTCAAGGGTGAGATGCAGCGAAGATCAGCAGCAGCCAGAAATGACCCTGAGGTAAAAGAGAAGCTGAGAATTATGTGACCAATGTCACAGTCTGAGGCCAAGTCATTGGGCAGTTTTAAAGCAGAGATTTGACAGGTTCTTCATTAGTTAGGGTGTCAGAGGTTTTGGGGGAAATGGCAGGAGAATGCCATTTCCCCCAAAACCTCTGACACCCTAACTAATGAAGACCTCACTATCTCCATCGCAGGTGATAGACTTCTCACCGATATCCACTACAAACCTACCGACTCCCATGGCTATCTGGACTACACTTCTTCGCACCCTGCTTCCTGTAAGGACTCCATCCCCCACTCCCAATTCCTCCGTCTACGCCGCATCTGCTCCCAGGATGAGGCGTTCCACTGCAGGGCATCCAAAATGTCCTCATTTTTCAGGGAACGGGGGTTCCCCTCCTCCACCATAGATGAGGCTCGCACCAGGGTCTCTGCCATACCCTGCAACACTGCTCTCTCTCCCCATCCCCCCACTCACAACAAGGGCAGAGTCCCCCTAGTCCTCACCTTTCACCCCACCAGCCGTCACATACAACAAGTGATCCTCCGTCAGTTTCGCCACCTCCAACGTGACCCCACCACTCGCCACATCTTCCCATCTCCCCCCATGTCTGCCTTCCGCAAAGACCGCTCCCTCCATAACTCCCTTGTCAATTCTTCCCTTCCCTCCCGTACCACCCCCTCCCCGGGTAATTTCCCTTGCAACCGCAAGAGATGCAACACTTGTCCCTTCACCTCCCCCCTCGACTCCATTCAAGGACCTAAGCAGTCGTTCCAGGTGCGACAGAGGTTCACCTGCATCTCCTCCAACCTCATCTATTGCATCCGCTGCTCTAGATGCCAGCTGATCTACATCGGTGAGACCAAGCGGAGACTCGGCGATCGTTTCGCCGAACACCTCCGGTCGGTCCGCAATAACCAACCTGACCTCGCGGTGGCTCAGCACTTCAACTCCCCCTCCCATTCCGTATCTGACCTCTCTGTCCTGGGTCTCCTCCATGGCCACAGCGAGCAGCACCGGAAATTGGAGGAAATGCACCTCATATTCCGCTTGGGCAGTCTACATCCTGGGGGCTTGAACATTGAATTCTCCCAATTCTGCTAGCCCTTGCTGCCCCCTCCCGTTCATCAGCCCTCTGGTTGTCTCCTCCCCTCCCCCAGCCCTCGGGCTCCTCCTCCGCCTTTTTTCCTTTCTTCTCCCCACCCCCTATCAGTCTGAAGAAGGGTTTCGGCCCGAAACGTTGCCTATTTCCTTCGCTCCATAGATGCTGCTGCACTCGCTGAGTTTCTCCGGCATTTTTGTGTACCTCCGATAGATCAGCCATGTTTGAATGGCTTCGTAGATGGGCCGAATGGCCTAATTCTGCTCCTTTGACTTATTAACCTTGAGTTCCATAGACATGACATTGATGATGCAGATTGTGATGCTCCATTCCAGCTCCCAAATCTCAAGGATGCAGTTTGAGTGTTGGCCCTTTACGTAGCACAGTTTTGAGGAAAATGAGGCTGGTAAAACTAGATGGTTCTGTAAATCACATTTTTCTTAGATCAGTGAGGTGGGTGATCTCATTAGATAGATTTTCAAATTGACAGAATTTGGTGTACTTTTACTTTGATAAAAAATGTGCTATAGCAAAGAAAATCCAGCTGAAAAGTCTGAAGCAAATTTCCTGACAAGCCCTGAGATATCCAGAACATTGTTCAATGTTGACTTAATTTAATTGTCAATATACATTTTTTTGAGTTGTGCAAAGGAATTCCTAAACCAAAGGACTTATTGATATATCCACTTCATATGAACAAGAGCTCAGTGAACCATTTGAAATTTGGTTAATCCTTCAAGTGAAAGACAGAAATGTAAAGCTAGAACTGTTCGCTTTCTGGCATGAGCCTTTGCTCTTGCATATTGTAAGATAGAGTCATACAATGTAGAAACAGGCTCTTCGGCCCAACTTACCCACACAGACCAACATTTCCATCTACACTAGTCCCATCTGCCTGCATTTGGCCCATATCCCTCTAAACCTGTCCTATCCATGTACCTGACCAAATGTTTCTAAAAGTGCGTCTCTTGTGGATCAAATGCATCCCTGGAGGAGTTTCGGGAACTAAGGAGTAAAGTGAAAAAAGGAAATCGAAGCAAAAAGGGGCCAGGAGATTGTCCTTAATGCTTCCGCCAGGCTATCTCAAAAGATTTTATAAATATACTAGACCAAGTGGGACCGGTTGGGTTCCGGTCAGACGGGAGGCCTGGTCCCCCAATGCAACCCATTCCCCCAACACAATATTCCACCATTCACCCGTAGCCCCCACGGGACGCCTGGTCCCCCAACGCAACCCGTTCCCCAAGGCAATATTCCACCACTCACCCGTTTCCCCAACGCAATATTCCACCACTCACCCATAGCCCCCAACTGCATAGGGGGTGCTTATTTTGCCTTATTCACCCTCCCTCATTTTAAACATTTAAAACAATTGCACTTCCTAGCTAGCAGAACTCAATGTACTGGGATTGTTGTGAGCAGGGCTACAATCCCATTGTGACGTCATCGCTGTAAGCACAGGGACGGACATTTTTCTCAAATAGGGATCTTTTAAAACTTGTAAAATATAACATCAATCTGAACGAAACTTGATAATAAAAAACACACCACAAGACAATTGTGAGTAAGGTGGTGCAAAAATATTAGCACTATCATGTATCGTTTTGGCGTAATTTCGGGATCACACACACATCCGCACGTAGAAACAAACAAGATGAGAGTTTTAGTAATATACTACACAATTATAACGTTGGGTCCCTGTCACAAGGGAGGCCTGGTCCCCCAACACAATATTACAGCAAGGCCAAGTGTTAGCCGCATATCCCAGAGGAGGTGTAGGTTACCGAAGGCAGTGCCAATTGCACTGTCTCTGTCCTGTTCCCATTCGACTCATGGAATGCAACACAGCAGAGCAATCTTCTTCAGGTATCCTCACTCTTGGGCTCAAACCCAGCACAAGTGTGGAATTCCCATTTAATAAACAGGAGACCTTGGCTCCCGGTAGAAACATGCAAACTTGTGAATTAGAAGCCAAACTAGATCACTTGATTCCTTGATCCTGCTGTGACATTCATTAAGATTTGGCTGAACCCATTTTCACCTCACCTCACCTACATACTCAAGGTAAGCATTCTCCCTCTTGTTTACCATATATCTATCTATATCTATCTATATCTATCTATATCTATCTATCTATCTATCTATCTATCTCTAGTTTAAAATATGCAAAGATCTGCTTCCACCACTCTTTCAGGAAGAGAGTTCCGCAAGACATGCAAAGCTCAGTGAGAAAATATTTTCCTCAACTTTGTCTTAAATGGCCGATTGCTTATTTTTAAATGGTGCCCTCTAGTTCTTGATTTTACCACAAAAGCAACATTTGCTCTGCAAATTGCAATCACCATGTCGAGACACTGCAGTGTTTTGAATCTGCAACCACCTTTCATCACAACACAAGTGGTAAAGAAGTTGTGTCGTGTGGCTTGCTTTTGCCACTTGTAGTATTGAGCATTAGAGTTAGGAAGTCTGTGGCTGTTTATAAAACTTTGGTAGGGCTGCATTTGGAGTATTGTGTGCAGTTTCTGGGATAGTTTCTTCCAGTTGTTATGAGGCAACTGAATGGTTCTCCCATCAGCTAGAGTAAAGTCCTGACCTCTCATCTACCTCATTGGAACTATCTTTAATCAGACTTCATCTTGCACTTATGTTGTGCCCTTTATCTGTGCACAGCTTCATTTTGATGTCTTTTCTTTGACTGGATAGTACGCAAACAAAAACAAAAACTTTTCACTGTACCTTGGTACACGTGACAATAATAAACTAAACTAAAGTTCGGGTAAAGACATGAAAGCTTTGGTGCAAAAGAGGTTGACCAGAATGCTCTCTGGATTAGAGGGTATTAGCTACAAGGACAAGTTGGACAAACTTGGATTGTTTTCTCTTGAGTGTCAGAAGCTGAAGGGAAACCTGATAGAAATTTATAAAATTATAAGGGACATTGATGGGGTAGATAGTCATAACCTTTTTCCCAGAGTGGAAATGTCAAACTGGAGGGCATAGCTTGAAGGTCAGAGGGGAAAGATTGAAGGAGATGTGGGGGTTAAGATTTTTACATGAGCGAGATGGGTGCCAGGACATGCTGCCAGGAATAGTGGATGGATTCAACAGTGGCATTTAAGAAGCGTTTAACTACACACATGAATATGGATCACATTCAGGCAGAAGAGATTAGTTTATTTTGGCATAGTGTTCAGCACACATATTGTGACCCAAAGGACCAATTCCTGTGGGAGACACAAAATGCTGGAGTAACTCAGTGGGGCAGGCAACATCTCTGGAGAGAAGGAATGCGTGACGTTCGGGTCGAGACCCTGACCTATTCCTGTGTTGTACTGTTGTACGTTCTATATCAGTTACAAGGCTTGCCTGACCAGACTATTCTGGTGAAATAATCTACTCAACCCAGACATTAATCTTGTAAACCTAGTAAAATTGCTGCCACCATTGGGCAGGAGGTACAGGAGCCTGAAATCCCACATGACCAATTCCGGAACAGCAACTTTCCTACAACATTCAGATTCCTGAACTGACCTGCACAAGCTTAATCCTACCTCAGCAATGGAGCACCGTACACCACCTCTTGCACTGCATGGACTTGTTTTCTAATTATGTTTTTGTACTAATGCCTTGTTTTTCTTTTCATTGTCTTGTGGAATTTATGTATAATTTATATTTTTAGTTTAGTTCATTGTCATGTGTACTGAGGTACTGTGAAAAGCTTTTCTTGCGCGCTAACCAGTCAGCGGAAAGACGATGCATGATTACAATCGAGCCATCCACAATATACTGATGTATGATAAAGGGAATACCAGATAAAGGGACGTATGTATTTTTTGAGTCTGTCTGTGATACTGCTTCAAGCAAGATTTGTCTTGTGCCGGTGCCTCACTAGATTTCACTTGACCCAACTTGACAAGGAATCACATTGCGTCTTGGTGTTTAATAATTTGAATCTGGTATTGATAAGGTTGGGGGATTCTCTCTATTTCTGCCTTCTAGACAGCCCTTATCTCAGGGATGCTCACCTCAGTTCTTGTTTCCAGATTCCTCATTCCGAACGCTGCACGGAATTGATGCTGGTTTGGAAAATGCCATCGCGGAGATTGTGTTTGTTTTACAGCAGGAAGCTCGGTGGCATCAGGGCTTTCAGGTTGAATCAAGTTGCTGAGTTACGGAGGCCAGCTGCTTCCTATCCGGATTGCGTGGGGTTTCACGGTGCAAAAATGTTTAACAGGCAATTCCTATTAATCAAGCTGTGAGCTTAATCCCCGAGATTAGTCTGCAGACAGCCTTTCACTGCAGAGTAATTTGCCATCTTGTTTGGACAAGGCTGAATAGATTCCCTGCAGCCTAAGCAGATCTGAGAGGAATTCGGTGGGTTGCGAGTCTGTGGGTTCAATCACTCGCGCTGCCTGAAAAGTGCACTGCTTAGGGATATGGCCTATTGTGGCTTTCACAGTCCCATGGCAAGCAGAAACGTAGCTGCCCTTAATGCTGTGAAACTATTTGATAACTATTGATTCCCCATTTTCCCAGTTCTACCTCCATTCAGTATTTTTAATGCAACCATGAGTGGATCTCTATCAGAAACCCACCATGTTACAGTGCCCTCCATAATGTTTGGGACAAAAACCCATCATTTATTTTTTTGCCTCTGTACTCCACAATTTGAGATTTGTAGTAGAAAAAAAATCACGTGGTTAAAGTGCACATTGTCAGATTTTATTAAAGGGTATTTTTATACATTTTGGTTTCACCATGTAGAAATTACAGCTGTGTTTATATATAGTCCCCCCCATTTTAGGGCACCATAATGTTTGGGACACATGGCTTCACAGGTGTTTATAGTTGCTCAGGTGTGTTTAAATGCCTCCTTAATGCCAGTATAAGAGAGCTCTCAGCACCAAGTCTTTCCTCCAGTCTTTCCATCACCTTTGGAAACTTTTATTGCTGTTTATCAACAGGAGGACCAAAATTGTGCCAATGAAAGTCAAATAAGCCATTATGAGACTGAGAAACAAGAATGGTTAGAGACATCAGCCAAACATTAGACTTAACAAAATCAACTGTTTGGAACATCATTAAGAAGAAAGAGAGCACTGGTGAGCTTACTAATCGCAAAGGGACTGACAGGCCAAGGAAGACCTCCACATCTGATGACAGAAGAATTCTCTCTCATAAAGAAAAATCGCCAAACACCTGTCTGACAGATCAGAAACACTCTTCAGGTGTCAGGTGTGGATTTGTCAATGACCACTCTCCGCAGAAGACTTCATGAACAGAAATACAGAGGCTACACTGCAAGATGCAAACCACTGGTTAGCTGCAAAAATAGGATGGCCAGGTTACAGTTTACCAAGAAGTACTTAAAAGAGCAACCACAGTTCTGGAAAAAAGGTCTTGTGGACAGATGAGACGAATATTAACTTATATCAGAGTGATGGCAAGAGCCAAGTGTGGAGGAGAGAAGGATCTGCCCAAGATCCAGAGTACACTACCTCATCTGTGAAACATGGTATTGGGGGTGTTATGGCCTGGGCATGAATGGCTGCTGAAGGTACTGGCTCACTTACCTTTATTGATGATACAACTGCTGATGGTAGTAGCATAATGAATTCTGAAGTGTATAGATACATCCTATCTGCTCAAGTTCAAACAAATGCCTCTAAACTCATTGGTCAGCGGTTCATTCAACAGCAAGAGAATGATCCCAAACATACTGCTAAAGCAACAAAGGAGTTTTTTCAAAGCTTAAAAAAAGGACAATTCTTGAGTGGCCAAATCAATCACCCTATCTGAACCCAATTGAGCATGCCTTTTGTATGCTGAAGAGAAAACTGAAGGGGACTAGCCCTCAAAACAAGCATAAGCTAAAGATGGCTGCAATACAGGCCTGCCAGAGCATCACCAGAGAAGACACCCAGCAACTGGTGATGAGCATGAATCGTGGACTTCAAGCAGTCATTGCATGCAAAAGATATGCAACAAAATACTAAACATGACTACTTTCATTTACATGACATTGCTGTGTCCCAAAAATTATGGAGGGCAATGTATATCCTTTGTGGTTACTGTTAATGTCTGCTTTAATTTTGTCAGCAGCTCACGGCACTTGGGTATTTTAAAATCGGAATAATCTAATTTCAGTCTGTTCTAACTTTCCCCAAACTGCTGTTAACTGGAATTGATTTGTGTTTCTGTACAGAAAATAAAATCTGGTGGGTGTATGATGAGTGTAAA
This sequence comes from Malacoraja senta, assembly GCA_038087875.1. NCBI lineage: Eukaryota > Metazoa > Chordata > Chondrichthyes > Rajiformes > Rajidae > Malacoraja > Malacoraja senta. The sequence goes on from CM075978.1 coordinate 106,645,441, forward strand.
TGGGCATTTTGTGGTTGGCATGGGATTTGTGGGCTGAAGAGCCATTTAACTTGCTCTATCTCTCGCTTCATTGTTAAGTATTCCATATTTTATCACTCCCATTGCCTAATCAGTTTTCTAGCCAGCACACTGGCCTTTTCAATGGTTATCCAGCGAAAGGAATCTATTATGGTAATACAACACTTTCAAATTTTGCTGTCTTTCATTCGCACCATCTGTCAAGGTTATGGACTCGAGTAGAAAAGGGAAGAGTTCTTACTTATAATTTTGCATTTCAGCATACTTTATCGGGTGGATAATTTAAGAAAATTGCAGTGTGGAAACATCATCCTGAATGAATCAAGAAAATTGCAATTTTCTGTTTGATGCCTAGGATAATTTTAGTGTGGTTGTTGCGATATGAAATTATGTGTGATTATGCGATATGAAATACAATGAAGAGTTTCTTCAGTGTTTGGATATTGTCCTTAGTGTTGTGGCTGAAGGATGTAATGGAGTATATTAGCTAATGGTTTGAGTTGGTTAGAATTAGATGTTGATTTCTGATGGTACATCAGCCATGTATATTGATAACTAAATTATTTCAGGTGGGTGAGAGTAACATAGTAATGGACTTGGATTTATTTTTCTCCTGCCTGCAGCTACAACAATCTTCAGTCACACAGGGGATGAACAAAATTACATGGAGATCCAAATGTAATCTTTGGTTCTTCATTGCAAGAATGATAAATGGTTTGGCCCTAATTCAGAGCTTTCTGAATTTAGACACAAGAAACTTCAGATTCTGGAATTTTGAGCAAAACACAGCGTTGCTGGAACTCAAGGGTAGGGAATGGGGAGATGATGTTTTGGGATGGTGCCCTTCAGATTCTCTGAATTTGAAACATTCTTCTCTTTCTCTTCACCTGGTTCCAGAATCTCCAGCTAATGGAAATATCCTGTCAGTATCTACCTTGCCACTTCTTATCAGAATGTTGTGATTTGGTGAATGCTCTCATCAATCCTCTAGCTGGTGACTACAGGCCAGTGTTAATTCACCTTTCCTTTTTGGCAGCCCCTCAGACCAACAGTCATTCTGGTGAATTTACTTTGTCATCTCCAAGATAAATGTGTCCTTCCATAGTTACTGGTACCAGAACTGAAAAGATCTGCCATTCATTTGCAGCATGGCATCCTTGTATATTTTACATCCAAACCTTTGCATTAACATTTGTTAATAACAGTATAACATTTGTTTTCCTAATTTGGTGTACCTGTCTGTTAATTTCCTGCATTTAGTTTAGAGAAACAGGCCCTTCAGACCACCAGGTCTGCGCCGACCAGCAATCCCCGCACATTAACACGATCCCACACCCATTAGGAACAATTTTTACATTTACCAAGCACAATTAACCTATAAACCTGTACATCTTCAGAGTGTGGGAGAAAACCCATGCAGATCACGGGGAGAATGTACAAATCCCTACAGACTGCAACTCTACCGCTGCGCCACCGTGACCACCCATTTCACATAGCAATAAATGAGGAAGGCCTAATGGCACACAGCAAGTGAAGCTATTAGATACATAGATACATAGAAAATAGGTGCAGGAGTAGGCCACTCGGCCATTCGAGCCTGCACCGCCATTCAATATGATCATGGCTGATCATCCAACTCAGTATCCCGTACCTGCCTTCTCTCCATACCCCCTGATCCCCTTAGCCACAAGGGCCAGATCTAACTCCCTCTTAAATATAGCCAATGAACTGGCCTCAACTACCCTCTGTGGCAGAGAGTTCCAGAGATTCACCACTCTCTGTGTGAAAAAGTTTTTCCTCATCTCGGTCTTAAAGGATTTCCCCCTTATCCTTAAGCTGTGACCCCTTGTCCTGGACTTCCCCAACATCGGGAACAATCTTCCTGCATCTAGCCTGTCCAACCCCATAAGAATTTTGTACGTTTCTATAAGATCCCCTCTCAATCTCCTAAATTCTAGCGAGTATAAGCCAAGTCTATCCAGTCTTTCTTCATATGAAAGTCCTGACATCCCAGGAATCAGTCTGGTGAACCTTCTCTGCACTCCCTCTATGGCTATAATGTCCTTCCTCAGATTTGGAGACCAAAACTGTACGCAATACTCCAGGTGTGGTCTCACCAAGACCCTGTACAACTGCAGTAGAACCTCCCTGCTCCTATACTCAAATCCTCTTGCTATGAAGGCCAACATACCATTCGCTTTCTTCACTGCCTGCTGCACCTGCATGCCTACTTTCAATGACTGGTGTACCATGACACCCAGGTCTCGCTGCATCTCTCCATTTCCTAATCGGCCACCATTTAGATAATAGTCTGCCTTCCCGTTTTTGCCACCAAAGTGGATAACCTCACATTTATCCACATTATACTGCATCTGCCAAACATTTGCCCACTCACATATTGCCTCAGTGTCAGCGACCCAGGTTCAATCCTGATCTCCAGTGCTGTCTTTGTGGAGTTTGCACTTTCTCCTTCTGATTGTGTAGGTTTCCTCCATGTGCACCGGTTTCTTCTCGCATACCTACAGGGTTGGTTGTTTAATTGGCTACTGTAAGTTGCCCCTCGTGTAGATGAGTGCTAGAACCTGGGAGGCGTTGATGGTGAATGGTGGACGAATAAAATAGGATCTGCGTAGAATTGATGTAAATGGATGCTGGGTTGGTGCAGATTCTGTGGGGTGAAGCCCATGATTTTCGTTTTTGATTTTGAAGGGTCTGCAGAAGGGTCATGACCCAAAACTTCACACATTCCTTCTCTCCAGAGATGCTGCATGTCCCGCTAGGTTACTCCAGCATTTTGTGTCTGCATTCGGCCTGATTTATTGTTGTGGGACTCTGAGCAGTGTAGCAGGATCTCCCAGTCCATCAACATTTATTAGTTTCTCCCTTTTACTAACTCTTTGCATCCTCCTTGCACCTTATTTTCCCACCAAGATTTGTAATCTCAGACACATAATGAACTGAACGAGACAATGCCACCCCATTAATTACAGCCAACGTGGTAATAAATGACCGATTCATTCCCACATTTACTGTCCTTTAACCAATCCCTTATCCATGCAAGTGCATAAACCCACTCTCCCTCCCTACCAACCCAGCATTGAGGCCATACTTTACACAGCAACATATCGTGTGGTAGCTTTTTGAAAATCTGGTTGTAGCACATCCATTGGTTTCACATCTAATCTAAGTCTGGAAAGCTCCGATATTCATCAAGCATGATTCCGACTTGATAAAGCTGTAGTTTTCTGAGAGCACCATTTCCACTCCGCATCAGTATTTTTATGGCAACAGTTCAGTGCTCTGTTGTTCTACTGTCCTTGCTCCTTCCTTCCTTCCTTTCTCAAATAACGGTGTTTGATTTATTACTTTCCTTCAAAATCAAATGAAATTTGAAAGATTATTACTACAGCACCCACCATCTATGCAACCTTCTCTTATAGATCCCCGGTATGCAAGCTGTTAGATCCTGAACTGGCAGCATGGTGGCTGCCTCACATCATAAACCTGGGTTCAATCCTGCCATATGTGTGGAGTTTGTACCTTCTCCCTGTGACCGCATGGGTTTGCTCCGGGTGCTCCAGTTTCCTTCCATATTCCAAAGTCATGTAGGTTAATTGGCTTCGGTAAAAGGAAATTGTAAATTGTCCCTAGCTTTAAGATAGTGCTAGTGTATGGGGATCGCTGGTCGGCACAGTCTCGGTAGGTCGAAGAGCCTGTTTCTGTGCTGTATCTCTAAACTAAACTAAAAAGCTTCTCTTCAGCTTTTGGTTGTCTGAGCTACTTCGTTATTTTCTCATTACCATTAATAATTATGTTCCTTGTGTTCACTATTCCTTTGTTTTCCTTAATTTCTTGTGCTCATTGTGTCTTCTACATTGAGGTAGCATAATATTTGTTTGACATTTTCCTTAATTTCTTCAAATTTTCAGCTGTTTTTGAAGGGTGCAGCAGCTGCTGCAACAACAGGCTCCTTTTAAAAAAAATTAGTGTTCAAAACCTTCACACGACATCCAGCACCTGCAGAACTGAGGCCTGCAGAAGAGTTTTGAATAACTGGGGAGGGAGAGAGGAAACTCCAGTTTATTTTTCAAAAAGAGGCCTTCTGCAAATTCTGCATTACATTTTGTGAGTGTGCGTGTGCACGTGTGTGTCTGCATGTGTGTACAGTAACCTTGCCTAAATAACAACCTTGCATGTAATGTAAACAGAATTATTCATTTACTCTCCGAGCTGAAACATGATTCACTTGGCAAAAGGTCTTTCTATGCAGGGTACGGCCTCAGTTAATTATGTGCTGAAGTGACTCTCAGCTGGTTGTCTGGACCAAGGATTAAGCCCACAAAGAGTGGAAAGGACGAGAATCTAGGAAATGGAAAAACTAAATCAGCACCTAAAATATCGGGTTGATCAAGGCTGGAGAGGAGAAAGCACAGGGCAGCATTTTGCCTGGTAAATCTCCAATGTAATTTTAAAATGGTGCCCCAGCACCCAGGGAAGTCGGATAGGCATTGAGATGTTGCCTACCTCATGGTTTATGGCCTGATATGTTTGTACGTGATCACCTTGTACTATGGATGCCCTGGTACCCTTCCCCCTGGCTGTGATGCATGTGCATCAACATCATATCAGGCTTTTGGCTCAGAGGATTGGCATGTTGTCCAGCTTTATGTCGCTGGGTCTGGAGATGGACCACAAATTCCAAATTCCTTGCTACGCCTTGCCTTTCCTTCAATCTCCTGTGATCTCAGCAATGTTTGTTCCCCACACCGTCTCGATAAAATCTCCGAGCTCTCCTCAATTCTGCCCACTTTCATCGTTTCCCACTCTCTGGAGTTTACTTTTGGAGGTGTTGTCTTTGCCTGGCTCCTTATCTCTGGAATTCCTCTTGTATTTTTCCACCGGTTTACCTTTGGTTAGAGTAGATTATTTAATGTCATGTACACCAGGGCACAATGGAGGTACACTGTACGAAGCTCAGAGAGTAAACTGTGTACAAGTTAATGATAGATATAACAATAAAACAACAACTAATGCAAAACAACAGAACAGCTGAGAGATTGCAGTGTAATCTGAAGTTGTCCAAAAGAAAAACTTATGGAATAACCCAAGGAGAAAGAAGTAAAAGTACATGACAGCACCTCTGGGAAGTATGTGTAAAAGAGGTGATTGGTTCATGAGCTGGAGAGCAGCGGGTAAGAAGCTGTTCTTACGTCTGCTTTGTATACTCTGGAATTTAGAAGGATGAGAGGGGATCTTATTGAAACATATACGATTATTAAGGGATTGGACACTGTAGAGGCAGGAAACATGTTCCCGATGTTGGGGAGTGCAGAACCAGGGGCCACAGTTTAAGAATAAGGGGTCGGACGTTGAGAACGGAGATGAGGAAAAACTTTTTCACACAGAGAGTTGTGAATCTGTGGAATTCTCTTCCTTGAAGGCAGTGGAGGCCAATTCTCTGGATGCTGTCAAGAGAGAGTTAGATAGAGCTCTTAAAGATAGCAGAGTCAAGGGATATGGGGAGAAGGCAGGAACGGGATACTGATTGTGGATGAACAGCCATGATCATAATGAATGGCGGTGCTGGCTCAAAGGGCCAAATGATCTACTCCTGCACCTATTGTCTATTTTCTATTGTCACGCTCCAATATCGTCTCCCAGAAGATGGAAGAGTGAAAAGGAAACGGCCAGGATGGCCGGCATCCTTGACTATACTTGTAACCTTCCTAATGCAAGGCACCATGAACATGTACTGGATGGAAGGAAGTAACAAGCTTGTGATGGACTGGGCTGTGTTCTCCACTCTTTGCAGGATCAGGTGGTCAAGAGCAGTTCCCCCACCAGGCTGAGATACATTACGTTAGAATACTTCATTTTGTGTATCTGTAGAAATTCGAGAGGAAATACACTGAGGTGTTTTCTTGATCACCGCATCATTGTAAAGGGACTAGGCTAGGTTGTTGGTGAAATGAATACCTAAGAACTTGAAGATGTTGACCATCTCGGCAGCAGCTCTGATGATGAATGATTGTGATCAACCCCTCACTTAATTAGACTTTATAGATACAGCATGGAAACAGGCCCTACGGCTCACCGAGTCTGTGCCAACCAGCAATCACCCCATGCACTAACACTACCCCAAAACACAACGTTACAACTTGTGAAGCCAATTAACATCTTTGGAATTGTGGGAGGAAATCGGAGCACCCAGAGAAAATCCATGTGGTCACAGGGAGAAAGTACATACTCATACCTAAGTGATTGGAAAAACAGAGAGGAGTGGATAGGCATCTTGGAGAGCACAGGACATGGCATTGTATGCATTTATTATTGTCACATATATCAAAACTTTTTTCTGCACTATCTAAGATGCCATTAAGGCTTCTCTGATTTCCTACCACTCCACCCCACTCAGAGTAATCTACATTTAACAACCAACCTATTAACAACCACATCTTCGGGATACTGAAGAAAATTGGAGCACCAAAGGAAAGTTGTCAAAAATACTGTTTCTTCTTCTTTCTTCTTTATTTCCTTCTTCGCGTTCTTCTTTCTTTCCTTCTTCTCTCCCTTCTCTTGTTAATTTAACATTTGGTTTGAAAAATGTTAAAATTGAAGCTGTGTACAGTTGTAAATTTGACAAATTTTTTGTACAATTGCTTCCAATAAAACATATTTAAAAAAAAAAAATACTGTTGGTCAAAATGGCTATGGACAGCAGGCTTCCTCTTCGAGGGGAATGAGTGAATCAGATGGGTCATGACACTCCTGTTTCTCCAACCCACCATAATTAGTACTTGGAAATATTGAAGTTTTGTTTCAGTTACTTTACTTTTATTTAAATACCACATTTTCCATGCTTGGGATTGTCTCTGATGCCAGATTATTAGTCCAGGACCTTGTGTGACTACTACGCCATCGCTTTTATGGATTATTAAGCTTGCTACATAGAGTGGATACTTTATCAGCTAGTTTATTCAGCTTTGTTTGTTGAATTGCAGAGTCATAAAGCAATAATTCTTGTCCTTTGTTTAATTAAAATTGTAATTTCCTTTAAGAAGGGTAATGTATGTTTATTTGAGCTTTTGTCAACTAGTCTTTGACTCAGTGTCCAGAGTTACAGTGAAGTCAGTGGGATGACTCAGCTCATCCTTATTGGCTGGGTAATAAAAAGTAAAATGTTTAGTCAACTGGCAAGACAGAATAATGAGCTAAACATTTTTGTTTAATTGAAGGATCCATAGAGTATTAAAATCGCAGGACAATTTCCCACACTTCACTTGATTGACTGATTCAGCCATTTTGCGGCAAGAGCTAGGTGAGGCAGGATGATGGATCAGGTATGTTATTATCCATGCTCTTCACTGCAACACTTGGATGCGACACAGTGCTCAGCCGTTTGTGCTGCAACCACACAGCTGCAGCAACCTGGGGTCGATGTTGACTTTGGCCGCTGTCTGTGTGGAGTTTGTCTATTTGACCTCACAGGTTTCCTCCACGTACTCTGGTTTGAGATGCAGGAGAAAACCTATGTTGGTAGATCGTTTAGCTGCTGTATATTGTCCCATGTGTCAGTGGCAGAAGAATTGGGGAAAGTTGAATGACATTGTGTTATCTCGTTATTATGAGAAGCAGAGATGGGTTAGACTATCTGAACCTTTTTTTCAGGGTGGAAATGTCAAAGAAGAGAGGGCATAGCTTTCAGGTCAGAAGGGAAAGTTTAAAGAAGATGTGCAGGGTAAATGTGTATACACAGAGGGTGGTGGGTGCCTGGAATGTGCTGTCGGGGGTTGTGGTGGAGGCAGATACAACAGGGGCATTTAAGAGGCTTTTAAATAGGTGCATGGATATGGATCACATGCAGGCAGAGGAGATTAGTTAACTTGGCATCATGTTCAGCACAGGTATTGTGGGCTGAAGGGCCAGTTGTCCTTTATGAGAGACCAGGTTACAGGCAGAGGAGATGCGTAGGAAGAAACTACAGATGCTGGTTTAAACGGAAGATAGACAGAAAAAGCTGGAGTAAGGCAGTGTGTCAGACAGCATCTCTGGAGAAAATGCTGTCTGACCCGCTGAGTGCATTACTCCAGCTTTTTGTGTCTATCTTGATATTTACAGGAATGCTTTGAGTGCTGACAAGGAGTAGATGGGCTGAAAAGTCTCAGATGATACGGGTAATGTCAGCCTGGAGCAAAAACCTCGGCATTGATCATTCAACCTCTTATATTATGCTGTTTGCACAGCTCTTAGTTAAAAAAAATTGAGACAAGTGGCTTTTGTATTTTTAATGGATGTTTTAAAACCAATCAGTTTATGTTATCATTGCCTGCTGTTGACCGAGAGCACCGAGCCTGGATTAATAGCTACTTACGAGTCAAATAAAAGATAAATGATGCTGTACTAGATATGGTACTCCGTTACAGTCAGTCACTGAGGATTTATGGCTGTGTTGACAATCAAAGGAGCTGAGACACAAGGGATCATAGTTGCTGGAGCAAAGCACAAACTGATGGAAGAACTCAGTGCTTCAAATAACATCTGTGGAGCAAAGGGATGGTCGATGCTTCGGGTCAAGTATAAGTACATTCAACTCTGTATAAGGATTGAGAGTGTAGAGAGAAAATGGGGGTTTATAAACATGATAGGAAGAGGACGGGATGGGGTGGGTAGATAGGTGGAGTCTGATGAGAGGAGATGGAAATGATAGATGGATCTCAGTGGTAAGGAGGAATGAATGAATGTATGATATTTTATTCTCACTGGTATGAAATGCTTTGTTTTGCATACAGCTTAGGTGGTACACAAGTGTCGCCACAGGACTGGCGCCAGTATATTTACAAAGTACTGAACAAGTGGCAGCAGCCCCCCCCACCCCCACCCACACACCACGCCAGTTCCCCCTTTATCCTCGGCGGCCCCGAGAGGATCGGGAGTACACAAGTTCTCACCCTCCCTCTGTTCACCTCGCCCTCGTCACCAAGACTCTTCACCCTCCTTCACCTCATTCTATTTATCCACCATCACAAGCCTATGCACCTGGGTTTCCTCTTTCTTCTCCCTTGGTTTGACTTTCTTAACCCCCCCCCCCACCCTTAACTGGCTGCACCTGCCCATCATGTATTCCCCCTTACCTGGTTCCACCGATCACCCATCAGCCTCTGTCTCAACACGCCTCATCTTCCTCCCACACTGGCTCCTCCACCCCCCCCCCCCCCACCACTTGGTTCCACCTATCATCTACCAGCCTCCCTCATGCCCTGATTTTTTCCATCAGTTAGCTTTATATCAGAAAGGTGATGCAGGGGTAGAGCTGCTGCCTTGTAGCACCAGGGAACCGGGTTTGATCATGACTACGGGTTCTGTGTGTACGGAGGTTGTAAGTTCCCCCCATGACCGCGTGGGTTTTCCCCGTGCTCCGGTTTCCCCCCACATTCCAAAAACATGCATGTTTGTAGGTTAATTGCTGTGTAACTTGTCCCAGGTGAAAAAATTGAGCTAGTTTACAGGTGATCATTAGTCGGCGCGGACACGGTGGGCCGAAAAGCCTGTTTCCACACTGCATCTCTAAAGTAAACTAAACTAAACTAAACTGCCTAAATCCCACATTTTGCTTTTTGGGCATGTTGTAGGAGTTCTACTGAAACCAACAGCTCGACTTTAACTATATACTAGTTCCACGTTATCCCACTTTCACATCCACTCTCTACACATGACCGGCAATTTACAGAGGCCATTCAACTTACAAGCTATTATGTCTTTGAGATGTGGGATGAAACGAAACACCCAGAGGAAATCCGCATGGTCACAGGGAGAACGTGCAGACTCCACACAGGCCAACACCAGAAGTCTGGATCGAACCAGGGTCTCTGGCACTGAGGCAACTGTGCCACTGTGCACTCCAGCCATAAGGTTGTTGACAGGAATCACTTGCCAGTGTGTTTTGATCGAAGATCATGAGACAGGATTGAGGCAGTTCATTGCAAAGCACTGGCCATTTTAGCAACTGTTTTCTGATAATTGGATCTTTGTGCATGGTCCCATTGCACTAATGCAGAGTTTATCATCCTTGACAACAAGCTGCTACTGGAGTCCACAGCTTGCCTGGTTATTTGTGACAGCCACCGGTGACAATCACCAAATCTATTGCATTGGCCAGAATGGATGCAACTCTCTATAGCAGTAGCTCAGGAGCAGGATGCAAAACATGTGCTTCACTGATAACGTGATCAAAGGAAACGCAGAGGAGCTTCTATTCTTTCATCAACCAATTAAAAAAAAACTAATCACCTCCAGAAAGAAGTTGTTCAGGAAAACCTGGAACGCATTCATGAAACTATGCAGGCAACCATATAACAATTACAGCACGGAAACAGGCCATCTCGGCCCTTCTAGTCCGTGCCAAACACTTACTCTCACCTAGTCCCATCTACCTGCACTCAAAGGACAAAGGACAAAGGACATTTATTGTCACATACACCAAATGGTGTAGTGAAATTTGTTCTTGCCATGCAGCACAAATAGACACAACATTAAAGAAATTTAACATAAAACATAAAAACATCCCCCCACAATGGATCCCACTGTGGGGGAAGGCACAAAGTCCAGTCCATATCCCCTTGTCCACCCATAGTCGGGCCTATATAGGCCTCCACAGTCGCCGCTACGGGGGCCGATGTTACAGGCCCTTCTTCGCCGGGTGATGGTGCTCCGGCGTCGGGAGAACCCTCTCAGCGGACCATAACCCTCCATTCCTTTCCCGTCCATATACCTATCCAATTTATTTTAAATGATAAAATCGAACCTGCCTCCACCACTTCCACTGGAAGCTCATTCCACACAGCTACCACTCTCTGAGTAAAGAAGTTCCCCCTCATGTTACCCCTAAACTTTACCCCTTAATTCTCAAATCATGTCCTCTTGTTTGAATCTTCCCTACTCTCAATGGAAAAAGCTTATCCACGTCAACTCTGTCTATCCCTCTCATCATTTTAAAGACCTCTCTCAAGTCCCCCCTTAACCTTCTGCGCTCCAAAGAATAAAGACCTAACTTGTTCAACCTTTCTCTGTAACTTAGGTGCTGAAACCCAGGCAACATTCTAGTAAATCAGTTTTGGTGTTCCTGTGGCACTTAAATGTTGCTAAAATATATTTACAGGGAGCAGATGAACATTAGCTTCACCCATAAAGACATACCTGCAGCTTAAGTGGGCTGTGCAAATTTGCAACTGAGTGAGGATAATATAATTAAATCATAGAGCGTTATAATCCAGAAACGGGTCCTTTGGCCCACCTGGGTTTGATTTTGACCACAGGTGCTGTCCGTATGGAGTTTGTACGTTTTCCCCGTAACCTGCTTGGGTTTTTCTCCAGGAGCTTCGGTTTCCTCCCACACTCCCACACTCCAACACTCCCACACTCCCACACTCCAAAGACGTACAGGTTTGTAGGCTACTTGATTTAGTAAAATTGTAAATTGTCCCTCGAGTGTAGAATAGTGTTACTGTGTGGGGATTGCTGGTTGGCCGAGTCTTGGGCCGAAGGGCCTGTTTCCGCTCTGTATCTCTAAACTAAACTAAGTCCAAGACTCTTCCCGTTTTGCACTGATCCTACCATAACCCATTTATTCTTCCCACATTTGCATCCACACTCCTTGATTCTACCACTCTTATACGTACAATATACAATTTCAAGCTGTATTAATTGTTGCTGTCATTCGGACTGTGATCTTGCAATGCCAAGAAACCTTTGACACAGCCTTGTTTTCTCTCTGACCCCGCATCAATTCTCAGCGGGTGCTGTCTGTCACTCTACAGCAAGCCAGTCTGAGTTCTGGCCGTTGGTGTCCAGACAGACACTAAGTCACTGTGTGAATCTATCAGGAAAGTTCCTTGCTTGAGATTTCAAGTTTCTATTTATGTACCTGGACTCGAACAATCCCAAATGGTTCAAAGGTACTTTATTTGTCACATGTACTGAGGTACAGTGAAATTCATTTTTCTATGCAGTTCAGTACATATCACTATACATAAGTACTTAAATACATCTTAAGTAAGCATCTCAGATACAGTACAAGTGTATAGCAGTAGTACTCTGAGAAAGTTTACAGTCGCCAGTTTGGCCCCATTGCAAGTCCCAGTTGTTGTAAGGACAGGGTTCTTGGGCCTGACCAAGAAGGCCCGTTGTCCTGGTGGCGTTGCAGTGTTGGCCGGACCATTGGTGTCCTCCATCTCTGCTCTGCCTCTCCATTACCGCTGTAAGCCGCGTCCGGTCCACGTGCTCGGCCTCTTGGAGTGTCTCCTGGTCCAGCTGAGCCCGAGGCTGTTGCAGTGCCTTCAGCGGCACACTCCACCGTCGAGGCAGAGCACTCCCTCCCGCAACCGGTCTGTGTACTGACCTTCTGTCCGACTCCTTCCACTTTGAGTGAGCGAGTGAGCAGGGCCTTGGGCGATGGGTTCCTGGAGCATGGCGTGGGTCCTCCTGTTCTCAGCCTGTGGCGGACTTTGAATCAGAACAAGGATCTTGGCAGCCATTTTTGAAGTTGTCAGACCGTTATGAAATATCAGACACAAAATGCTGGAGTAACTCAGCGGGACAGGCAGCATTTCTGGAGAGAAGGAATGGGTGACATTTCTGGTCGAGAACCTTCTTCAGACTCAATTCTTCAGTCTCGACCCGAAATGTCACCCATTCCTTCTCTCCAGAGATGCTGCCTGTCCCACTGTGTTATTCCAGCTTTTTGTGCCTATCTTCGATTAAACCAGCTTCTGCAGTTCCTTCATACACGTTATGAGATATTATAAGGCCCACGATGCATGGTTGTGATAGAAAATGACAACAGGCACTTACGTTGGGCCTTTTAGTGCAGACAAAATATTCTGTAGCATTTTACATGTTGTGAAATGTATTGGAAGATGTAGAAAGGCCGTTCAGAATGTACCTGCATTATTTTGGTTATAGCCACAGGCTTGCGGTCGGATGGGCGTTCAAACATGCCCGTCTGTGCAGCATTTTAAAATAACCCATCTAATGAAAGGTGAACAACTGATCTGTCCAACTGGTACCTTGACCTGCTGAATATTTCCAACACGTTCTGCCTGCATTTCAGAGTTGAACATGAAGCTGCAATATTTAACCTTTGCACGATAAAGCTGTCCCATCATTGTTCATCTGGTTGTGCTCAACAGCTAATGTTTCTGCTGACTGTTGTTAAAAGGCACTGTAGAGAATACAAATGAAAACCAAAACACTGTTGGAAGTCTGCAAATAGAAACAGAAAATCCTGGAATGTGTTTCTAGTATTTTCATGTTTTTCATTGGTGGGGAATATAAAATCTGGCACCAATCTGCACTGCTAAAAACTCGACCGTGCTTTGGGTATTGTGGTCTTGCTATGAAAGGCCGGTACCACTGACAGAAGGAATAGTTCACTGTAGACAATAGTTTACCATAAAATCGTAATGGTTATGGATGTTTTGTAAAAAATGTACAAGTGGCTGTACTGTTTTTTAAAAGAAACAAGCCATTAAATCAATGCTGAGGATTGACACAGTCATTAGTTAGATGTTGTTCCAGGGCTGATTACGACTGTGGATAACAGAACTGGCAGTCTGACAGAAAGCCTTCTCGAAAGGCGGTTTTGTGCTGGAAGAAGCAAGCAGGTCTTTCAAGAGTTTGAAGGGAGGAATTGTTAGAAGAATAAGAGATATTTAATCATACCACATAATTCCATCCTTTATTCCTTCAAAGAAAGCATAGAGAATTTGAAGCTATCATCAAATCCTTAATTAAGAAAATCTTTGTAGGTTTATTCTGTAAAGAGCTTTGGCTGAATGCAATTCGTTTGAAGTGCAATGTTTGCCCAGGCAGGAATGAATTGGCAAGATTTGCAATGTTATCGTTTTATGTATGGTCTTAAATGTAACAAACAACACTGGTCAATTCAGCGGGTTAGGTAGCATCTCTGGAGAACATGAATTGGTGACGTTTTAAGTCAGGACCCCTCTCATAACACCAGTCTGATGAAGGGTCTTGACTTGAAATGTCACCTAACCATGTTCTCCAGATATGCTGCCTGACCTGCTGAGTTACTCCAGTACTGTCTTTTTTCTAAAACCAGCTTCGGCAGTTCCTTGTGTCCACTGGTTAATTTGTATTTAAGGCAAAATAAAAGAACTGGTTGACACCATGATTTAGGCTGGGATCTGTGTTCAAATGCGCCCTCGACTGGTGATGTATGGGTTCTATGGGAATTTGCCTTGGGCTTGGAACTACTGTGCAATACTGAATTGCAGCTGGAAATATGCAAGCTGTCGTACTCAACAGGGAATAAATTTGAGGGTGGGGAAATGGGAGTATTTAAATATTTCTGATTAGATAATGATTCTGTGAGTCCGCTTTTGGCGGCATGGTGGCACAGAGGTACTTTTAAGTGCATTTATTTTAGAGGATACTGAAGTACCTTGCACAATAGGTACCTTCTGGTGGCAGGGTGGCACAGAGGTAGGCTTGCTGCCTTACAGCACCAGAGATTTGGGCTCAATCCTGACTATGGGTGCTGTCTGTACAATATTTGTACGTTCTCCCCGTGGGTTTTCTCCAGGAGCTCCAGTTTCCTCCCACACTCCAAAGATGTACAGGTTTGTAGGCTAATTGGCTTGGTAAAATTGTAAATTGTCCCTAGTGTGTGTAAGATAGTGCTAGTGTACGGGAATCGCTGGTCGGCACCGACTCGGTGGGCCGAAGGGCCTGTTTCTGCTCTGTATCTCTAAACTAAACTAAAATAAGGTTAATTGGTTGGGCAGACACTTGAACTGGATTATAACATTCCAATTTTTAAAGTAGGATTACCTCGGAGTGCAGTCTTTTCATCTTCATGAGTCTGGCCTAAAGTTGAGCACAAAGGTGAAAGGACAAATCTGATGACCTGTGGTATGGTCACATTCACACCAATGCTGATGTGCTGCTCAATTAGAATCATCATGGTTTTAAATCCACAATCCATGCAACATGACCATTATGATGCTTATGTCTGAAGAAGGGTCTCGACCCGAAACGTCACCTATTCCTTCTATGCAGAGATGCTGCTTGTCCTGCAGAGTTACTCCAGCATTTTGTGTCCATAATGCTTATGTTGCTGGGTTACTTAACCCAAGGATGAATTCAAATTCCACTGCAGCAATTTGGGGATTTTAATTATTAATTGAAGAATTTGGAATTTTGGAGACAATCGGTGCAGGAGTAGGCCATTCAGCCCTTCGAGCCAGTACCGCCATTCAATGTAATCATGGCTGATCATCCACAATCAATACCCCGTTCCTGCCTTCTCCAAATATCCCCTCACTCCGCTATCTTTAAGAGCCCTATCTAGCTCTCTCTTGAAAGTATCCAGAGAACTGGCATCCACCGTCCTCTGAGGCAGAGAATGATGATAACGACAGTGATCCTGAATCTATCAGGTTGTCAGTTGAAGCTATCTGGTCATGGATTTCTCTTCGGGAAGCAAATTTGTATTCCTCATCTGAAATGGGAAGCATGCTCCTCTTGCCCTATCTTGTGAATACGTCTGTGGACAGCCGCTATGTATTCCAGAAGCTGTTTAATTAATGGGGCATTGGAACCCAGTGCCATCTGGTCTCCGCCGTGAATTCATAAGTGCCTTATCAATAGCTGATACTCTGGGGGGGGGGGGGGGAGCTGAGGCTGAGTACTGATCCTTTGGTAGGTAAAATTCTGATGGGTTTCTCTCGGGTAGACGTAGAAAAGATTTTTTCGCTTGTACAGACACCAGAACCAGGGGCAGTAAATCCAGGACTAATGGGAAATTTCAGGAGAAAACTCTTTTCCCAGAAAGTGTTCAGAATGCAGAATCTACATCACAAGGAATTACTGAATAGCACAAAGACATTCAGATGGAGCTTACGTCAGTTGAGCCCAACAGCCTGATTTTGGACTGCAGCAACGGACAAAAATGAAGCACTGAACCCAAGACCTTATTTTCTGTGGCTCTGTTCAATTGCATAAAGACCAGACAGCCTTTACGGAGCCCACGTTAGTTCATAACGTTCATTAAAATAATTGTGGCTTTAATCAATCACCGTTACTCAGTGTCTGCTAATTAGAGTTCCGGTGCTACCACTGCACCTGACACCTGCTGCAATGCTAACCTCTGCCCCAACCTCCTTCCGTGACTCACCTTTGTCTGTCTGCATTTCTGACAAACACTGGAATGTCTGAGACATCACTGCTCTTTGCAAAGGCTTTACGTGCAATGAATGTTCCTAAAAATAAATAGACAATAGACAGTAGGTGCAGAAGTAGGCCATTCGGTCCTTTGAGCCGAAATGTTTTGTCTCCTGAGTTTTTCATCCCTTTCGGCAGAGTGAATAATTTGGACTGGTTAAACTATTAAATTCTTTCTACCCAAAAACAAAATTCTTGCTTCAAAGTAAAGAGGGAGCTTCCATTTATCTGGTACAGTTGGACAAATGGAAAGTTACATCGTCAGTGAAAAGGACTACTTTTGGGGGGGAAAAATGCAGGTTATTTTTTAATGCAGCAGCTTAGAGAATCATCTCTCAAACTGAATAAGAAACGTGTTGTGTTAATCTATTCTCACTGACGCTGTTTGCTGGGGTTTAAAAGCAGACAAAGCTCCCGTCTATGGGTGATGACTGTACAGAGTTTGTATGTTCTCCCTGTGACCGCATGGGTTTTCTCTGTGTGCTCCGGTTTCCTCCCACATTCCAAAGAGGTGCAGGTTTGTAGGTTAGTTGGCTTTGATTAAATTGTAAATTGGCCCTAGTGTGTAATGCTAGCTTACGGGGTGATTGCTGGTCGGCGTGGACTCGGTGGGCTGAAGGGCCTATTTCTGTGCTGTATCTCTAAAGTCTAAAGGGTGGAGGTGAAAAGGAAACAAATGGACGTCAGATAAGGAAAGAAGAGGAGGAGGGAAATGTAAACTGTGTAAGAAGGAGCTGTAGGGTCTGACCCAAGACACCAACTGTGCAGTCCCTCCTCAGATACTGCCTGACCCGCAGAATCCCTTCAGCTGGTCTCTTTTTTGATGGTGGTGTCCCCACGATTTTGCCACCCGTGTCTCTGCAGCTGGTAACGGTCCGGGGTTTGAAAGGTGCTGTCTAACGAGCTGCAAAATACTGTGCAGCCCCTCTAGATTTTGGGCTCGGAGAAACAGATGACGTTTCGGGTCAATGACTTTTATCTCTTGCCATTCCAATCAGAAAATTGGGTTTTAATACCTCAGGATTTTCTCTAACTGTATTCACGCTTTGCAAATAATCCTCTGCAACTAAACACAGTGACTCATCTTGACTCGTATAACCAGATGTACTTGCAAGAAGGAAAGTAATTATTGCAGAGTGCTCTGAAAATGCTCAGCAGGCTAGGTAGTGTCTGTGGAAAGAGGCACAGAGTTCAAGTTTCAGGTCGAAAACCGTTTAGTTTCGAGATACAGAGTGGAAACAGGCGCTTCGGCCCACCGAGTCCGCGCCAATTACCAATCCCCGTACACTAGCACTATCCTAAACCACGAGCAACTATTTTACAATCTTTTCCGAACCCAATTAACCTACAAACCTGTACGTCTTTGGAGTGTGGGAGAAAACTAGAGCACCTGAAGAAAACCTACGCGGTCATAGGGAGAATGTACAAATTCCGTAAAGACCGCACCCTTGGTCTGGATCAAACCTGGGTCTCTGGCGCTGTAAGGCAACTTCTCTACCGCTGCGCCGCCATGCCATTTGTCAGAACAGGGAATGTTTTAAGTTACAGAGAAAGCGGAGGAGTGATGGAGAAGACAAAATGGATATCACTGATGAGCCGAGATCATGGTTGTGCAGGTGATTGCATTGTTTTTGCAACTGCCTGTATGATAGATTTTTGTTGGAGAGAAAACGGAGACATGCAAAGCTGCGAAATGCAGATCAGATGAGTTGTTGAACTTGCAACCACAAGGAGAATGGTGGGAATGTGCAATGCACCAGGCAGTGTCTACAGAGAGTTCTTGTGTATGAATCACAACATGTTCACAGGCAGCAAATAGTTAGGAAGGCAAATAGTATATTGGCTTTCGTTTCAAAGGTGCTGGAGATTAGAAATGAGCATGTTTTGTTACAATTGCGCAGGGCGTTCGTTAGGCCACACCCAGACTACTGTGTACAGTTTTGATCCCTTATTTATAAAAGGATATGCCAACATTGAACACTGTCCAAATGAATTTCACTGGGCTAATTCCAGGTATCTTGAGGGTTTAAAGAAGCCAAATCTGTATTATTTGTAGAATGAGAGATGATCCTGTTGATATTCCAATGGTTGAGACTCGGGTGTTTATCACATGTACCGACAACGGAACAATGAAATTCCTGCGGCAAATAACAGGCCTGTAACCACAATACACAGATAATATATAATAAACAAAATTCAATAAACTAATAGCTTAGTTTAGCTTATTATCACATTTACCGAGGTATAGTGAAAAGCTTTTGTTGCCTGCCAAACCTCAACAGAAAAACTATACATGATTACAATTCAGCCGTCCACAGTGTACAGATACATGATAAAGGGAATAACGTTTAGTGCAAGATAAAGTCCGATTAAAGATAGTCCGAGGGGCTCCAAGGTCGCTGAGCACCACTCTCCAGTTGTTGGCAGGATGGTAACAGCTGGGAAGAAACTGTCCCTGAATCTAGAGGTTTGCATTTTTACACTTCAGCACTTCTTGCCAGAGGGGAGAAGAGGGAGTGACTGGGGTGAGACTCGTCCTTGATTATGCTGGTGGCCTTGTCGAGGCAGTGTGGAGTGTAAGTGGTCAATGGAAGGGGACAATGGTGGAGACCTAGGACAGAAAGGTCAGTGTGGGAATGGGAAGGAGAATTAAAGTGTTTAGCAACCGGGAGATCGGGTAGGTAGAGGCAGACTGAGCAAATGTCAGCGAAACGATCGCCCAGCCTATGTTTGGTCTCACCGATGTGTAAGAGTCCACATCTTGAACAACGCATACAGTAGATGAGGTTGGAGGAAATGCAAGTGAACCTCTGCCTAACCTGAAAGGACAGTCGGGATCCCTAGACAGAGTCGCTGGAGGAGGTACAGTCAGACCTTTCGGTCCTAGATCTCCATTGTCAGAGTGAGGCTAAATGCAAATTGGAGGAACAGCATCTCATATTTCGCTTGGGCAACTTGCAGCCCAGTGGTATGAATATTGATTTCTCTCACTTCAATTAACCCCAGCATTCCCTCTCTCTCTATCCCTCCCCCACCGTCATACCAGCTTCTCGTTTTCACGCAACAAAGAGCTAACAACGCCCTGTTTCCTTTATCATTGTTACTTTTTTGCATATCATTCATTCATTGTTCTTTTTCTCTCTACATCATCGTCTATATCTCTCGCTTCCTTTATCCCTAACTAGTCTGAAGAAGAGTCTCGACCCGAAACATCACCCATTCCTTCTCTCCAGAGATGTTGCCTGTCCCGCTGAGTTATTCCAGCTTTTTATGTCTATCTTTGGTTTAAACCAGCATCTGCAGTTCCTTCCTACAGTATTTTCTTGTGCTCGTGTTCTCTGCTCTTCTTCAAGTACTGCTGCAGGGCCTTTTATGAATATCTGCAAAAGCAGGTAGGCCTTTGCTTTATCGGAAAGATGACACTGCTGATAACGTAGCACTCTCTCAGTACTGCTCTGAGCCCAAGTCCAAGCTGATTGCAACAGTTAACTATTTAGAAACTCGTCAGCATTTTGAACCTGCATCACGCCAGTCCAGTACTAATGGGTTGCACTGTTTGCCTGCCTCTGGCTTCTGATGGCTGCTCATTAACGTGATATTAATAGATTCATGTTAAGGACTAGCCTTGTTCAGTCGGCATGCCTCTCTTTCCCAACAGCTTTAGCTACTTGTGTAGGAAGGAATTGCAGATACTGGTATTAACCGAAGATAGACACAAAATGCTGGAGAAACTCAACAGGACAGGCAGCAGCCTTGGAGAGAAGGAATGGGTAAAGCTTCAATTCGAGACGGGAACAATGATAAAGAAAACAGGTAATTGTTAGCTGTAGCTAACAAAAAGAGAACGAAAAGCTGATGTGACTTGGGTGGAGGAGGGGTAGAGAGAGAGAGAGTGAATGCAGAGGTTTTTC
The DNA here is from genome assembly GCA_038087875.1 of Malacoraja senta. Classification (NCBI taxonomy): domain Eukaryota; kingdom Metazoa; phylum Chordata; class Chondrichthyes; order Rajiformes; family Rajidae; genus Malacoraja; species Malacoraja senta. The sequence continues at coordinate 106,665,609 of CM075978.1, forward strand.
TTGAAGATAGAGAAATCAATATTCATGCCCCTGCGCTGTAAGTTGCCCAAGCGAAATATGAGATGCTGTTCCTCCAATTTGCGTTTAGCCTCTCTCTGACAATGGAAGAGGCCTAGGACAAAGGTCAGTGTGGGAATGGGAAGGGGAATTAAATTGTTGAGCAACCGGGAGGTCCACCTTCGCTCAGTCCGCCTTAGTAGGTCCAGGCGGACTGAGCGAAGGTGTTCAGCGGAACGATCGCCCAGTCTACGTTTGGTCTCGCTAATGTGCGAGTCCACATCTTGAACAACGGATACAGTAGATGAGGTTGGAGGAGGTGCAAGTGAACCTCTGCCTAACCTGAAAGGACTGTCGGGGTCCCTGGACAGTCGAGGGAGGAGGTATAAGAACAGGTGTTGCTGTATCTGTATCTGATATCTCTCTCTGCATCATCGTCTCTAGCTCTCATTTCCCTTTCCCATGACTTTCCATCTGAAGAAGGGTCTCGACCCGAAACGTCACTCATTCCTTCTCTCCAGCTTCAACTACTTGGCAGCTCTGAGGAGAAATTGATAGCCAGCTTGTCCTCTTGTCTGCTTTTGAAGACTGATGCATTCTTGGGCTTCCTAAAATTAGTCGTGCTGAGTGTTAAGTAGATCGAGCTTATCAGCTTCTTTGTGGCATCTGAAATGGTTCTGTCTGGGCTCACGAGGGCCTCCACGGGTTGGAATGTATGTCTTGTTGTTTCTCTCTCCCCAATCCCTCACTTTGGTTTCCTGATTCTGATGATTGATGGTGAGTTACATTCACATCTCCGCAGCCAGCCTCCAGAGCTGGAGGGCCCAGGTTCTGACTCTTGCAAGGTAACCGTTGTAAGGATACAGTCCCAAAGTTATGCAGCACGGCAACAAGCCTGTTGGCCCAACTTGTCCATGCCACCAATGTATCTTCCTAAGCTGGTCCCATTTGCATTTTGTCCAGTACCCCTCTAAACCTTTCCTGTCCATGTACGTGTCAATGTCTTTAACATATTTTGTTCATAATTAGCTCAGATTTAAGGCAAACAAATAGTTACTATAATTAAGAGGCATTTAGACAGACACTTGAATAGGCAATGCACAAAAGGATATGGTCCGAATGCGGGCAAATGGAATTAACATGGATGGGCAAACAAGTCAGCATGGACATGTTTGGCCGAATGGCACGTTTCTGTGCTTTATAAGTCTGGGTTCTTCCCTGTGATGCTGGCACAGGGACGGTTACCTATGGACTTTCAGGAGTGACCGTTCAGCATCTCTTCTCAATGGTATTCCAATCCCAGTGATGCCATATTTCCCCATTTCCCCCCTTTTGCCTGTTCCATCCAGACATCCACACTTTTATGATTTAAAAAAAAAAAAAAGGCCAAGATCGAATATGTTTCCTTTTCCAATCTTCTTTCATCCTCTCCCGACTCCCCGGGACGAATTCTGCTTGTGATGCCTAACCACACCTCGTTCAGTGCTATCGCTCTTGACTCCCTATGCAAAGTAACCAATAGCTGGTAAAGATCAAAGCGGCAGGCAACCTTTGCTTTGCCACTTGAGATCGAGAGGATTTGCAGCCTTACAGTACCAGATCATCTGTTCACAGCTCAATGTACTACTGCTCAATGCGCAAAATAGAATCCCGCACGTACTGACTGGCTGTGAGCATCTCTTCATTTGTGCTGTGTTGAGTTGTTTTAGTTCAGTTTATTTTAGTGATACAGCGTGGAAACAGACCCTTTGGCCCACTGAGTCCGCGACGACCAGCGATCCCCATACACTAGCACTATCCTACACACTAGGGACAATTTACTTTTACCAAAGCCAATTAACCTGCAAAGCTGCACATCTTTGGAGTGTGGGAGGAAACCGGAGCACTCGAGGAAAACGCGGTCACTGGGAGAACGTACAAACTCCGTACAGACAGCACCGGTAGTCAGGATCGAACCTGGGTCTCTAGTACTGTAAGGCAGCAGCTGTACTGCCGTGCCACTGTGCCGCCCTATTATTTTGACAAATTTGCATTTGCAGTATGATCTCTGCCAGATATTCAATAGAAATTCACATTTATATCGATTTCTAAGGTGCTTTAATATTTGAAGAACACGGGAAAATAGGTCACCTGGCTTTTCAACAAGATCATGGCTGATCTACCCTGGCTCCTCGACCAAATATATCAGAAGATCAGGTGGAGAAGGATGAGGCTTGCTGGTCACTGCCACCGCCACCGCCACCCAGAAATGCCAGCAAACAGGGTTGTGCTGTGGGAACCCACCCATGGAAGGCGTGACGCAGGACGGCCAATCAAGACGATGCTGAAGATGTCGATGGAAGACGCATGTGTAGAGACAAAAGAGGAGCTTGCCAGCTGCATGGAGGACAGAGATGTGTGGTGTGTCCGTCACCGTGCCCGTCGGAAACCAGCACCACTGCGTCACTAATGTTTTCAACGATGATAATATTAATAAATAATAAAACCCTAGAGCTCAGCACCCTTTTCTCTGCTAGATCCCATAGTCATCAATCCCCGATCTGTTCAAAAATATGTCTACTTCCATTATAAGTATTTCTTATGATCCATAGGGGACAGAATTCAAGAGATCCGCTGCCCTTTGTAATAAGAAATTTCTATGCATTTAGTTTGAAGTGATTATTCCCCGTACATTGAAACTATGTCCTCTTGTTCATGCCTCTCCCACTAACAAAAACATTTTCTGCTCCCCCACTGCAGACCCCCTCTCACTGCACCCCCTCTGCGGGGTCTGAAGAAGGCTCCCGACCCAATATCTCACCCGTCCTTTTTGTCCAGAGATGCTGCCTGACCTGCTGAGGTACTCCAGCACTTTGTGTCTATCTTGACAACCTAAGGGTTGTGTCCCCTTAGGGTCTTATGCATTTCAGTAAAGGACCTGTCCCACGAGCATGCGACTGCATGCGGCAAGCGCGACCAAACCGGAAGCGGGGGCCGCGCGGAGGTCGAGTGATCCCCATACAGGGCCGGTCCCACCAGCATGCGACTGCATGCGACGGCGAGCGCGACCAAACCGGAAGTGGGGGCCGCGCGGAGCCGAGTGATTGACGTGAAGTCCGCAGGAAGTTCGCGCATGACGTACGGCGTCAAGACGCTGCGTACGGCGTCAAGAAGCTGCGTACGGCATCGAGGTGGTGCGTACGGCGTCGAGGCGGCTGCAGGCCGGCAGGCCGTTGCCGCGGGGAAATTTTGAAGTGTCAGTTTTTCGGAGCCCCGCGCGATGTCGGGGCCAGCTCCGCACAACTCCATACGGCTCCGGCGATCGAAGTGGGACCGGCCCCGCGAGGCCGTACGGCTCAAGCGACCACGTTAGGTCGCGCTTGCCGCATGGAGTCGCATGCTCGTGGGACAGGCCCTTAAGATTGCCCTCTTTCTTCTAAACTCGAACAAACCCAACCAGTTTAGCCTCTCTTGATCAGATTATCCTCTCACATCCCAGGAATTAGCCTGGTGAATCTCTTTTGGACTGCTTCCAAAACTACCATATGCTTTCTCAAGTATGAGGACAAAAGTTATGCAAAGTAATCTAGGTGTAGCCTCACCAACACGCTATGCAATTGTACAAAAGCCTCCCTATATCTAAACTCCAAACCCCTTGAAACAGTGGCCAAAAAGCCATTTGAACTCATAACTACTGGTAATTTGTGCACAAGAATGCCTGGCTGCACACAGAATTGTTCATAAATTATTAGAGTTAAAACCAAACTGCGGGAAGAACTGTGTGTCAGGCAGCATCTGTGGAGGCATGGGGATGGTCAACCTGTCCGGTTCATGTTCTAAGGCAGAATTAGGCCATTCGGCCCATCAAGTCTACTTCGCCATTCAATCATGGCTGATCTATCTTTCCCTCTCACACCCATTCTCCTTGCCTTCACCCCATAACCCCTGACACTCATACTTATCAAGAATCTGTCGATTTCTGCCTTAAAAATATCCATTGACTTAGTTCCCACAGCGGTCTGTGGCAATGAATTCCACAGATTCACCACCATATGACTAAATACTCAAGAGGGTGAGACCTGGCATCAGTACTGAGGAAGTAGAGGGGAGATGTCTGGTATATAGAAGTGAGAGGGAGGATGAGAAGGGGCCTGCTAAGTAATATGTGGAATTAGATGAAGGAGTGATGATGATGAATTAGAGCTGGGAAGGTAAGGGGAGTATTTGGACGTAGGTTGGTAAGTGTTAGGTTTAGTTTAGTTGAGAGATACAGCGCGGAAACAGGCCCTAAGGTCCACCGAGACCACACTAACCAGCGATCCCCGCACATTAACACTTTCCCACACACGCACACTTGGGAGAATTTATACATATACCAGCCAATTAACCTACAAACCTATACATCTCTGGAGTGTGGGAAGAAACTGAGGATCTCGGAGAAAACCCACGCGGTCACGGGGAGAACGTACAAACTCTGTACAGACAATCACCTGTAGTCGGGATCCAACACGGGTCATGGCGCTGTAAGGCAGCAACTCTATCGCTGCACCACCGTGCCACCCCTGAAACCAGGGAAGCAGATAAGGGAGGGATGATGGACACGTGAGGGGGAGCGGGTGGGGATAGGAAAGCTGAACCAAGGGAGAGGAAACCTATTGGAGCTGGTGGAAATGGTGACGAATGGTATGCGGGACGGGGTGGCTCGTTGGGTGAAGGGTGCAGACCAAGGGAACACGATCTCTATTCCGTCTGGGGAGTGAGAGCGGACGTGTGGGAAATGGAAAGAAGTGCAGGTGAGGGATGTGTGGTGGAAACGTTAAAACGGTGAAACGAGGCTTAATGGGAGTTCTGAAGCTGAAGACTCAATCACTGTGGTGGTGTAATCAGGTACCGAGATGAGGAGGAGGAGGCCATAGTATAGAGAGTACAGCGTTTGCAGCACTGCAGATTGCTGCAGCGGAAGGATTTGAAAGGAAGAGAATATTAAAATCAAGTCGTCACTAAACCAGTAGCTAATGTAAGGAAATATCACGGCATAACAGGTCGTGGGTCCAGTATCTGGGTTTGATCTTGAACTCCGGCACCATCTGTGTAAAGTTTACACGTTCTCCCTGATATGTGGGTTTCCACAGGGGTTCCAGTTTCCTCTCACATCCCAAACCCTGCTAGTTGGTAGGTTAATCGACTGCTGTGAATTGCCCCTTATAGTAGGTGGGTGTTCAGAGAAACGGGGAGGTGGGGAAGAGAATGGAATATGGGAGAATATTATGCTAGGATTTATATGAGAGCCTGCAGAGAAGTGATGGGCAGAATGGCCTTGTACGTCAGAAGGAAATCTGATAAAATAATGTGCAAGATGCATGGAATGGGATGGTGTAAGTGAGTCCAACAGTGATTAGGGTGACTTGAAGTTTGCAGGAAACCAATTTCATTTTTTTCTAAGCTGTAACTAATGCTGATGACTTTTCCTCTGTTTTCCCTGTATTTTTAGCTATGATTTAAAACCCTACAGTTCATGGGTACATGCGCGCACTGACCTGCCTCTGGCCTTTCTTTTTGAAGGTCCTTGGTGAGGCTTTTCTTTAAAGAGCAAAGTCTCCACAGACTTCACACTTCAAAAGATGCATCACGGCGATGGGCTCGTGTTTTCGAAAGGAAATGATAAATATTTCCTGCTGCCGTTCTCTTTCCTCAACATCAGTGGGAATATCTGCCATCCGATCAGGCTGGAGGGCAGCAGGGAATGCAATTTAATAAGGCTGAAAATCACTGGCACTCCTCAAGAGGCCAATAGCAAACTGTATGCTTCTGAGATTAAAAAGCTGGGCAATAAATTTCCACCCTGCTGGGTGATTAATTTTGGAAACTCAGCCACAAGAAATCATGCTTGTCCAAAATTGTAAGTGACTTTTCTTTTCACTAACGGACTTCCCAGAAAGTTTGACTTACTGAGAAGTTAGTTGGACCATCCATCACTATCCTCCGGAATCTCTTACCTGTATTGACAACATGCTTCTGTCATATTGACAGAGATACAGCACAGAAATAGGCCCTTCGGCCCACCATGACCATGCTGGCCATCCAGTATCCATATTAATCACGTTTACCAGAGGCCCGGGTTCGATCCTGACTATGGGTGCTGTCTGTACGGAGTTTCTATGTTCTTCCTGTGACCGCGTGGGTTTTCCTTCGGTGCTTTGGCCTCCTCCCACACTCCAAAGACGTGCAGGTTTGTAGGTTAATTTACTTCGGTAAAGATTGTAAATTGTCCCTAGTGTGTAGGATAGTGCTAGTGTACGGGGATCACTGGTCGGCGCAAACTCGATGGGCCGAAGGGCCTGTTTCCACACTGTATCTCTAAACTAAAAGTGGTAGTCTGGATACTTCTTTAATGTTGTGAGAGCACCAGCCTCCAAACAGCCACCCAGGCAGTGTCCTCCAAATCCACTCTACCCTCCCGGGTGAAAATATTCTGCTTCTGCAATCCCTTTGGTTAAACATATGCCCCTTAATTTTACACACCTCTACAATGGGGAAATGTATTTTTACTATCCACCCTATTAAAATCTCTCATAACTGTGTATAAACTGCCACTGGGTAGAGAGTGGCTTCTATTTTTACAGATATCCATGTCAATCTTTGGGCGAACAATACAAAAAAACGCTCACTGTGGTAACAAAATCTCCATGTTATTATTATGAATGGCATCAAAAATACACAAAACTGATAAGAAGGAACAATTACTAAAAGTGGAAAGAGAGAGAGAGAGAGAGAGAGGAAACTAGTTCTGTCATTCATAGCAATGAATGTATGTGTGACTTCTGAATTTAACAATATTAGCTGGGGTTGTCCACGGGTCGGGTGTTCATAACTAGAGGACACCCTATATATATCTCTCATAACTTTCCTCACTCACTCCTTCGGCCTCCCCACCAAGGAAAACACATGCAGCCTCTCCTCTCTCCCCATAACTTCAAACAATCCATCCCAGGCAACGTGTAGAAAGGAACTGCAGATGCTGGTTTATACCAAAGATACTCACCAAGGGCTGGAGTAACTCAGCGGGTTAGGCAGCATCTCTGGAGAGAAAGGACGGGTGACATTTCAGTTCAGGACCCTTGTTCAGACTGAAAGTATATGGGAGGGAACTGGAGGTAAGAAAAGGCCAGAAAAAGCAGGGCCGGCAATAGATGACCAAGGAAGGGCGGAGGAATCTTCTCTATGTCCTCTCCAAAAGTACCCAAAATACATGAAGTGCTTTGCAAAGTGAAACACTCTTTAAATATTGTCATGTTTTTGTGGGAAATGGTCCAGCCAATTTCCCTTCTAGTAACCTCCAATAAATAGAAATCTTATTTATTAATGGTGACTGGGGGATAATTGTTGGCCATTGGGGAACTACCACCCTCTCCCTATTCTTCTCAAGAACAGTGTTATGGAATGTTTTTAATCTACCTGATAAGGACGATGACTGTTTGTTTCAACATATTATCTGAATGATGAAACTTCCAAAGGTGCAAATGGATAGACATCTTGGTCAGCATGAACATGTTGGGCCGAAGGGCCGGTTTCTGTCCTGTATGACTCTTTGATTCCATGACTTTAAGTTCCCTCTGGATTCCTTTTGTGCACATCTCTGAGGTGAGACAAAAACTCATGACCTTCTGACTCGGAGACTGGAGTGCTGTCAAATAAGCCACAGCTGATCAACATTCCAAAACATTTCCTCAAAATGCAATCAGAATAAGATTATCAGCAAAAGTCTGAAGAAGGATCCCGACCTGAATTATCACCTATCCATTTTCTCCAGAGATGCTGCCTAACTGGCTGAGTTACTCCAACATGTTCTGCCTATGTTTGGTATAAACTAGTATCTGAAGTTAGTTCCTTTTTATTACATTAAGTTTATCAGCAGCTTTGCAGATTCTCCAAAAACATTTTTCTTATCAGTCTCATCCACTGATCCACTCCAGCTTCCCAATCCGCTCAGCAGCCCTAAGCTTTCCCTCTCTTTAAAATACACCAATGTTGTCCTGTGTACAGGTCATGGAGTGTTGTGTATGGACCTTGTATACCAATTACAATGAGTGGAAGATGGTGGGGGGTGGCAGTGGTGATGATGGAAGTAATGCTTCAAAGCATTGAAAACAAATTACCTGACAGGCTGGGAAATGAGTGCAGCTTACCAGCATGGGTTCACCAGTACTGGCAGTGTGCAATGATGACTGACTCAATATCACTTTTCCTAACAGCAGTCATTTGGGTCTGCAATTGTTTTTTGACTGTTTTAAAACCTCCCACTTCTCAGCAAGTTTTTGCTGTATGTACAATCATCATGTTAATAGAGGCATTTTTTAAATCTGTCAAAACTCAGAGGGAGGGTTATGTGTTGTACATGAGACACAACTTCCAGCGCGTTTGCAAGCTGCAGAAGAGGTTTAAATAGAAGAAATAGCAGGAACTGGCCATTCAGTCTCTCGAGCTTTCTACATTATAAGTTAATACGTTCTAGCAGAATTAGGCCATCCGGCCCATCAAGTCTACTCCACCATTCAATCATAGCTGATCTACCTCTCCCTCTCAACCCCATTCTCCTGTCATTATATGCTATATACGCAACTTATTATTTTCTCTCTGTACCGCTCCCTTGTCGTAATCGGGTTCCAGTCATTCCCTCTTCTCCCCTCTCCAGTCAGGGAGAAGATACCAAAGTACCACCAGAACAGTATAACTTGAAGAACAGTATATTCCCATATGTTATCAGATTCTTGAACTGTCTTCTCAAAAGTTGAGAGTAATCTCCCAATCTACCTCTCTGTAGCCCTTGCACTTTTTTATATGCACTCTTTCTGTAACTGTAACATTATATTCTGACTTGAGTCCCTGCATCTCTCCCGGCAAGTCCCGTCGGAATTCAATATGCTTTAATGAGGGCTTCTCTCATTCTTCTAAACCCTAGAGACTCTGCTTAATCACTTCTTGTCAGACAATTCTACTCCTCCTCCATCGCAGTAATGCCCAGTGAAAACTACAGGTAGCCACTTTATCACAGGAATATCCTTCCTTGGGAGAGACTTTTCCTAGTATGGTCTCACCAGGAAACCACACGGAATTAGAGTAATACAGCATGGAAATGGGCACTTCAGTCCATTTAATCTGTGCTGACCATCAAGCGCTCATTCACATTGATCCCATTTTATTCTCTACAGTCCCATATAATTGTCGCAAGACATTATAGCAAAATCTGCCATGCTGTTTTGCCTTTCCAATTACTTGATCCAATAATTTCCGGTGATACCTGTAAAGGGCACTTGGGTCCTTTTGAACAATAAACAGTGGCACAGCTGGTCGAGCTACTGCCTCACAACGACCCGGGTTTGATCCTGATCTCACGTGCTGTCTGTGGGGAGTTGGGACTTTATCCCTGTGACTGTGTGGGTTTCCTACGGGTGCTCAGGTTTTCTCCTACATCCCAAAGACGTGTGGGTTTGTAGGTTAAGTGGCCTCTGTAAATTGCCTCCAGTGTTTAGTTTAGTGTTTTTTGTAGTTTTGAGATACAGCATGGAAACCGGCCCTTCGGCCCACCACCCCGACCAGCATTCACCCATACGCTAATTCTATCCTCCACACCAGAGACAAATTAAAGAAGCCAAATTAACCTGTAAGACTGCAAGCCTTTGGAATGTGGGAGGAAACCGGAGCACCCGGAGAAAACCCACATGGGGTCACGGGGAGAACGAACAAACTCCGTACAGACAGCACCTGTAGTCAGGATCGAACCCCGGTTCCTGGGTGCAGTAAATCAGCAACTACACTGCTGTTGCACTGTGCTGCTCTGTTCCTCTGCACTGTTTTTCTATCTTCCTCCATGAATCAGGTACGCAATAATCCCTTCATTTACCTGGAGACATTCAGAAGAGGAAAGTTCAGAGGAATGGCCTTGGATGATAGGACTTCTCTGATTTCCATTACCAGTTCACACCCGTGGAGACTGATTTTATTCTTCTGTCGAGGGTGATTGATGGGATGTCCAGAATTGCGGATTTAGTTCATTCCCCAACTTCATCCATGATCAACGACTACTCTCTCTGCTTTTCCCTCTTAATTTAAGATGCTCACTAAAATATATCTCTTCCAATAAAACATTTGGCTGCCTAGGATTTTCTCCTTTGACTGACTCCTGATTTGGGTATATTCCTGTGTGGTGCCTTGAGTTATTGTACAAGGTTAAAGATGCTTCGTAAATGGAACTAGTTGTTTCTTCAATGTAGTTTTCTATGTGAAACATTAGTCCAAGGGTCATTGATAAGAATGACTGGGTTGAGCACTGGAGTATGGTGTAGTGAGTAGATTTTGGCTTCGAAATCTCCTTGATTAATTTGTGTGTTAAAGAACCTTTTGCACTTTAAAACGTAGAGGTTTAAAAAAAAAAAATCTCCACATAATGTATCCCTGATAATATTACAATCAGGGCAATGACTGTGTGAAGATAATGCCTGGGTTATCTCAGTGTGTCTGGGTCAGTGCAAGGTTGTATTTCATGAACAAGAGACCATTATTCATGCTATTTACAATGTGTCGTCCAAGAAACGTGGTAGAATGTTCTCTCTTCCCCCTCTTTACTGGCATCATTGCTCAAAATGATATCAAATGCATTTAATTTGGGAGGACTAGTCTGCAGCTCACTAGATCAGACTCCGCTGGAGGGGGTGGCAGAGGAGGTTTCTGTTGTGGAGGAGGTTTCCCTTAAAATGTAAACTTTGAATCCTAGAATGGTACAGTGACATGTGCCCCATTTTGCTGTCTGAAAGAGCTTTCCAGTTAGTCCCACTCACCTTGCTCTTTCCCATTTTCCTTTTCATTGATATATCCAGTTCCCTTTTGAATGTTACTATTGAGTCCGTTTCACACCACCCCAACAGAAAGACCATCTCAGATCACATTCACTGTATAAAAGAAATTCCTTGCCATCTTAACTACCAATCTTTTGTCAGTAACCTTAACTCTTCCACAGGATATGGTTTACCATTATTTATTCCATCAAAATCACGCAGATCTCCTCTACCTTGTCTATTGTTCAATCAAACCCCTGCACAATGTTTCCAGTGGACTTAAAAGGTCAGAGAATGCTATTCTGAAGAGATGCAAGGGGTTTCTCCGCAGTGTCCTTTGATTGTGATTCCCGCCATCAGGCAACATTTCTAAAATTAATTTGCCCAGGAACAGATTGTTGTTACTGCGATCATTCCGTTCCCAAATTGGCTGCCCTGTTTCCTACATTCCAATCATATCAAACGCTTTGAAACACAAGAGGAAAATTAATGAAGCCTTACAATTTATGCCTGCTATAGAGGAAGACATTTCTCAAAGGTAATAGGTTATTCAGCACGGAAAAAGGGATCTCAAACCCAACGTCCATACCGACCAACATGCTCCATCTAAACTAGTCCCATGTACCCATGCTTGGTCTAATCCCTTGAAACTATTCCTATCCATGTACCTGTCTAAGTGTCCATTTAACTGTTATTACTGCATCTGCCTCAACTTTCTCCTCTGGCAACTCAATCCATATACCCACCACAGGGAGTACCATAACAACATATAGAATACATTTGTACAGGGCAGGGGCAATTTGGGACAAAGGGCCTGATATCTTGCTGCATGACTTGATAACATAATGTACTCTATACTCAATTCCCTGATTGATGAAGGCCAGCGTAACAAAAGCCTTCTTCATACCCTATCTACCTGTGATAGTACTTTCAGGGAACTATATACTTGTACTCCTACATCCCTCTGCTCTACAACGCTCCCAGGCCCCGCCCATTCACTATGCAAGCCCTGCACTTGTATAACTTAAAAACTGCAACACCTCACCCTTATCTGAATTAAATTCCTTTTGCCATTCCTCAGCCTACCTGGTCAGCTGATCAAGATCCTGCTGTAATTCTTGATAATCATCTCCACTGTCTATGATTTCACCTACTTTGTCAGCTTTTAGCTGGTCCATTCTCTCCCAGCTGTGATTGGCAACCCATGAAGACCCATGCTACAACTTGTGATCTTTCTGTGTGTCTGTGACTACGTGCTCCACAGCCTTCCCCATGTATTTGCTTTTCCTTTACCTTGCGTAACCTTTTCTGCATTTCAGACACTGCAGTCCTGTTCTGTCAGGTAAATTATATTGAGGTGCTTTTGAAAGTTTAGATTTGGAAAACATTTCAAAAGAATTCCGCCTTTCCCTACTTGGAGCGTGGTCTGGATACCTTCCAAATTAGTTACATCCCTCTGGTACCTAAGCTTTGCAAAGCTAAACATGTTCCTGCTAAGTATGACCAACTCTTTGCCAGTGAATTTTAAGGTTCATCAGTGAATTATGTGTTTTTCCTCTAAGGAATACACTCTGAGCATTTAGAGTTTGGAACAAGGCCATTTCATGAAAAGGTACAAAATTCCTATGGGGCTTCACTGGGAAGATGTTGGATGATGCTACTACCTGGGTGTCTAGAACCAGCGGATGCGGCCTCAACATATAGGGCTGGTCATTTTCTACTGAGTTGTGAACGTATTTCTTTACCCAAGGTTTACCAAACCTTTGAAGTTCCCTACCCGAGGCATGTGGTGATTTGATCACCGTATACTTTTGTGAAATATATTATCGTATTTCCTTATTATGTAGATGAGGCTGTTCTGCCCATCAAGTTGAAGCCAGCTCACTGTCCATTGCCAATCCCTCACTAGTTTTCCCTATAGACATTTCTCCCCATGTTCCCATCAGTTCCCTCCCAGGTCTACCATTCACATACATGGGAGAATTTAATCTGGCACATTAACCTACCAATGAATCAGTGTTAAGGGACTTTTAGACAGGTACATGGATAGGAAAGGTTTCGAAGGATATGGGCCGAATGCAGGCAGATTGGACCAGTGTGGATGGGCAACTTAGCTGACATCACAAATTTGGCTGCAACTCCTGGTTCGGTGCTATATGACTCTGTGATTAATGTAGGAAGGTGAAGTACAGTATAAGAATGGCCACAATCTAGTTGGATGGTGGAGTAGTGTTGGGGAGGGCCGAATGGCCTCCTGTTTGTAACGAGTACAAAATAACAGTCCTATTGGCAGCCACTGCTCCCGCCCGCAGACAATATGGATACAGCCAAATGTAACAAGGGTCGCCTTTGTTTTGCACAGGCACCAGAGAGGTTTGTGCGGCTGTCCTCAGACACTACCTCCTTTCTCTCAGTGTAACCGAGATGTTATTAATGGTGCTTACAAGAGTGCTCTGCTGAATGAAAAGGGGTCTTTACAATAAAGTCATGGAATGCTGACGGCAAGTGGCATTGAAACCCAATCTCTGTCATGCTCTGGAAAAAAAAGTTTTCATTTGTGTTCTCACTGTAGCTATAACCGGACCATAAAATTGTGCTTGTGAGTTTATTTCATGCCACATTTCTCTCTTCAAGAGAGTGACAGAGTTTACAGGACAGGAGCAGTCTATTCACACCACAGGTCGCAGCCTTTGTTTATGCATCCATGACCCCTTTCCTACCTAACAGAGCTAACCTTCTCCGCAATAGTAAAGTACTAATGCAAACACCGTTTAGTCGAACACTTGCGTTCGGTCTGCCCAGGCCTACTGGATCTCCCGGTCGCTAACCACTTTAACTCCCATTCCCACACTGACCTTTCTGTCGTGGGCCTCCTCCATTGCCAGAGTAAGGCCACACGTAACAGCACCTCGTATTCCGCTAGGGTAGCTTACAACCCAACGATATGAACATTGAATTCTCCAATTTTCGGAACTAGCCGACAAATGGGTATCCAAAGCTAGAGGGCATAGGTTTAAAGTGAGAGGAAGGCCTTTAAAGGAGATCTGAGGGAGATCTAAACACTGCAGGGGTAGTTGATATCTAGAATAAGCTGCCAGTGGAGGTGGTGGAGTTGGGAACAATAACTATTTTAAGAAGCATCTGGACAGGTACAAAGCTCAGAGTGATAAGGCATTAATGTAGGCAGTGGGATTGGTGTAAATCGGCAAGATAGTCTGCATAGATGCAATGGGCCGAATGGCCTGTTTCTATGCTTCCAACCATTCTAAGAATAGTAAGACCTTGGTTCAAGTCTCCATACTACCATTATAATTGGGATTATGATTATGAAGCTGCCTTTCAAATATAAAGTCACACTGCACAGTCGGAGACATGAAACCTTGAAAGACTCTCCTTGAAGAACTCTCTTCTCACTGTTCTGCTTGCCTCGGCTGGAGCAGATGATTTGTCATCTGTTTTGTGTAAACTGATTTCTGCATTTCCTGCAACACAAAAAAACAACGGCTGGAGGAACTCCACAGGTCAGTCAGCATCTGTGGAGGCAGAGGGATGGCCGATGTTTTGGACCGAGACTCTGCCTCATTACTGAGAGTGTAGGGGGAAGATGGCCGGTATCTAGAAGTGAGACAGGCTGGAAGATGATGGGCAGAACTGGGTGAGGTGGGGATTTAGTTTTAGAGATACAGAGATACGGCGCGAAAACAGCCCCTTTGACTATCCTACACACACTAGGGACAATTTACACTTACACCAAGCCAGTAAGCCTTCAAACTTGTATGTCTTTGGAGTGTGGGAGGAAACCGAAGAAAACCCACGCAGTCATGGGGAGAACGTGCAGACAGCACCCGTAGTCGGGATCGAACCCGGGTCTCCGGTGTTGCACCACCATGCCGCACTGATTGATGGGAAGATGGAGCTGTGGGGTGTGGGTGAGATATTTTTAAAGGTTGAGGCTGGATGATGAAGACTCCATCTACCCATCACCCATCACCCCCACCCCCATCTCCTCACCAAATTCAACCTATCACTTACCAGGCTGTCTCGCCCCTCTCTCCCACGTTTATATACCAACCATCTCCTCACTATACTCAGCCCTGATGCAGGGTCTTGACCCAAAATGTCGACCTTCTCTTTACATCCACAGATGCCACCTGACCCACTGAGTTCATCCAGCAGTTTATTTTTTTGCTCCCAAATCCAGCATTGGCGGTCTCTTGTGTCCATGTTTACAACTGCGATTTCAAAACTGGTTATTAAAATGCCTTGAATCATCCTGAGAAAAGCACTGTTCGATGCAAGTTCTTCCTTCGTTTGTGCCTTCCCTTCAGCCACAGAAGAGCATGGGCGGGACCCCAACTGGGATCAGGGTACACGTGTTAGCAGACTCTGGAGAGCAGCCATGAGCTGTCACTGTTCCAAGGTGCTACTGGTGGAGCTGAACCACTTTACTAAAGAGACGGATTTGTTTCTCTGCTCATGTATGACAATCGGCAAATAAAAGCCGTCTGTCAGACATAAACCACATTTCACCTGCCCCGTGGAACAATTCCACGCCTCCTTTACAGCACTGTTCAGATTTCTTCTTGGTATTCACACAATCCTCCCCCATCTCCAGCCCCGCCACTAAAGGGCAATTTACTTTTCCATGGATGCTGTTCCACTGTTGCTCTGTCTTACGTCTCAGAGATTGTGAGCCGGACATGCTTTGGGTTTTGTTCATAAGTTACAGCTGCAGAATTAGGCCAGTCAGCCCATCGAGTTTACTCCACCATTCAATCGTGGCTGATCTATCTTTCCTTCTCATCCCCATTCTCCTGCCTTCTCTCCCATAACCCCTGACACCTGTACTAATCAATAATCTATCAATCTCTGCCTTAAAAATACCTATTGACTAGGCCTCCACAGCCGTCAGTGGCAATGAATTCCACAGATTTACCACCCTCTGCCCAAAGACATTCCTCCTAATCTTTCTAAAGGTATGTCCTTTTATTCTGAGGCAATGATCTCTGGTCCTGGACTCTCCAACTAGTGAAAACATCCTCTCCACATCCACTCCATCCAGGCCTTTCATTATTTGTTAAGTTTCAATGAGGTTCCCTATTCATCCTTCTAAACTCCAACAAGTACAGGCCCAGTGTCCTGAAAGGTAGCTCACAGGAATAGGTTTTTCTATTGAAGGGTGGCAGGAAGAGAGCGATGAAGATGCACTCACAGCGGAGACGATACTGGATGGTTGTTTTGGGTGAAATCCAGGGACTCTGCATTATGTGTAGGAAGGAACTGCAGATGCTTGTTTAAACTGAAGATAGACACAAATTGCTGGAGTAACTCAGCGGAACAGGCAGCATCTCTGGAGAGAAGAAATGGGTGATGTTATGGGTCGAGACCCTTCTTCAGACTCTGTATTATGATCAATCGGAGTTCACAAACACTTTGAGCCATTCGTCTTTGGTGAGAGGGCAGCCGGTGCACATTCACCGTGGTTCGAGCAGATGACCATAACAACACAATAGGGGGAGAAATATACCACAATGTCTCCAGGCTCCCCTGCTGATCAATGACCATGGCTAATCTACCCCAGGTCTCACCTCCTCCTCTGTGACAGATGCCCATTGACCTCCATCTGCAATCATTCAAAACTATTTATCTACCTCCGCTTAAAATACTTCCATTGAGCTAACCTCCATAACTCTCCGGGGTGGAGAATTCCAGAGGTTCACTCTGCTCTGCTCCCCCTCCTGCTGCTTGTAACGATCTTCTGTAAAAATGGACAGTTCCTGTTCACTAGCAACCATTGAAAACTCTTCCCACTGCCCCCACTCAGCACTTGGCTACAGAAGGAAAATGTCTCATCATCTTGCCCCTGATATTTTACATGTGTGTGGGCTCCCCTATTTGCCCGTGAAATAAAATCCTGAAGCGATGGAAACACTCGGCAGGTCAGGCAGCATCTGTGCAAAGAGAAGCAGTGTCTATGTTTCAGACTGAAGGCCATTCATCACAGAAACATGAACTATGTTTCTGTGACCAGCTAAATATTCTGTGTTTCACTTTTAGGATTCTCGCATCGTGAGTTAATTGCTTTTCGATTCCTGATTGTGTGTTCCTGGCATTAAAGTCTTCTCCCGCTTCATCTAGGCCACTGCTGCACACTGCCATCATAAGATTGCCCTGGTAACCACAAGAGTATAGAGTCATAGAATCATACAGCTTAGAAACAGGATCTTCAGCACAACTTGCCCACATTGACTAATGTTCCCCATCTACACTAGTCCAACCTGCCTGCATTTGTCGCATATCTCTCTAAACCTACCCTATCCATGTGCCTGTCTAAATGCTTCTTAAGCATTGCGATAGCACTTGCGTCAACTACCTCCATACACCCACCACCCTGTGTGAAAAAAAGTTACCTTTCAGGTTCTTATTAAATATTTCCCCCCTCACCTTAAACCAATGTCCCCTGGTTCTCGATTGGTTCTCTGGACAAAACACTATGCATTTACCCGATCTATTCCTCTCATGATTTTGTACACCTCCATAAGATCACCCTTCATCCTTCTGCGCTACAAGGAATAAAGTCATAAAAGTTATAAAGTTATAGTTTGATAGAGGCAGAGTGTCCTAGGGTGTAACAATTGCTACTGCGCAGCATGCAAATTGTGAAATAAAAGTATTAATAGAACCGTCCAATAATTTTTTTTAAACTGTTAGTTCGGCACTATCATCGTTCTAAAGGTGCCGGACTGTTGGAAATTTTTCCTGTGTTTGGCTTCTGTACGGAAAACTCTGCCCTGAGATAATGATCGGATAATTTGTAAGTGTTATTTGAATGAATGGTGTGTAAAATCTTGAGTAAGTCTGATTGGAATCAACTTCCAAAAGAATATCATGGCAAAGTCTTTATGAAATCTAGCCGTGAGCTGTGCCTGATTAACTCCATGCAGTGTGGCCTAATATAATAAACAGGCCCACTACACAGTTGAACTCTCTGATGCAGATTCTTAATATAATGACATTGACACGGTGCCAAAACTGATAAATGCATAATTCCTTATAAATAGCTTCTACTCTTCACTCCCCTGGGAGCCTCGTGAGGTCTTCGTGTGCAGCCAAGCAGGATAAGTGGCAGAATTCCGGGCTGCCAGAGCCTTATTAGCATTTGAGCGGAGGGTCTTGTTAGGAAGGGGAGCATGTGGGATGGAGCGTTAGTGCGGGTTCCAGCGGGGTGGGCTTCTGTGTGCGGTGGCAGTGGAACAAGACCAAGGGATGCCTACCAGAGGAATTGGCAGATGGAACTACAGGCAGGTGAGAAGTCAGTACGCTGGTTTTGCACATGCAGGGAGTGCTGCTTTGCTTTGCTTTTGGTTTGCAAGCCCGATGTGTGAATTCCTTTTCATTGTTTATTTCATTTTGTTTATTGTCACATATACCGAGGTACAGTGAAAAGCTTTTGTCGCATGCTAACCGGTCAGGGGAAAGACAATACATGATTACAATCAAGCCATTCACAGTGTACAGATAAATGACAAGGGAATAACGTTTAGTGCAAGATAAAGCTCGTGAAATCGGATCAAAAATAGTCTGAAGGTCATCAATGAGGTAGATAGTAGATCTGTTAGGATTGTGGCAAGGACTGGAATAGAAAGTTTTGCAGCAACCATGGGTATTTCTGGATACTGTAATGTTTGGAGATTGGTTTGCATGCAAGCAAGTTGGTAAGGCTAGTGGAGGATGTCCTTGCCTATTTGTCCAACTGAGAAGTTCTTTGTACAGGAGCTGGAAGATGCTCCTGCACAAGTGAGGTGCAGATCAGCCTTTGCCTCAGTGAAAACGTACACCATCTCTTTACCGGCTGGCTGTTTCTGGGCATCCATCCCTGGGCTTTGCTGTCATCAGCCTAATCGCTGAGGGAGTGGGGAGGGGGGTTTGTGTTTCCGATGAGTTGCTGGGGTTGGATTGCGGTCTGAATAAGCAAGAGGTGTCATAGAAACATAGAAAAATAGGTGCAGGAGTAGGCCATTCGGCCCTTCGAGCCAGCACCGCCATTCAATATGATCATGGCTGATCATCCAAAATCAGTACCGCGTTCCTGCTTTTTCCCCATATCCCTTGATTCCTTTAGCCCTAAGAGCTGAATCTAACGAAAACCTGCAAACTGCATTCTCCTGCCAGAATAATGGTAAGAATGAGTGAGGTCAAGAATAAGAACGATGTATTTGGAATATCCCATAACTCTCAAAATTGTGGGGTTTTAAACAGAAGTAAATACATTGCCAAGGAAGTCTCAACAGGCCATTGGAAGCAGAGCAGTGGAAGTCTCAACAGGCCATTGGAAGCAGAGTAGTGGAAGTCTCAACAGGCCATTGGAAGCAGAGAAAGTACAGATCTAAGCTGAGGAGGGCTAAGTAAATGCAAAAACAATTGACATACAAGCTTGTGCATTACTAAATTCAATTCAATTGATGTTGAAGCTGTTAGTACTCGTTATTTTGTAGCCTTTAAACGTAAACGGTATTGGATACACACTGGAGAATAAAGTTGTGCATGATTAATGTTTGTTACCTGGTTGGTGCTTCTAATTGATAAAATAGGCCTTGGGTAGTGTTTCAGTTTCCATCAGTTAAAGTCACAAGAAAAAGAAGCTTCACTGATGAAATAAACTAATTTCTTTGTGTATGTAATTTTATTCTTAGTATTTGCCATTTTATTTATTTCCGGGGCTCACCAGGCCTGCATTGGTTCCCTTGATCTGTTGTGAAAATTCAACATTACACGTGTTCTCCCATACATTTTAAAAGCATTTTTGAAGCTAGTAATAAGAATAATAAAATGTTTCATGGTATTCATTCATGACTGGATACAGTATGTTAGTTTAATTTTGGATGGCGGTGGGGTGATTATTCAATGAAATGAAAGAATGATAGCAAGTTTATTCAGAGCATGATATGGGCAGCTATAGAAAATGGACGTTTTCTGACAGAGATCTGCTACCGGAGAATTCTCGGGAACTGAACCTTAGCCTAACCTGGGAACTGCCTGTATTGTGTTTGCATTTCTACGCTGCATCTTCTCCAGTATGTCCAATCCTTCTGATAACATGGCAGCAGAACTGTGTGCAGTGCTCACGATATAATCAAACTTTGATAGTTTTCTCATCTTCAGTTGAGCCTCTCCTGAAGGAAACCTTAATGCTTTTTTTGTATTGTGGACTTAATATGGACTTGTTGAACTGTGAGCAACCTTTAGTGATTAGTGTATTTTTACTCTGAGATCCCTTTGTTCCTCTACCCCACCTAGACTCACTACATCCAAGTAATAAGTAATCTTTCTGGTGCTTCTTGCCAAAATGCAAGTAGCTCACATTTATCAGTGTTGTACCCCATTTGCCAATTGTTTTTTGCTGTTCTGCAAGTTTATTGATGTCTTCCTGTAATTGGATGACTCCACATAATGGATTCTTCTCCACTTCACCACTCCCCGTTCCAGTCTAAATCACTAATGCACATTGTGAGTGTCAGAGATTCTGGCACAGATCTGTCATAGAGTCATACAGTGTGGAAACAGGCCCTTCAGCCCAACTTGCCCTTGCTGACCAACATGCCCCATCTACACTAGTCCCACTTATCTTTGTTTGCCGATATCCCTTTTAAACCTATCTTATCCATGTACCTGTCCAAATGTTTTTTAAACATTGTGATAGTACTTGCCTCAACTACCTCCTCTGACAGTGTGTTCCATATACCTATCACCATTTGTGTAAAACAAAAGGGTGCCCTCAGGATCCTATTAAATCTTTCCCTCCTCACCTGAAGCCTATGTCCTCGGATTGTTGACCCCCCCCCCTACTATGGATAAAAGACTGCATTTGAAAAGACTGCATATGTGGAACACTATGACCATCCCTCTCCTCTCTCACTCCAAGTCTGAAGAAGAATCAGGACCCGAACAATGTCACCCATTCCTTCTATCCAGAGATGCTGCCTGTCCCTGCTGAGTTAATCCAGCATTTTGTGTCTATCTTCGGTGTAAACCAGCATTTGCATTTCCTTCCTACACACTATGACCATCACCTTCCACTGTGACTAGCAACCATCTCTCTCCCTCTCCTCTTTCTCAATCCTGCAGCCAGGAAGTTATGTTCTGGAGCATTCCATGTACCCCTGCATTCGATGACCTCATTTATTGATGGGTGTCTCACTGAAGGCGTTTTGAAAGTTTAGAGACATTATACCTCCAGCTAGCCAGTAGTTTCGAGGTTACTGATACTGGGACTGGCTTTTTAATTTTTTTTAAATTAATTTGATTGCTTGAATTTAATTCCCCCGGCTGTTGTGGTGGGATTCAAACAAGTAATGATCCAAACCCTGACTCCTCATCCAGTATCTTGATAACCATTCTCCCGAGCCCATAGCCTTCTATGTATTTGGCAATTCAAGTGCTAGAGTAACGCAGCGGGTCAGGCAGCATCTCTGGAGTAAAAGGATGGGTGACATTTCGGGTCGGGACCCTTAATTGCTATGCGAGTCTCAGCCTCCACCGATACCTAGAGCAATGCATTCTTCCTTCGATCACCTCAGAACTTTTTACGTTTTGTCTCTTGTGTTAGACAATTCTACTGTGGAGAAACATTTACTAGTAACTACAATATCTACAATATCTATGCCCCTTGCAGTTTTGTACACCTCTAACATGTTTCCCCACACACCAAAGATAGACACAAAAATCTGGAGTAACTCAGCGGGACAGGCAGCATCTCTGGAGAGAAGGAATGGGTGATGTTTCGGGTCGAGACCCTTCTTCAGACTAGTCATTTAGCCTCCTCAAGATGGCTAGGACAGGAGAGCCAAAGGGCCTGTGACCATGCTGTGTGACTGAAACCTACGCAGAATACAGAGCAGGTCAATCAGCGACATTGGAGGGAGAAAGTTAACATTGTGGGTCAATGATCATCGAACAGTAGAGAACCCCACCCACAGTAGGTGCTCACGGAATAACGCATGAGGCCGAGATGGTCTTTGTGGAGTGTGTTAAGCAGCAGTGATGTAGCAAGGAGCAGAGGCTTCATTGTACTTGATAATGCGTGATGACTGGCAAGCTTCAATAGTGATTTATTGTCACGTGTACCAAGGTACAGTGAAATTTGTTTTTCCATACAATTCAGTAAAAGTTTACCATCCATAAGTGCTGTCATACCCAAGTACTTTTCCATACAATTCAGTACAAGTTTACCACCCATAAATGCTGTCATACCCAAGTACTAGAGTGTAAGAATAGTAGATTATACTGAGGCAGTGCACAAGTTTGTGGCACCTACCTATAATTCTTAAAGTTTCAATGTTGTTTATATTTTAAAGTCTTAACCTGGCCTTAAAGGCCCATTGTTCTCAATTCCACCCAAAAGCTCATACTCTGTTTGAATGGTAAAGTGAGGGAGGGGAGGCTATATAAAAACAGTGGACACAGAATGAAGGTTATTGATACAAGGAAAAATACAGCGAAGGTCATTTATCTGATTCCCTGGCACGATCCCAACATGTCATGCAGATTGTTTCAGTTAAAGGGATTTTTTTCTCCTCTTGCCACCGCCGTCCCACCCCCCCCAAAGAATTAGGACGAGGAATTGCTGCTCATTAAAACAAAACAGGAAACTAATGAGCACAGGTTGATGCGATGATCCAGTGTGGTATCAGACTCTTGGTTGGGTTCCTGTTTAAAGTCATTCTTGGCTCCTTTCCCGAAAGCAGCACATGAGCACCGCATCATCCTCTCTACTTCAGGCACATTCAAATGTTGCTATAAAAAGACATGGGAAGCACAAATTACTTCAACAGTATTCAAAGCAGTGACTCGTCTTTGCATATAACAAGTTCTTGATTGATTGGAAGAAGCTCCAGGTGCTTCAAGTGCTAGAAGAGTTCAAGACCCTTAAATGCTGTGAGCATTTTGTTAGATATGGGATTGCCCACTCCCAAGGTCAAAGACACGCATGGTAATGTACCAAATTGTTAAAACATTGTTTGCTTTACATAGGTCAATGGCGCAGTGGTAGAGTTGCTGCTTTACAGCACCAGAGACCCGGGTTTGATCCTGTCTACAGGTGCTGTCTGTACGGAGTTTTTACATTCTTCCTGTGACAGCATGGGGTTTTTCTGGGTGCTCCGGTTTCGTCCCACACTCCAAGCACGTACAAGTTTATGGGTTAATTGACTTTGGAAAAAATTGTCCTTCGTGTGTAGGATGGTGCTAGTGTACGGAGTCTACGCTGGTCGGCGCGGATTCAGAGGGCCAAAGGGCCTGTTTCCATGCTGTATCTCTAAACTAAACTAAACTTAAACAACACATAATAAGTCAATCACTGCTCTGTGCCTGTGTTAATGTCGAACATGAGCTTTCTTCCAAGAGGCTTTATGATGCCCCATCACACACTGTTCCAATCCTTTCTCCCTTGTGTGTTTGTTCCACTTCAATGCCGCATTCCTTATGATAGAAAGTACCACACTGTCACCCTTCTTTGGACGAGGACATTTCTTCTGAATTCATTTTTGGATTTGGATCTGTGTTATTTTAACATCTAGTTGTGCACCACCCTTTGTATAACATGGTTACCCCTAGGGTTCCTATTAAACCTTCCCCCCCTCATTTTAAACCTATGTCCTATGGTCCTTGACTCCCCTGTACTGGGCAAAAAATGTATGTGCATTTACCTGATTTATTCCTCTCATGATTTTATCATCATGATTTATCATCTATATAATCATCCCTCATCCTCCTGCGCTCCAAGGAATAAAGTCCCAGCCTGCTCAACCTTTCCCGATAGCTCAGGCTCTCAAGTCCTAGCAACATTCTCACAAAATGTCTTTGTTGTGTGGAGGAACGCCACACGGCCAAGGAAAATGTTGCAGATTCCACACAATCATGCAGTGGAAGTCAGGTTTGAACCCAGATCACTAGAGGTGTGAGGCAGCATCTCTACCTGTTGCATAACTGTGGCTCCAAACTAACATTATTTTAGTTGAAATCTGCAACCTTGCACATTTGTATTTGCATACAGTACTGCAAGCTATGCTTGTGAATATTTAGATTGACATACCAATATTCCGCATGACCAAACCTCTCCAAGCATTGAGTTACACCCAATTGATCTGTGTGCATTGGTTTCAAAGCAAGTCACAAGCTAGGGCGGCACAGTGGTGTAGCGGTAGAGTTGTTGCCTTACAAAGACGTACAGGTTTGTAGGTTAATTAGTTTCTGTAAATTGTTAATTGTCCCTAGTGTGTAGGTTAGTGCTAGTATACGGGGTGAACACTGGTTGATGTGGACCTTGATGGGCCGAAGGGCCAGTTTCTGTGCTGTATCTCTAAATTGAACAAAACATGATGTGGAGACAGCAGACATTGATTTTTGGTTTGTTCGTGAGCAGCCAGTACAGACATAGGGCTGAATGGCCTCCTGAGCGGCAACTAATCTATAGTGTCGAGGGTTTTGGATGAGGAAGTGATTCATCACTCCCGTGCCACAACACCAAACCCCACCCTAACCCATCGACCCAAGTTCCTGTGTAAAGGAATTATAAGACCTGCATGCATGCACGCCATTGCATTTTTCTACACCACAAATGGAAATGGTTTTGAAAAGCTTTTAAAATCGTGTGATAATGTCATCTTCATTAATCACGCCACTCAAACCAAAAATTGAGCTGGTCTTGAGGGGAAAGGTGTGTTGCTGAGCTGCACGTGCTCATGGTTTATGCTTGTCACACACATTACCCTCATGACTGGAAACTCGACTATTAATTGCCATGGAAACTGTTTGGAATAGTTCACGGCTCATTCATTTTCCCACCTGACACTTGCCTACTGGGTCCAGTCAGTCACGGACGGACTCCGAGACTGACTGAATTGCTGTTAGTTAGTTCTGGTTAATTGGACCTCTTTGCTTTGTGTGCAGCTGTACATGAGATTGGCAACTCTGTATGTTCTCTGGTCCCTCTGGTCATTGGTGGCTTTGTCTTCAGTTGGCAGGCGTCCACCATGTAGTAGCATGGGGGCTGCCAAGAACAAAGGGGGGACCCAGCCGGGGGCCGCCTGCTGTCAACGTGCGGTGGCAGGTAGAAGATAGGACTGTTCGGTGAACTTTTGTAACTTTGTCGGCACCAAAACATGGTTTTACCGGGTTATATGAAACAAAGAATTTCAACGAACTTGTGACAATAAATTATCATTGAATTGAATCGAGGCTCGAACCGTGCCAATCTCTTGGTCTCTCTACCTTTTAAGACTCTCTTTAACCAAGCTTTTGCTTACCTACTTTCTCATGTGTCTGAATGTCACTGACAGAGATTTTTGATGTCTACAGGTGAGATACTTGAAGACCTGGTGTTTGATAGATTGACAGATGAAATAATCTGAAGAGGATTCTGAGAGAGGAGAGTACAGCATGAATAATCTGGTCAACTAAATGGCCTGTCTTCTATGCAGATGACTTAAATTCATGACCATTACAATTGCATGTTTTACTTAAATGCTTAAAGTACACCAGAGGGTATAAAAAAAGTATTTTTAAATACCAGAATTTGTTGAACCTATACTAGTCTCAGAAGCATTATTTGTCAAAATGCCATTTTTACTAGATTCCGTCACTTGTGGTTGAGCAGCATTCTTGCTGCCTAGTAATTCAATTTCCTTTGCTGATTTACACCAGGATAACCCTTAAAGAAGAAGAATAACTTGCCAAATGGCACATCTCTCAAAGCAAGTCTGCAGTCGCGCCCAATTTAATAATTCACTCTCACAAAATTTTGTTTCCTTCAAAAACAGAGTGATTTTTCCAATGGTCTCAGGACGAAAGTGCTATGTCTTCTTGAGCCGCACCACATTCTAAGTTGCAATAAGACAAACCCTTTATTCAAGAGCTCAAAAAAAGTTACAGGAACTCCAAGAATCATTGCTTTCTTTCATTCATATCCGGCACGTAAAAGCCCAGCATTTATTGCTTGCCCATAATTACTTTCTTAAACAACTGGTTCAAAACCTTTTTTTTTCCCAAATGTTGATGGATTTGTTTTTTTCTCTTCCTGCCAATGAAACCACATTTTTGCCTTGGGGCAGTTGAGCTAAATTCCTGCTTTGGATTAGCTTTCCATTAGATCCTAGCTCTCTATTTGATGGCAACGAGATACCACTTAGGTATGAAAAACTGGGTTGCAAACTGCTGAAACTCGCCCAACGTGCTTGTATAAAGATATTAATACACTGACACTAAGGCTGGCAATTCTCCACTGCTGTTGCACTAATCAATGTTAAGTGGCTGATTTTATATATTTCCATAATGACACTGAAGGAGGTCAGTTCAGCCCATCGAGTCCATGCTGGCCCACAGTTTTCCAGAGTTTCTTAATGTAATCTCCAGGTCAGACCACACGCATGTGTTGCAGATGTTCAGTCCAGATGAAGGGTCTCTACCTCAAAATGATCTGTCCCTCCCACAGCCGCTGTCTGATCTGCTGAATTCCCCAAGCAAGACACAAAAAGCTGGGGTAACTCAGCGGGTCAGACAGCATCTCTGGAGAAAAGGAATAGGTGAATTTCCGGGTCGAGATCCTTCTTCAGGCTGAGGTCAGGGGAAAGTGAAACGAGAGATATAGACAGTGATATAGAGAGATATAGAACAAATGAATGAAAGACATGCAAAATGTTAACGATGATAAAGGAAATTGTTAGCTGTGGGCTACGTCAAAACGGGTTACACACAATAAGACTCAACAAGACGACGTTGAATCTAGTACAACGACTTTGACATTGAACCAGGGGCCACAGTTTACGAATAAGGGGTAAGCCATTTAGAATGGAGATGAGGAAACACTTTTTCACACAGAGAGTTGTGAGTCTGTGGAATTCTCTGCCTCAGAGGGCGGTGAAGTCTGGTTCTCTGGATGCTTTAAAGAGGGAGCTAGACAGAGCTCTTAGAGATAGCGGAGTCAAGGGATATGGGGAGAAGGCAGGAACTGATTGTCGATGATCAGCCATGATCATATTGAATGGCGGTGCTGGCTTGAGGGGCCGAATGGCCTACTCCTGCACCTATTGTCTATTGTTAACTCTCACTATATCACCGTTTATATTTCTCATTTCCCTTTCCCCTATCATCAGTTTAAACCAGCATCTGCAGTTCCCTCCTACATGAGTTCCTCAAGCAGTTTGTTTTTTTCTCCCGATTTCAGCATCTGCAGTCTCTTGTGCCATGTCTCAATTTTCCCTGTAACCTATTCTTCACACATTCTCATCATCACAGATCTATCACTCGCCTAATCACTTCTTCCAGATCCAGGGACAGTTTCTTCCCAGCTATTATCGGGCAACTGAACCGTCCTCTCATCAGCTAGAGAGCGGGGTTGACCTTCCATATACCTCATTGGAGACTTTTCAACTATCTTTAATTGGGCTTTATCTTGCACTAAATGTTATGCCCTTTATCCTGTATCTGTACACTGGACGCTTGATAATAAACATGTAGAGTCTTTACACTGACTGGAGAGCAAACAACAAATGGCTTTTCACTGTACCTTGGTACACGTGACAATAGTAAACTAAACCAAATCACTATGGGCTATTTGCAGCTTTAATTAATTTGCAGCATTAATCAACCTGCACGTCTGATGGACATGTGCATTCCCCCTGATGCACACGTCCATCAGGGGGAAACGGATCAGAGAGCGAATGGACAGCATCAGAAGTCAGGATTGCACCAGATCGCTGGAGTTGGAGTCAGCAGCTTTACCATCTGCGGCACTGCCATGCCTTGTTCTTCTTTTCATTGTTGGCTTCGTACTTTTGTTTCCATTTGGTTTATGATATTACTGGCATTCTCCGGAAACTGCCTTAGAACACAGAACAGTACAACGCAGGCCATTCGTCCCACGATATCAGTGTCACACATGATGCCAAGTTAAACTAATCTGCTCTGCCTGCAAGTGATCCTAATGCCTCCTTTCCCTGCAGGTTCATGTGCCTATCTAAAAGCCTCCTAAATGCTGCTATAATATCCAATTCCACCGCCACCCCACCAGTGTGTTTGGTCTAGGTACCGATCACACTCTCTATTGACAAAAATGATTTGTTAAGGAACATGCCCTTTAAACTTTCCTGCTCTGAACTGAATACTTTGCCCTCAAGTTTATGATATTTTCATCCTCGGGTATAGAAACATAGAAACATAGAAAATAGGTGCAGCAGTTGGCCATTCAGCCCTTCGAGCCAGCACCGCCATTCAATATGATCATGGCTGATCATCCAAAATCAGTGCCCCGCTCTGGCTTTTTCCCCATATCCCTTGATTCCCTTAGCCCTAAGTGCTAAATATAAGTCTCTCTTGAAAACAGCCAGTGAATTCCCTGCCGTCTGTGGCAGGGAATTCCACAGATTCACAACTCTCTGGGTGAAAATGTTTTTCCTCATCTCAGTCCTAAATGGCCTACCCCTTATTCTTAAACTGTGGCCCCTGGTTCTGCACTCCCCCAACATCGGGAACATTTTTCCTGCATCTAGCCTGTCCAATCCCCTAAGAATTGTATATGTTTCTATAAGATCCCCTCTCATCCTTCTAAATTCCAGTGAATACATAGATACATAGATACATAGAAAATAGGTGCAGGAGTAGGCCATTCGGCCCTTCGGCCCTTCGAGCCTGCACCGCCATTCAATATGATCATGGCTGATCATCCAACTCAGTATCCCGTACCTGCCCGTACAAGCCCATTTTACCCATTCTTTCATCATACATCAGTCCCACCATCCCGGGAATTAACCTGGTGAACCTACGCTGCACTCCCTCAATAGCAAGAATGTCCTTCATCAAATTAGGAGACCAAAATTGCACACAATACTCCAGGTGCGGTCTCACCAGGGCCCTGTACAACTGCAGGAGGACCTCCTTGTTCCTAAACTCAAATTCTCTCACAACAAAGGCCAACATGATACTGATGATGCTGACTATTCACCCTCTCTATACCTCCAATGAATTTCATGAATTCTATCAGGTCTCCCCTCAGTCTCTGACGCTCCAGAGAAAATGATCCAAGCTTCTCCTTGGGTCTAATACCCTTTAATCCAGGCAGCATCCTTCATGTGCCTTGAATGAGAGATGCACCAGGGAATTCTAACCAGTGACCATAAGGAAGAAGACCTCAAGGCTAGCTCGCTAACATAGTCTGGAGATCAGTCCACGCCCATGGATGAGCACAGTTGGTTAACACAGCGTTAAAACAAGGGTAGAAATAGGGATGGCAACAGAGTTCAAATCCCACAGGCCCCTTCAGTTACTGTGTCCACGCCGATCAGCGATCACCCCGCACACGAGCACTATCCTACACACGGACGATTCACATTTTTTTTACCTAACCTGTACGTCTTTGGAGTGTGGTAGGAAACCGAAAGCCCAGAGAAAACCCATGTGGTCACAAGGAGAATGTACAAACTCCATACAGACAACACCCATAGTCAGGATTGAACCCGGGTTTCTGGCGCTGTAAGAGAGCATCTCGACTGCTGCGCCACCGTGCCCGCCACTGTGACTCCTTTAAGGCAGGTTTTGACCAAGCATTTGTTCACCTGTCCTAATATCTCTCTGTACTACACAGTATCACATTTAGTTCCACAGCTCTTGTGGTACAATTAACTGCTTTCAGGATGCTGCTATTGAAAGCATCTAATCGCCACTCCAATGTAACTCTCCCTGCCCCCCATCTCCCTCCTCAGCCATCTGGCCGACAGGAACTGCGTGTT
Source organism: Malacoraja senta (assembly GCA_038087875.1). NCBI lineage: Eukaryota > Metazoa > Chordata > Chondrichthyes > Rajiformes > Rajidae > Malacoraja > Malacoraja senta. The sequence continues at coordinate 106,695,196 of CM075978.1, forward strand.
TATATCCACGCTGCAAGCAAATCCGGCATGACGGCCAAAACTGATCTATAATTAAATAACAATAATGAACCCCACAATAATCGCTCTGTGATCTCTGGCCCCTATTGCTGTTCAATTACCATTTGTAGTTACTGAACGGAAAGCAGCTGAGGCTCCCTCTTGTCAATTCACGATGATGAACAAGCCTTTAAAAAGCACAGTGAGAGTGTGGGCAGGGAACTAGTCCCCATTAATGATTTCAAATGAAAATGAATATTCAATAAAAATGGTAAACCTCTTTCATTATCAATGACACTGGAACCATCTGGCTGACTGAGGTGACAATTCTTTCAGTTATCGCAGGAGGCTTTTTTCTGGAGCCCCCTCCCCCCCCCCCCACACACCCCCCCCCACACACACATTCTGGTCATCACGCTAGTGAAAGGATGTCATTAAGCTGAAAAAGTTGTGGAGAGGATCCACAAGGATGTTCCCGGGACAAGGAGGGCTTGAGTTATAAAGATAGGCTGGGACATTTTCCCCTGGAGTGTAGGAGATTGAGGGGTGACCACATAGAGTATATACAATTATAAGGGGCAGAGATAAAGTTAAAAGACAATCTTTTTCCCTTAGACTTGGGGAAGTCAAGAGGGTGGTGAATCTGTGGAATTCTTTGCCATAGAAGGCTGTGGAGGCAGTCAGTGAATATATTTTAGGCAGGGATTGATAGATAAATTCTTGATTAGTACAGGTGTCAGAGGTTATGGGGAGAAGGCAGGAGAGTGGGGTTAGGAAGGAGAGATAGATCAGCCATGATTGAATGGCCAAGTAGACTTGATGGGCCGAATGGCCTAATTCTTCTCCTCTCATTATGATCTTACGAAGTCTAAAACTACAGGGCATAGATCAAAGGTGAGACAGGTAATATTTAAAAGCGACATGAGGGGCAATTTTCACACTGAAGTGGTGAGTGTCTCGAAGGAGCCATCAGAAGAGGTTGTAGAAGCAAGTATCAAGTTCAAGTTCACATTTATTGTCACATGCACCAATTGGTACAGTGAAATTTGAGTTACCATGCAGCCATATGAATAAAAAGAACACAATACACAATAGAGTTTAACATAAACATTCCCCACAGTGGAATCAACATTTCTCACTGTGATGGAAAGCAATAACGTTCAGTCATCTTCCTCCTTTGTTCACCCGTGGTCGGGGCCTTTTAATTAGATGGGTGGGTGAAACAAAGACAAATGGGTCTAGCTCAGGTAGGCAACTTTGTCAGCATGGACACGATGGGCCGAAAGGCCTGTTAACTCTGTACTGTATAACTCTGACTCTCCATGATTCCATGACAAACTTCAGCTCTGCTGTTCGTGCTATGACTCAGAATCAAGTCCATTCCAATTGTCAACCATCCCCATCTTTGTCTGAAGAAGGGTCTCGACCCAAAACGTCACCCATTCCTTCTATCGAAAGATGCTGCCTGCCTATCCCGCTGAGTTACTCCAGCATTTTGTGTCTATCCCATCCTTGGTTAAGAAATTCATCAAAGTGTAAAATTCTCAATGCTTTAAAGTCTCTACATAATCTCTGACTCTTTGCCGTAACCTGCTGCTGTTCTGACATCCCTGTATTCCTGAACTCCAGGCTCTGATCATCCCTGAATTTAATCACTCTTGGCCATGTGTTCAGCTGCTTCACTCAGGAATTCCCTTCTTAACCCCTTCCCCCTACCTTTCCTCCTTAAGATGCCCCTCAAAATCTCTCTCATTACTAAGCCTTCCATAGATGCTCTTATATCTTCCTTTGTGGCTCAGCAGTTTGTGTTTGATGTGACTGACTAGCCCGCTCCTGCTCCAATTTCTTATATCATTGAAACGTGTGTGTTTCTGAGAGGGATATTTGTTGTTGATAGGTACTGGAGGGAGTGCAGAGATTCACTAGCATGTTGCCTGGGTTGGATGACGTTAGTTATGGGGAGAGAATGGATGAGCTGGGCTTGTTTCCTCTGGAATGAAGGAGGCTGAGGGGTGACCTGATTATAAGAGGCATAGATAAGGTAGATATAATATTTTACCCAGTGGTAGAGGTATTAAAAACAAGAGGATGTCGTTTCATATTGAGAGGTAGGAAATTGAAGAAGGATCTGCAGGGTAAGTTTTCTTTACACAGAGAATGGTTGATAGCTGGAATGTGCTGCCACAGGAGATGATGAATCAGACACAATTATTAGATTTAAGAAACATTTAGACAGACACATAAATAGGCAATGTACAGATGCATATGGACTTTTGCGGGCAAGTGGCATTGGTGTGAATGGGCAAAAAGTCAACGTGGGAATTGTGAGCCGAAGGGCCCACTTCCGTACTGTACGACTGTGTGACTGAGGGTGATTTGTATCCACTCTAATTTAGTACGTTCTGAGATGGCCAGTGTGGGATTTGCAGACCCTGCCATCATGGGGCAGGATAGAGGGGAGGTGGGGGAGTAGTTTGTGAGTGGGGTGCACTGCTTGCACCCTTTACACTGGCTTTCTGTGTGCTCCCACAGTGTAGAGTCAAGGTTCACCCATACCAAACCCGCACCTGAGTATTCAAGGAGCCAGGGAGTCCCCTAAGTCGGTAAGGACGTTACCTTTTCAAGCAAGATTTGAGAACATCTTTGATTGTTTTCCTTTCAATTTTCCTGCCTCTTGTCACAACGGAGCTCAGAGTGCCCACATTAGCTGTCTAGTGTTAGTCAGACGAACAATGAGACGTGTCCGTCAGAGCTCCTTTAGTCACCTTGGCTCCATTCAGCACCCTGGGTGACTGAAGTTGTTACTGTTGAGGTCAGTCAGAGATTTTGCAAATAAAACAGGCCCAGACAACATGAATCGTTTTAACCCCATTGCTCAGGATCAGATTCCAGCTCGCCATTGGACTAGTGAATCTGGAGTCTTGGGAAGAGCTGTCAACAGTCATTAAAGATTAAAAACAGACTAGGCATCTAAAGCACTTTGCAGCCGGTGTAGTATGTTAATGCAATCAGTGTTGTAAGGTAGGAAATCTAGCAGCCAATTTGTTCACGGTAACCTCCCACCAAGAGCACTGTAATAACATTCAGCCTGTCTGCATCAATGTAGTTGATTGTGAGATAACATTATTCTCACGGTGTGGACAAACTTCGTTCCACTTCAATCATTGCCTCGCAAATACACTCCCACACACTTGAGAAAGCTGCCAGGGCGTTCGGTTGAAGGGTTCACCTGAAGGGCAGCACTTGCTCTCTGCCACTCTGGAAAGGCAGGTTCTAGTCTGTTCAGGCCTCTGTAGTCGAGAGGCACAGCGATACAGTTGATGCCTTACAATGCCAGAGACCCTGGTTCGATCCTGACTACGGGTGCTTGGCTGAACGGAGTTTGTACATTCTCCCCGTGACCTGCGTAGGTTTTCTCCGGGATCTCCGGTTTCCTCCCACGCTCCAAAGACGTAGAGATTTGTCGGCTAATTGGCCTGGTATAATCGTATAACTGTCCCTAGTGTGTATGTAGGATAGTGTTAGTGTGCAGGGATCACTCGTTGGCGCGGTCTTGATGGGCAGAAGGGCCTGTTTCCGCGCTGTATCTCTAAACTAAAATAAAACTAGGGCATGAATCTTTGTACGCAGAAACAAGAGTTGTAAACCACCCCCCCCCACCCACCCACACTTAGGCATGGCTGGCAAGGATAGAAACTCACCCTGAAGGGCCAAATGGCCTGCACCTGCTCTGAGTTATGTTTCAGTCAAGCAACTTACAACCTCCCGATTTCAGAACTGAATTCAACAAGTTTGGATCTGAGCGCTCCAGGTTCTTGGAAAGCCTGATACCATCTAGACAAAGCTGATTGGTATTTCCCTCATCTACCACTCCAAACATTCACTCCCTCTGGAACGAGCACAAAAAATATGTTTCTGTGTCTGGAGGGTTTGAACTATAAAAGGCTAGATCACTAGATGGGCTGGGTCATTTTCCCTGGAGCGTAGGAGGCTGAGGAGTAACCTTGCGGAGGCCGATAAACTCATGAGGGATATAGATGAGGTGAACAGTCACAGACTTTTCTCCAGAGTAGGGGAGCTCTAAAACCAGAGAGAATAAGTTCAACATAAGAGGGGCAAGACCTGGCAGGCACACTTTTCACACAGACGGTTTTGCATAGAGAAAGAACTGCCTGAGAAAGTTGTAGAGGTGGGTGCAATTAAGATATTTAAAAGACACTTGGATAGGAAACGTTTAGCAGGATTTAAACAAGCTGCAGGAAAGTGGGACTAGGTGCAGGAAAGTGGGACTAGGTGCAAGGAAGTGTGACTAGCTCGTTTGGGCAATTTGGTCGAAGTACCATTTTATGACTCTGACTCCTCGACTGTGGCTGCACCACTGTGCTGCCCCTAATTTATTCCCTCCACTCTGATGCCATCCTTGTGAGTCTTAGCAACTTGTCCATTAGCTCTTTTTCTTCATTATTCTTCGTTTTATCATATAGAGATCAAAATAGTTTTTGTTAGAATTTAGTAAGTTGTCAACTTTGGACATCCCCCTGGTAGTTTAATCACATGGCCTTCTTCCTCCAAGAACATGACCAATCGCATGGCTTTTTCTACCTGGCATCTCCAATACTTCTAGGGTCACTGAAGGACATTGTTAGAAGTAAGAGGAACAAATTTCCTCATTTAGTTTAGAGATACAGCACGGAAATGATTCCAGGAATGAGTGGGTTAGCATATGATGAGCGGTTAACTGGGCCTGTACACGATGGATTTTAGAAGATCGAGGGGGGACCTCGTTGAAACTTGCAGAGTAATAAAAGGCATAGATAGAGTGGATGAGGAAAGGATGTTTCCGCTGGTGGGAGAGTCTAGGACCTGAAGTCATAGCTTCAGAATTAAAGGGTGCTCTTTTAGAAAGGTGAGGAGGAACTTCTTTAGTCAGAGTTAATCTGTGGAACTCATTGCTCCAGATGGTTGTGGAGGCTAAGTCAGTGGAAATATTTAAGGCAGAAATAGACAAATTATTGATTAGAACGGGTGTCAAGAGTTAGAACGAGTGTCAAGAGAGAGGGCAGGAAAATGGGTTTAGGAGGCAGAGATCAGCCATGATTGAATGGCAGAGTAGACTCGATGGACCGAAAGGCCTAATTCTACCCCTATAACCTGTGAAACAGGCCCTCAGCCCACTGTCCACACTGACCAGCGATCCCCACACATTAACACTACCCTACACACTCTAGGGACAATTTTACATTTATACCAGGCCAATTAACCTGCAAACCATCTTTGGAGTGTGGGAGGAAACCAAAGGTCTCAGAGAAAACCCACGCAGGTCACGGGGAGAGCATACAAACTCCGCACAGGTAACACCTGTAGTCAGGATGGAGCCCAGGTCTCTGGCGCTGTAAGGCAGCAACTCAACCGCTGTGCCACCGTGCTGCCCGTGTACTCATATAGTTTTTTCTTTACTGCTGCCAAGAAAATGTAAAAGATATACTAGACCTAAAAGACTTCTGGACACAAGCTTGACCACCTAGAAACTGTTGATTGGTGTCTTTTAGAGGGAGAAAGCGTGAGGGATAGAAAGATTATTTATTGGGTTGATTTTGATCATTTGCCCGGTATACTTATTGATACTGTGTCTGCAGATCACTGCATGATTGAGTCTACTCCCCAAAAGAATATCATTAATATTGGTTTATTATTATCACTGTCTTCAAGGGATTGTCGTCTTTGGGAGTGGATTTTAAAAACTAGACCTTTTGCATGATTCAAAAATACTGTTATGTGCAGAGGACTTCTTGGGCTGATACAAGAAACTGCAGATGCTGGAATTTCGAGCAAAATACAAACTGATGGAGGAACTCAGCAGGTCCTGCACGTCTGTGGAGAGAGATGGATAGTCGACGTTGTGGCCTGAAACATCATCTGCCCATTTCCCTCTGCACATGCTGTGTAACTTGCTTACTTCCTCCTGCACTTTTTTTCTCTTCTTTCTGTGCTGAATCGCTTCTCCATTTAAAGTTAACTTTCATCACGCAAATCTTTCAGAATCTTTCAGAAAGGCTGAGAAAATTTACAGTCGTCCACAAAGTGTGCCTTGGTTGTTGTGTGATGTGGTCAAGCAGGCTGTGAGGTTTCTCTGGTAACCTTGTGGCTTCATGTGTTGACGAGATGTAACATGTGAGGAAGCTGATCGCTCTGTGGGTTTCCGAAGCGAACCACATTAACAGGAAAGTTTCCTCTTCTGAAGCAATTGAAAACGGTACAGTGGGTCAGCCGGTAGAGCTGTTGCCTCACTGGTCCATCGATAAAGGTTCGAACCTGATCTCTGGTGCTCTCTGTGTGGAGTTTGCACATTCTCTTTGTGACTGTTTGGGTTTCCGCCGGATGCTCTGGGTTCCTCCCACATCCCAAAGACGTTGTTTAGTAGGTCAATTAGTCACTGTAAATTGTCCCTAGTGTGCAGGTGCTGTGGTGGAAACTGCTTGGAATTGATGGGAATGTAGGGAGAATAGGATGGATTACACGGATAGGACAGGTGCGGAGGGATATGGACCAAACGCAGGCAGGTGGGACTAGTGAAGCTGGGACATGTTGGCCGGTGTGGGCAAGTTGGACTGAAGGGCCTGTTTCTACACTGTATCACTCTATGAATCTCTATGACACTAATAATATGGATTAGGGTACATGGATGCTTGATGGTTGGCATGGACTTGGTGGGCTGAAGGGCCTGTTTCTAGGCTGTGACTTTCAGTGACTGAGGTTTGAGAATGAGGGAGAGAGTATGATGAGGGAAACAAGAAAGAAGCAATCACTGCAAGATCTCATAAATAGGAAAGACTGGTTCATCTGATTTTAATACATAAAAAATTGACCAGGGGCAGTTTTCGACCATTGTATTTTTGTGGCATCTCTTATTCTCTGACACCTCACTTTTATTACAGAAATGAGATGAATCCTATTGCGTCTATGTAGAGCATTTTAAAGCGGTATTCTGACATGCTTCCCAGTCAGTGAAGTCTGGTCTGTGTGGAGTAACAAGAAACTTTGGCAGTCAGTGTGCCCACAGCAATCTCCCTGATGTGATCACAGGTTAATAACCTGTTCCAGTGACAGAAAAAACATAGTCACACCCAATGTTATTGGAGAGCACCATGAGCACAAAATCGCCATGGGAGAGGGTGTGGAGTACTGAAGGGAGTTGTGTGGGAAAGAACTGCAAATGCTGGTTTAAATCGAAGATAGACACAAAATGCTGGAGTAACTCGTGGGACAGGCAGCATCTCTGGAGAGAAGGAACTGGTGACGTTTCAGGTCGAGAGCTTCAGAATGAAGGGAGTTACTCGACTCGCTATGCATGTTCTCTGACAGGGTGACAGCCTTACATTTTCTGCAACATTTCCTCATTTAAGTATTTATGTAATTCCTTACAGAGCCCTCTTCCATCATTCAAGATTCAAGATTCGAGAGGGTTTATTGTCATTACAGCCGTATACACAGTACACAGTGCAATGAGATAGTGTTTCCCTAGAACCTCGGTGCTACGTAGAACACAATTGGACAACAGATATACTACGCTATACACATGGTGCAAAACTTTCCTTACTAAAGTGCAACAAAGGAAATAGAAAATGTACAAAACAGCAACGCAGGGCAGTAGACAGCAGCGCAATGCAATGTACACAAACCAAGTTTGCCGAGGGTGCAGTGCAGAGTTTATGTAGCAGCAGAGATGGCGGGGGGTATTCAAGTCAAGTGAGTTTATTGTCATGTGTCCCTGATAGGACAATGAAATTCTTGCTTTGCTTCAGCACAACAGAACACAGTAGGCATTGACTACAAGGCATTCTATAAATATATACACACATGAATCAATATACTGATAAAGTGCAAATAACAGTTAATTGGCTAATAAAGTTCAGTGTTTTGTCCGAGCCAGGTTTAATAGCCTGATGGCTGTGGGGAAGTAGCTATTCCTGAACCTGGTCGTTGCAGTCTTCAGGCTCCTGTATCTTCTACCTGAAGGTAGTAGGGAGATGAGTGTGTGCGCAGGATGGTGTGGGTCCTTGATGATACTGCCAGCCGATACTGCCAGCCGATACTGCCAGCCAATACTGATTCAGATCAGTCCCTGAGCGTTGAGGAGTCGGATGGCCTGGGGGAAGAAGCTGTTGCATAGTCTGGATGTGAGGGTACCTTCTGCCAGATGGGAGGAGAGAGAAGAGTTTATGTGAGGGGTGGGTGGGGTCCTCCGCAATGCTGGTTGCTTTGCTGATGCAGTGTGTGGTGTAGATGTCTGAGATGGGGGGCAGAGAGACTCCGATGATCTTTTCGGCTGTCCTCACTACTCGCTGCAGGTTTTTGCAGTCCATGCTGGTGCAGTTTCCAAACCAGGCAGTGATGCAGCTACTCAGGATGCTCTCTATAGGATGGGGGGCGGGAGGTGGGCTTTCCTCAGCTTCCTCAGGAAGTGGAGACGCTGCTGGGCTTTCTTCACAGTGTGGAAAGGGAATCCTCTTTATCTGAGTTTAGTTTATTGGCACATGCACCGATGTACAGTGAGAAGCTTTCATTGCGTGCCAACTAGTCAGCGGAAAGACAATACATGATTACAATCAAGTCATCCACAGTGTACAGATATATAATAATGGAATTAGGACTATAATTCATCTGATGGACCGAGGATTCGGGATTTGTTTGTGCAGGAAGGAACTGCAGGAAGGAGCTGGTTTACGCTGAAAATAGACACAAAATGCTGGAGTAACTCAACGGGTCAGGCAACATCTCCAGAGGAAAGGAATAGGTGACGTTTCGGGTTGAGACCCGTCATCAGACTGAGAGTCGGGGAGGGGAACTAGAGGTATAGGAAGGTGCAGAACAACGCATTGATGTCTCAGGGATAAGTGGAGCCCGCTATGGTCCATTGTTGGCTGGGCATGAGGTGATATGTAGGGAGTGGATACAAACGGTGAAATTAGTAAGAGGACTAGGGCGGGGGAGGAATGGAGAGAGGGGGTTACTTGAAGTTAGAGAAATTAATGCCAGTGTAAGTCTTGCTATTTTACACTCAGAATAAACATCATTGTTGTCGCTATTGCCTGATGTTATTCCTGTGCTACCTCAAACAAGCATGGACTTACCTGGTCTCAATCAAGCCAGCACCAGGGCTGCATAAGAACTCTCCTGTGGAATTGGTACTGCAAGGAGATTGTCTCCGTTGCTCTATGTTGCTGGGTGTGAATGAGGTTGTTTGGGTGGTAGGTAAGAAAGTGGGGAGGTGAGAGTCCTCCTTTGTAGCCTCCATGAGAGCTGTTCACGATCAAGGTTCAGATCAATACTGACCATTGGGGCAAGTGTGGAGCTGTCACCCCGTAAGAAATACAATACCTTCCAGAAGGGATTGGAATGGAGAGAAAACTACATGGGTACCTCATCAATCCCAGGTCTGAGAGTGCAGTGGTATTGGCACCAAAATGGGTCATTGTGTAACATGTGCTACTGATGGTAGTGTTGAATATGGAACCTGGTGCCAAGCTCTGATCTCCACTGGCATCCTATTGCCCTCTGCTCTGCAGAGAGGCTGCTTGTCAAGGCTAGTGTTGGGCATCTACGGACAATCCAGCTCTGTCTGCTCACGGACTACCCGCAACCTAAAGACGTGCAAGTTTGCAGGTCTTCTGTATATTGTCCCTAATGTGTAGGGAGTGGATGACAAAGTGGGATAACATAGAATTAGTGGAAAAGGTCAGTGGGACGAAAAATTCCTGTTTCCATGCTGTATCTATAAACCAAAGTAAGCTGAACTAAACCTGCCGCTGCTCTCATGACATGGTGGAAGCCCCCGTATCATTTCCCTCCTCTTCCCTTTAGTTGCCCAGCCCCGCACAGGATGGCCACATTAACTGGGAAGGCCAGGGGTACAGCCCTGAGCTTCACACCTCCGCGGTGAGCAAATGTCCAGCACTCTACCCTGACGGGAAGCCCCTCCACACTGAGCCACTCCTTAGAGGAGCCCCAGGGTCCTGGCACGTCAGTGGGGAGGGGTTAGTGCTAGATTCCCAGCACATCGGCAGGAAGAGTAGTGATTACACTAGGTATCGGCAATTGCACCATGATTCCCACATCCCCCGATGCTCTTTTTCCTTGTATATGAATGCAAAAAGCTCCTCTTGTAAGAAGGAGCTGCAGATGCTGGTTTAGACCGAAGATAGACACAGAAAGTGCTGGAGTAACTTAGTGGGTCAGGCAGCATCTCTGGAGAAAAGGAATAGGTGACGTTTCGGGTCGGAACCCTTCTTCAGTCTGAAACGTCACCTATTCCTTTTCTCCAGAGATGCTTCCTGACCCGCTGAGTTACTCCAGCATTTTGTGCCTATCTCAGGAAGTTTCCTGACCTACCAGTGTTTGGACTGAAAGACCAGGAACACCATGATAACTAGTCTTCTACAGGGTTAGCACAAAACAGTAGACCAGTGTCTGTTTCTGTACACACCTGAGACTTTATTGCCACTGCTTTGCACTTTGGATTGAGCGGCACTCCTCCACGTTTGAATGATTATGTTTTGTGCAGGAATCTTTTGGAGACATCTATATGGTGAGAGAGCAGCTCATTGACGGATAATAAAGCATTAGTAAATGATAATAGCCTGTCAAATTCCACACAGTAATAACGTTTCAACATGTTATTAAGCCATTACAACATGCCAGGGTAGAAATTTGTCCTGTATACACTATAATTTAGAATATACTAAATCTGCCATATGCTAGCATTTACACGGAGAACTCGACTTCTGAAATACTGTGCCATTAACATGGGTGAAACCAAGCGTCAGAAGAGGAATTAACACAAAGTCACTTCTAAATATTGCACGCGAGGCACATCCAACTTAGGGCAATTTTCCTCGCAACTGATTTCTGATTAGTTGATGCTGCCTCTCAGTGCTGGATGACATGGCTGCAACATTCCTGCAGCAACTGTGCTATAAAATGTAATGTATTGGCTGTGAAAAGTTGCAGAACATCCTGAGGCTTTGGGAGATCCTGTTGCTCTGAATGTATAAATGTGAACTGTTTACTATCGGGTCATAGAGTCAGAGAGTCTCACAGGCCCTTCGGCCCAACTTGACCATACCGGCCAACATGTCCCATCTACACCAGTCCCACCTGCCTGCGTTTGGCCCATATCCCTCTAAACCTAACCTAATCATATACCTGTCTAATGTTTCTTAAACATTGCGATAGTACGTGCCTCAACTATCTCCTCCGGCAGCTCATTCCATACACCCACCACCCTTTGTGTGAAAACGTTCTACTATCGGCGGTTACAGCTTGGAAGACCATGCAGAGTCCACGTTAAATTTTGACTATTTTGGAAACGTTATGTGAAGTGAAGGCGGATTCCTGTTTCCATCACCTGACTTGGGAGTGGCTTCAGAAAATGAAGTGGGTATGACCTCCCTTGCAGCACCATATAGAACTGGTCTACAGGTGTAGGAATGCTGGCTTAAACTGAAGATAGACAAAAAGCTGGATTAACTCAGCGGGTCAGACAGCATCTCTGGAGAAAAGGAATAGACGATGTTTCGGGTCGAGGCCCTTCTTCAGACTGAGAGTCGTGGGGAAAGGGCAGGGTTACGCAAAGCAGGGGACCAGTGTCTGTTTCTGTACACACCTGAGACTTCATTGCCACGGCTTAACACGTCTGACTGTGCGGCACTCTACATCAGAAAGATTATGTTTTGTGCAAGAATCTTTGGAGGCATCTATATGGTGAAAGAGTAGCTCATTGACGGATGATAGAACATCAATAAGTGATATTAGCCTGTCAGATTCCACCTACATGTGGGCAAGGGCTGCTAATGTTGGCCAAGGCTTCTGATCCTTTGCTACTGATGTTGTCATCAGATCTCCCTCTGGGTCACAGACCACGACTTTGCAAACAGAGATGTGACAATGTTATTCTACCGCAGACTCCCATGTGTCCAATTGTCTGCAGGTAATGCTCAGGTCAAACCCCCCTGATAATTAGCCAGCCCAGAGCACTCTTGCTCTCTCTCTGAGCCTTTCACCTCCATTGTCAAAGTCAACCTGCACGCCAAGGAGCAGAATTCGCTGACACAGTTTTCCTACATGATGGAACACCCTCCACTCAGTTCAGACACTTAATCACTGTGTACAGTTTGAAGCTGCCATTTTTGGTTGTCTAACTGATAAGTGAGCTTGATGACTGATCCATCACTCACTGAGCCCTAGGGAGCATAGCACTGCAATGGTGAATGATATCTGAGGAGACAGATTCTCACTAGACCATGCATCTCAAAGTGCTCTTGATACTGCCTCCCCCACCCCTTTGGCTATTTTCCTCTTGCATACCTGATGGTGCGTACACACAGTCATGTAGCAGTTCAGTTAATGAACAATTAATCCAGGGGCCTGGACTAATGGTCACAAGTTCATATCTCACCAAAGCACTTTTGAGAAACTGGGCTGTACTTAAAGATGTATGGAAATGCAATGCTGGTACAAATTATTTCTGTGACGTTTTTGGATTGCTGTATTGGATTACGTCCTTAAGATTTTGTCTGACTCTTGTGGGATTCTTGCCATATTAGTGTTGAGGGGAAAGGAATTCCTCCTTGGTGGAAAGGGAAGCAGGGGCCTCTTCTACCTCTTGTTCCAAGTGTAGAAAGGAACTGCAGATGCTGGTTTATACTGAAGATAGACACAAAGTGTTGGAGTAACTCAGTGGGTCAGGCAGCATCCCCGGAGAAAATGGATGGGTGATGTTTTGGGTTGGGACCCTTCTTCTTGTTCCATTATTGGTTAAATTCATGAATGATCTTACACCTCAGTGCCATTTTCCTGCACTAACCCCACATCCCTTGATTCCCTAAACATCCGAAGGTCTGCCCATCCTAGCCTTGAATGCATTCAGTACTTGCACCTCCACAGCTCTTTTGAGATGCTAAAGATTCCCTACCCTTATTCTGAGACGATGACATTTGGTAGAGAATCTCTCATCACTGTTATGCTCCCTGCTAGATTTATCGTGCTACGATCCTCATTAGCATGCTTTACTGTTGCAGAATATGATGGAAAATGTGTTGTGTAAACAGTGCTTCCTGTAGCAGCAGGTGCTGTTTTAAAAACACAAAAGGGCTTAACAACGGGGGAAGGATGATCAGGCGCTGCAGATAAAGAGTGGCATTTGATGTAATGTGGAACTGGATCTTGGGCTTGGTGGATTGGAGCACGTGTGGCCTCATCTCATTCAATCGAAGCTGTCCGCTCTTTTCCTTCCCTTTGCTCTGGTCGTCCCCAGCCCTCCAGTAACTTCGTTGCTGTTGTGGTCACTCATTCTCAAGCATGTCCATGCGATACTTGTGCGATACTTATAGACATGGCTGCTTGGACCTGGTCTGGGCTCGAATGTTTCTTCCAAACGGGTAATAGAAGTGCTGGGATGCCAATAGCATCAACGGTTCTTAATTTTTGATGTTCCCTTTTCCTCCTTACATCCTCCTTTCTAGCTTCCTCATATCAAGGAGCATCGTTATTGATGCGGACACACCAGACAGGACGATCCTTGTTGTTGCCAAGGGTATTGCCAATATCTAAACTATCAGGGAGGTTCTCTGAGCGTCTTTGAATCTCTTTTTCCACCCACCATGCGATCGCCCAGTAGGCTCATGTTCGTGAGGTGAGTTTGCCGTGGCTTGGAATCATTGTAAAGAGGGAGCATTTCTGTCAACTTCTGCTGAAAGTGAACAGGACTGGGAGTTGGTAATACTCCTCCCTATCCCTCAGGAAAGCTCTGAGGCTACTGATGACTGCAACAAATGACTCTGGATTAGATGCATACCATATTATGTTCAGTTTTGGTCACCATCCTATAGGAAGGATGTTCTCAAGGTTGAAAGGGTTCAAAGAAGATTTACCAGGATGTTGCCAAGACTCGACGGACTGAGCTATAGGGGGAGGTTGAGCAGACTAGGACTCTGCTCCTTGGAGCAGAGGAGGATGAGGGGTAATCTTATAGAGGTGTACAGAATCATGAGAGGAATAGATTAGGTAAACGCACCGTCTTTTGCCCAGAGTAGGGGAATCGAGAACCAGAGGACATAGGAATAAGGTGAAGGGGAAAAGTTTTTATGGGAATTTGAGGGATAACCTTTTTACACAAAGGGTGGTGGGTATGTGGAACAATCTGCCTGAAGAGGTAGATGAGGCAGGGACTATCACAAAGTTTAAAAAACATTTGGAGAGGTACATGGGTAAGGTAGGTTTAGAGGTTTGTGGGCCAAAAGTAGGCAGGTGGAACTAGTGTAGAAGGACATGTTGGTCGGCATGGGCAAGTTGGACTGAAGGGCCATTTTTCACACGGTGTATGACTCTATATTTATTTAGACTAGCAGGGGAGGTAGTTATACATTTAGCACACATCTCTTTTCAGAGAACAGTTGAGACTCATTCATGGCTTAGGAGTCACACACAAGTAGTTCTGCTATAATGCGTGTATCCTTAACATTCATTCCTCATCAATTCCTTGAAGATGGTGCCTGAAACCATCAGGGCTCTTGTGCACTGACTCGGTGTGGTCTACTATCTTACACTCTTATACATAATATGATTTTATCTAATGTATAGTAGGATTGTCACTGAACTGTATGCAAAAACGAATTTCATTTTACTCTGGTACTCTTGACAATAAAGTACCATTGAACCATTAACTGGATATTATGTGATTGATGAATTAAGGAACACGGCAAATTATTTATAATGCGATTTTGATCGGGAACTAGAAAACCCACTTGAAAGTTACTTTGGAAATTGACAAGTAGATTAGCGCTCGAGAAACAAAAAATCAATCTAGGGTAAAAAAACTGTTTCCATGTGACCATCGTCTCTTAAACATAGTCTGTCGGTTACACTGCGGGAGGCCATTAAAACTGACAAGCAATCACTTCTATTGTCTCCCTATTAAACAATGTAACATGCAGCCTTTAGGTTGTTTTTCGCAGTACAGTGGTATAAACTTCTAGCTATTAAAAAGATCTATTGTTTTTGAAAATCCTGTGTGATTAAAATAATATTGTTATTGCAAGCCTGAAGCTCTCTTCCCCCAAACCACTTTCCCTATTGACGCAATTTTTTATCTGTAGCATGAAGTTTCTCAGGAATGCAAGTATCTTAGGAACATAATACAAAGTTTCTTAAGAGCTACCTGCACAGGTGAAGATGGTAAATTTACTGCTTTGATGACCTGACTGGTTTTGCAATGTCAAACCTGGTGTGACACTTGCCGTGTTGAATTCCAGAGTATTAAATGAATTCAACATTGGATTTGACATTGCGGTCTTTGGAATGAGACGAGGCCCCTGGATTGCCTATGCAGTAACCAACTGCAGTGCAACCATGAACAGGCATTTTGAGTGGAAGCTGGGTGCATACATGAGGAATAGAAGGTTAAACAGATGAGATGAGGAAGATTGTGAGGAGGCTTGGAGAATGAACATCAACAGGTTGGCATGGTGGTGCAGCGGTAGAGTTGCTGCCTTACAGTGCCAGAGATCTGGGTTCGATCCTGACTATTTCTGCTGTCGATATGCAGTTTTTTTGTTCTCCCTGTGACCATGTGTGTTTACTCTGGGTGCTCCGGTTTCCTCCCACACTCCAAAGACATACAGGTTTGTAGGTTAATTGGCTTTGGTAAAAATTGTAAATTGTCCCTAGTGTGTGGGATTGGTCGGCGCGGACTAGGTGGGCCGAAGGGGCTGTTCCCACATTTTATCTCTAAAGTCCAAAGGAAGCATTTTGGCTAAATGGTTCTCTGTTCTCTGCAAAATATTGCAAATAATGGCACATGTGACAGTGGTTTGAGAAATATTAAACTGTTCTCAATGACTCCTGTGTGCTGAGTTGCTGTCTGTTTAATTATGCTGCACGCATTCTCCCTTGCTATTAACATATTTAAATAACCAAATATATTAGCTTCAGAATCGTGACTAGAATGTTTGGTTAGAAACCAGTCCTTTGTGTAACTTGAACTGAGTCCAGCTAGTGACTGGGTTTATGTTTAGGGTAGTATCGTGGTGAAGTTGAGGAACTTGAGATGAGGAAAAACTTTTCACCCAGAGAGTTGTGAATCTGTGGAATTCTCTGCCACAGTAGGCAGTGGAGGCCAATTCACTGGATGTTTTCAAGAGAGTGTTTGATATAGCTCTTGGGGCTAACAGAATCAAGGGATATGGGGAAAAAGCAGGAACGGGGAACTGATTTTGGATGATCAGCCATGATCATATTGAGTGGCAGTGCTGGCTCTAAGGACGAATAGCCTACTCCTGCACCTATTTTCTATGTTTCTAACTTAATCAGACTCTCAGCTGACATTGTGAAATGTTGTTCCGGAGTTCAGATCAAACCATGGTAGCTGCGGAATTTCAGTTCAAGTCATTAAAACAAATGTCAGTCTTGGTAAATAGTGGTATTGGTTTATTAATGTCACATACACTGCGATACAGTGGAAAGACTATGCATCGTTTGCTATCCAGACAAATCATACCACCCTTGAGCACATCCGATAGTGCAAAAGAGAAAAGAAACAAAGTGCAGCATATTTTTAAAAAAAGACACAAAGTGCTGGAGTATATCAGCGGGTCAGGCAGCATCTCTGGATAACATGGATAGGTGCCGTTTCAGGCTGGGACGCTTCTTCAGACTGATTATTATGAGGGGAGGGGGGAGAAGCCTGGAGGAGAGGAGGGGCGGACAAAGCCTAACAGGTGGTGGTTAGACACCAATAGCTGGAGTAACTCTGGACAGAAGGAATGGGTGACATTTCCCACTCCTTCTCTCCAGAGATGCTGCCTGTCCCGCTGAGTTACTTCAGCTTTTTGCGTCTATCTTCAGTTTAAACCAGCATCTGCAGTTCCTGCTTACACAAGTGATCGGTAGATACTGGCGAGGTTTATGTATTTGACAGGCAGATCATTGGACACAGGCCAGAGGTGAAAAGACAAAATGTGCAAGATAAGGCTAAAAGAAATACAAATTGTGAAGCCAGAAGAAAGTCGGTTGGTAGGTAGTTTATAACCTAACGAGTCGCCAACAAGCCAAATGGGGAATAGTTTCCTTCTCTGAGCAACGAGAGAGCAAAGCTAGCTTCCTTTTATTATGGCCCAGCAGGAGGCCATTTGGCCCATTGGATCCCTGTTGGATCGGAGCAGAACAATCCATGTCCCATTCCTACTCTCCATTGCTATACATCCTCTCTCACATTCCCTGTTGATTTCTTTTGGCAGTTGTTGGGAGGTGAATTTGCAGCAGCCTAATAACCTTCCGGCACACTTTCCTAATGTTGGAAACCAGAGCACCCAGAGGAAACACATGCGGCCATGGGGAGAGTGTGCAAACTCCACACAGACAGCAACCAAGGTCAGGATTGAACCAGGATCTCTGGAGCTGCAAGGCAGTAAAGCTAACTGCTGTGCCGTCATTGTAAGGACAGTCCAGTTATTTGAAGGTCAATGTTACTGAGAGGAGAATTTAATTTGTAGTTCCAGATTTTATTTAATTCCGGATAAAACCTGGCACATCACCATCTGACGCACTCTGCAGCCAGCACTTCAGAGAACAGCTAGACTGACATCGGGACAGCTCCGTGGGAACGCCTGGCATATTTGTCCGAAGGGCACCTGTCATACTTAGAATGTGGAATAGTACAGCACAGGAACAGGCTCTTCGGCCCATCTTGTCTATGCTGATCATGATCCCAATCAAATCTGCACATATTCTTTGTACCTCCATTCCATGCCTGTTCATATATCTGTCTAAATGCCTCTTAAATATTGTATTATCGTCTCTGCTTTAACTTTCCCTGGCAGCACATTCAAGGTACCAACCACTCTATGTGTTAAACAAAATTCCTCATAAATCTCCTTTAAACTTCCCCCCCTCTCGCCTTAAATCTATGCCCTTTAGTATTTGACTTTTCCATCCTGGGGAAAAAGTAGTTGCAGCCTTACAGCGTCAGAGAGCCAGGTTTGATCCACAGGGTGCTGTCAGTGTGACCGCGTGGGTTTTCTCCAGATGCTGTGGTTTCCTCCTGCACTCCAAAGTAGTATAGGTTTGTAGGTTAATTGACTTCGGTAAAATTGTAAATTGTTCCGTGTGTGTAGGTTTGTGCTAATGTTCAGGGTGATCGTTGGTCGGCGTGGATTCTGTGGGCCGAAGCGCCTGTTGCCGTGCTGTATCTTTAAAGTCTAAAGACTCTGACCATCCACCCTGTCTAGCCTTTCATAATTTGATATACTTGCACTGGGTCTAACATGTACCAAATGAATGAGCTTTTACCTGACGAGTTAAAATTCCCCAGCTGCTTTCACCTGCGCTCTTTAGTTCCCCTTGCTCTATTTCTGGTGAACCCACTCCCCTTTCAGGCCTGCCGTGCCTTGTAGATCTCTCCCTGGCGTTCCCAGTGCCAGCACCACCTCCCCTTCACTCTAAAATATCTCATCTTCAACCTGTGCTCTTGCCCCAGCTTTCCCCACTGCCGACTACTGTCCCCTGATCTCCATGTTCCAACTAGTAGGCGGGTTTAATGAGTTGAGTACAGGGTTGTGTCAAGAGTGTTTTATTGTCTTATGTCCCAGACAGGACAATAGAATATTTAAACATGGTGCTCCGCAAACAATATAATAAACGAGTTCACTGTGTGTACATATTTATTTATATCTTAGTTAAAAGATACAGCATGGAAACAGGCCCTTCAGCCCACCGAGTCCACGCCGACTAGCGATCCCCGCACACTAACACTATCCTATACACTAAGGACAATTTACAATTTTACCAAACAAATTAACCTACAAACCTGTACGTCTGGGAGGAAACCGGAGATCCCGGAGAAAACCCACACAGATCACGGGGAGAACGTACAAACTTTAAAAAGTATATAATATATTATTATATTATTATAATATAGTAATTATATATATGTTGCCTGAGCAATGGGGACTTCTGCCTCTAACCTCAGTCACAACACAGTTATCAGTTCCCATTGCAAAAAAAAAAGAGAAATTCCTAGAATCCTTAGATAGAGTGTTTCTGTTGTAGAAGAGTACCTGTTATCTCAATGAGGGCTCTTTATCAGTCTCTGTAACTATCTGCTTCTGACAGTGGACAGTGTGACTGAAGGAGTCACAAGAGACTGCAGATGATGAAAATTTGAGCAAAAAACAAACTGTTGGAGGAACACAGTGGTTCAGGCAGCATCTGTGGAGGCATATGGACATACAGGTTCACCACCGATTTTCCGGTAACTGGTCGTCTGCTTCCCCCCCTTAATCCGGACGAAGTTCCCCCCAAAATGTGGCGTCCTGGCCATTTGAGGCGGCCGATCTCAAACTCATCGGGACTTCCTCGCCGATCGGTGGGTCGAATTTGCCCCCAGCTGCCGGCAGATCCGTTCCCATTGCCGACTTCTGCGGCCGACTTTGCGGGCCGTTATCTCGGCCCCTCAAAGCCGTGACCTCTGGTCGGGCAAAAAGGATGATCCAGAAAAGCTCTGAAACCAAAGGTGCCGGAAAATCGGTGGTGAACCTGTGCTTTGGGTTGGGACTGTTCTTCAGACCCCATTTTCCATTCATCACTCCTCTTCTTTCCCCCTCACCGCTCCTTTTCACCCACTATTGTTCCCTCTGATTGCACTCCTCTTCCTTCCCTATCCGGCAGCACATCCGCACCCTTTTATCCCTATTACACCTCCAGCCTTTAGTATCTCCACCCATCTGCCAATTATCCTCCTCACCTGAATCCACCTATCACTAAACCAGTTCTTGCCCTGCCTCGTCCCTTCACCTCTTTCTACCAGCAGTCTCCCCTTCGCTCTGTCAGTCTGAAGAAGGGGCCCAACTTGATATATCGTCCGTTCATTTCCCTCCACAGATGCTGCCTGACCTGCTGAGTTTCTCCCACAGTCCATGTTTGTAGCAGTGACTGAAGAAATGGTGTGTAAGCGCCCCCTTGTGGCTCCTGGTGGAAGTGCAGCTCTGGTCTCAGAATTCAGGTCCACAACCTTTCTCTGTTCATTATGTGCTCTGTGCTCATAACCTGGCTGTGATCTAATATTCTCTCATTACTGTCTGCTGAAAGGTTGCTAATTGTCTACAGCATTTCCTGCATCACTCTGGAGGGGCTGTCCAGGGGAGAGGCAGTGCATTATGGAGGCCAAACAGGATGGGAGTGGAGCGGTCACCCTGCTGCGATCGCCTGGGTTAATTACCCCAAACCAGCCATGATTAGTGACAATCTCAGCAGCTGACCACAGTGCTAAATCCACAGTGCCTGGACAGCCAGTAACTTTAGACAGTGGTGCAGACCAGGTGGGTGTGAAAGGTTCACACTTCATTACACATGAAATTAGATGGGGCATCTTTGTAGGCGTGGTCAACTTGGGCTGAAGGGCCTGTTTCCATGCTGTATGACTCTATGACGATCTGAACCGATAGGACTGATTGAACGACTGAGTCCTCATGATCCCCATGCGAGATGTCTTCACATCAGTTGGACGTGGATGGGAGTAGTGTAGGAAGGAACTGCAGATGCTGGTTTTAACTGAAGATAGACACAAAACGCTGGAGTAACTCAGCAGGACAGGCAGCATCTCTGGAGAGAAGGAATGGGTGACTCTTCGGGTCGAGACCCTTGCATTCCTTCTCTCCAGAGATGCTGCCTGTCCCGCTGAGTTACTCCAGCTTTTTGTGTCTATCTTTGGACATGGATATACTTGATCTCCGGCCTTCAATAGCCAGCAGGAGGAAGGAGCAAGGAATGTTTGCACAAGGCAAGCCCCCACCTTGTCGCTGTGAAGCATCATCAACAATGGGCCAGTAAAGGGCTGCAGCAGGGTGGTGCAGCAGTAGATTTGCTGCTTTACGGCACCAGAGACCCAGGTTCGCTCCTGACTATGGGTGCCGTCTATACGGAGTTTGTACCTTCTCCCTGTGACCGGGTTTTCTCCGGGTGCTCCGGTTTCCTCCCACACTCCAAAGACGTTCAGGCTTGTAGGTTAATTGGCTTCGGCCCAACTTGCTCACACCGACCAACATGTCCCATCAATACTAGTCCCATCTGCCTGCGTTTGGCCCATATCCCTCCAAACCTGTCCTATCCATGTACCTGTCTGAATGTTTCTTAAATGTTGCAATAGTCCCTGCCTCAACTACCTCCTCTGGCAGCTCGTTCCATACACTCACCACCCTTTGTTTGACAAAGGTAACCCCTGAGATTCCTATTCAATCTTTCCTCCTTCACTTTAAACCTATGTCCTCTGCTTCTCGTTTCCCCTATGCTGGGCAATAGTGTCTACCCGATCTATTCCTCTTATGACTTTATACACCTTCAACTTTGTCAGGAAAACATATACTCCGGAATGGTGCAATAGAAATGCAAATGCAGATAAAGGAGGTGTGGAGGGAGGCGGGTAAAGTTGGAAAGCTCTATGCCCTCTCAAACAGCAACTGCCTCTAGCTGTTCACTTCCTGGACTCCAAGCAGGATCGGGAAGGAATGACAGCCCTTTTTTATCCCATCTGTTGTGGTGGTATCTAGGGAATCATTGTGTCAGCTTTCCCTCACCTCCCCCACACTGCCATAGAGCGGATGAAAGGTCATTGTGTTTTTCCTGTGGAGGGTTGTACTGTTGTCCTGTGCATTCTCCGGGGTCAGCGTTGACCAAGAGCAGCTTGCGCTCAAACACGGCCCTCCATGAAATAACAGGAAACCACAGTGTTGGTACAGCTGCTCGGGGCTTTCCTCCATCCACTGCCAGCTCCTCAATTTCAGCAAGACGGAGGAGCTGGTCATGGACTTCAGGAAGCAGTGTGGAGTACATGTCCCAGTCTGCATTGAAGGTACTGAAGTGGAGATGGTTGTTGACTTCAAGTTCCTGGGCTTTAATATCACCAACAATTTGGTCCTGGTCCAACCACACTGATGCGAGGGCCAAGAAACTACACCAACAACTCTACTAAAGCTGAGGAAATTTGCCGTGTGTCCAACGACTTACCAATTTTTACCGCGGCACAGTAGAAAGCACCTAATTGGGGAGTGTCACAATTTCTTTTGGCAACTACTCTTCTGAAGACCAGGAGAAGACCACAGTGGTGCAGCGGTAGAGTTGCTTCCTTACAGCGCCAGAGACCCGGGTTCAATCCTGACTACGGGTGCTCTCTGTACAGAGTTTGTACATTCTCTCTGAAACAGCGTGTGTTTTCTTCAGATACTCCGGGTTCCTACCACATTCCAAATACATGCAGGTTTGTAGGTTCATTGGTTTCTGTAAATTGTCTGTGGTGCGTCGGGTAGAACTAGTGCAGGGGTGCGCTCGTCGGTGCTGACTCGGTGGGCCACGAGTTTCCACGCTGCATCTCTGAAATCTTAAATTGCAAAGTTGTGGACGTAGACCAGACCATCTCGCAAATCAGCTTCACTCTGTTTATTTTCTTTCTTGTACTACCTGATGTCATCGTATGGTATGATTTGCTGGGATAACATGCAAACATTTTTTTTACAGCATCTCAAAACACGTGACAATAATTAACCAATGCCAGTAGTATAGCTGCACATATACTAGCTATAAGTCTTGCTTTTCATTGGACATTATCCTTCCCATTTTTAAATTAATGGAATGTATGCTGTAATCACCGATTAATAAAAAACATGAAACATGTAATTATATTGATGGCTTGAAATAAGCTTTAACAATGTACAGGAGAATTTGCATAAAGTTAGATTTTCGTAAGTCTGGGAGCCCTGATGAAGGATTCCACCTTTAATACTCACTTACAAACAGTGCATCAACCAGTGTTTTACAGACTCTGCCTCGGCTGTTGCCTTGTTCCATTGCCCTTGCCCCCAGCATTTTTCACTCGCCCTGAAGATCTTTCAGCTCATTTCACATTGCAATACAGTCGCTGGTGGCCTATTATATTCTCGCTGTGACTGCAGCCCCTGTTTATGTATCTGATAACGTCTTCCTGTCTCTTGCTCTGATCTCCAAACTGCTGCTTCTTAGGATCCATGTGAGGAAAGGAGGTGAGGGGGATGGGGATGCAGTTGATGACCATGATGGCCCTTCACTGTGTACGATGGATGGGACCTTTCAGTGCTCCAACGCTTTGATTGCTTTCACATGAATATTCTGCGTGTCATAGTCATTGAGCAATACAATGCGGAAATAGGCCTTTCGTCCCACCTCGCCCCATGCCGACCAAGTTGGCATTCTGGGCTAGTCCCATTTACCTGCATTTGGTTCATATATCTCTGAACCTTTCCTGTCAATATATCTGTCCCAATATTTTATGAAAGTTGTAATTTGATCAGCGTAGGTTTATAAGGTTAATTCCCAGGATGGCGGGACTGTCATATGCTGAGAGAATGGAGCAGCTGGGCTTGTACACTCTGGAGTTTAGAAGGATGAGAGGGGTTCTCATTGAAACATATAAGATTGTTAAGGGCTTGGACACGCTAGAGGCAGGAAACATGTTCCCGATGTTGGGGGAGTCCAGAACCAGGGGCCACAGTTTAAGAATAAGGAGTAAGCCATTTAGAACAGAGACGATGAAACACTTTTTCTCACAGAGAGTGGTGAGTCTGTTGAATTCTCTGCCTCAGAGGGCAGTGGAGGCAGGTTCTCTGGATGCTTTCAAGAGAGAGCTAGATAGGGCTCTTAAAAATTGCGGGGTCAGGAGATATGGGGAGAAGGCAGGAACGGGGCACTGATTGGGGATGATCAGCCATGATCACATTGAATGGCGGTGCTGGCTCGAAGGGCCAGATGGCCTACTCCTGCACCTATTGTCTATTGTCTATCAGCCTCTGGACAAATATGGACTGTCCTCATGAGTGAAAAAGATTCCCCTTGAGGTTCCTCTTAAATCTCCTCGTCGTCTCACTTCATGCTTATGCCCTCTAGTTTTGGAACTCCGTGTAAAAGACTAAGTGTTCACTTCACCCATGCCCCTTATGATGTTGTATACCTTAATAAGATCATCCCTCAGTCTCCTGTTCTCCAAATAAATATGTCCCAACCAATTTAACCTCTCCCTATAACTCAAACCCGCAAGTCCAGGTAACGTCCTGGTGAATCTCTTCCGCACCCTTTCCAACATAATGGCATCCTAACTGTGCGTCTGACTCTGGAATACCCCATTCACAGTTGTTGTTCCATTAATTTAGTTCGGGGTGTGGCTGCTTTTCACAAACAGCACAGAAAGATTGGTTCCAGTCTCAGGATCACCCAATGGAATAAGAATAAAATAAGGTATACAAGATGACGCCCCTTTGCATGCAGGTCCCAGAAGATAATCCATTATTGCACCCTTTATCTGTACTGTTGAAGGCTTGAATGTCTTCAAGTATAGTCTTTTCTTTGACTGGATAGCATGTAGACAAAAGCTTTTCATTGTACCTCGGTACACGTGACAATAATAAACTAAAGTAAGATTGACAAGAGGAAAATGGCACTGGTGAAGTGCAGTGAAAACAAATGAGAGGCCAGAGGCAAGTATAGCTTCCAGGTTAATAGGGGTCAGAGGTCAAGGCAAATTGAAACACAATGCAACGATATATCTCAGGGCAAGTACTTTTTCGGATTGGCTAGAGCTGGGAGTATTTTTTCAGTCTGTCCCTGGTTTGTAAATCTCAAAATCGGTTCCAAAGATCCTGAAACTCCTGCAGAGCACAGGCACACTAGATTGGCCCAGGTCAGTGGGGCCTCAGGCAACACAGTGGCTCAGCGGTAGAGTTTCTGCCTTACAGTGCCAGAGACCCTGGTTCGATCCTGACTACGGATGCAGTCTACATTCTCCCTGTGGCCGCGTGGGTTTTTCCGGGTGCTCCGGTTTCCTCCCCCACTCCAATGACATACAGGTTGTAGATTGATTGGCTTCGGTAAAATTGTAAATTGTTCCTAGTGTGTGGGGCAGTGCTAGTGCACGAGGATCGCTGGTCGGTGCGGACCTGATGGGCCGAATGGCCTGTTTCCACGCTGTATCTATAATGTCTAAAGGTCAGTGAGGCGATTTTCATTGGAGCTGGTCTTTCCGATAGCTATAGGTGCCATGTGCTGTCGTCCTGGGAATTCCAGAAAAGGCCACTGTCTTCTTATAGAAGTTGGTATCTGGTGGTTCTGGGCTATTTAGCCAGGATGATGTGCATATCATGGGAAGGGTTGTGAATGCAATTTTCTTTCACTACAACAATTTTCTCGTTCTCTGAATCTGCTGACCCAAGGATTCCCAATCCATTCATCACCCTTAACTGAGCTGACGGCCCAGGTTGGCCGAGGTCAGTGGGACCATTCACATCGAATTATAACCACTGGGGCAGCTACATAACAGGAAGGGGAGTCACTTGCAAAGAGCATGTTGAGGTGATGGTCATAAGTTTGGTCTGGGGTTCAAGATGTTTGTACGGTGTGTATGTATCGCTAGCATTGCCACTGTCAACTGCCCATCTCTACTGGCCCTGAAGAAAGGAAAGATACACTCGTAGGACTAAATAGCGCTTAAAATTGTTGCAAGCACCACTCAAAGGTTGCAAAGAATGCTGAACAGGATGCAATAGATCTGCCAGCATGGCGACAATGGGCTGAATGGTCTCATGTGATGTCATGTTCTATGTCAGGTTAGTTTCTCTCCCAGGTTAGTTTCCTCGGACAAGCAAAGAAACATTTTTTTACAGGATTGCCCTTCCAGAATAAATCATGAATGTAGTAATTGTGTTATTCTGTTCTTGCTGCATTTGATAATTAAACACTCCTGATTCTCTCTTGACTTTTGACTCTCTTGACTTAAATCATGAAAAGAATAGATAGGGTGAATGCAGAATTTTTTTACCCCAAATAGTGGAATTAAGAATCCGAGGGCAGAGATTATAGTTTAAGGATACAGCTTGTACACAGGCCCTTCGGCCTACCGACCCCATGCTAACCAACAATCACCCTGTACACTAGTTCTATCCTAGTCTCCAGGAACAATTTATAGAAGTCAATTAACCCACAAAACTGCACGTCTTTGGAAGTTAGGAGGAAACCAGCGCACCCAGAGAAACCCATGAGGTCACAGAGAGAACATACAAACTCCACACTGACAGCACCTGTGGTCATGATCGAACCCGGGTCTCTGGTGCTGTAAGGCAGCAGCTCTACCACCCTAACAGGTTTAAGGTGAGAGGGGAAAAAAATTAATAGGAGCCTGAGGTGAGAGTATTTTGAATTGTATCTTACGAAGTTGCCACGCTGTGAGGCGGAATTAGGAAACGTATCAGCTAAAGTGCTGTCTCAGGGAAATGAAATAAATTTAAAACTCTGCCAAATGTCCCCCCTTTGCAGTTGGTTGAATAATCAATGAGGTGCTTTTGTGTTCTGGAATGCTGGTGCTTGTAATGGAAATGCCCCTGGATGGAAATGGACAATCCCTGTCAGATGGGAATTGATTATTGGATAGCTTCCTTTAAAGTCCTCACTTCAGGGGAGTTGTCAAGCAGTTTAGGATGAATTGTGAATATTGGAGTCGGCAATGTAGAGAAGAACGAGCGGGATTGAGCTTTTAAAGAGACCACTGCTCTGATGGTTAGGAAATGGCAGATGGATAAAAATACCGCATAGACATCTGACTCACCGGGTAATGTCTGACCAATTTCCCTTCTAAACACTCGGATCACACAAAGGGTGGAGGGTGTATGGAACGAGCTGCTGGAGGAGGTAGTTGAGGCAGGTACTGTTGCAACGTTTAAGAAACATTGAAGGGCCTGTCCCACTGCGGGTTTAGAAGAGTTTGCGTTCAACTCAAACTGGCAGCATGGTCCTAGGAGGTATAAAGGGGCTGTCCCACTGCGGTGACCTAATCTGTGAGTTCAGAAGAATGTCTTTGACCTTGAAGCTCGAGGGCACTCGCCTGGAAAACCTCGAGCTGGATCGACCGTCAGCGATGAAACCGAGCTGGATTGACCACATACACACATACACGGTCAGCAAAGGTGCCTATGGCTGCCCTCGATTGCCAGTAACTAAATAGCGACCCCACTCCAATGCACTACGAGCTCAAACGAACCATGCCGACCAATTTTTAATCGCGGAAAATTTTTCAACATGCTGAAACATTTTCCGACACCTAGCTGAGGCCGCGAGTATGCGGGAACTTCCCTCGAGCAAGAAGGACAGCACCAGTGACCTCATAGGACCTCCTAGGACCACGTGTCGACCATGCTGCCAGTTTGAGTCGAGGGCAAACTCTTCTAAACTCACAGATTAGGTCGCCGCAGTGGGACAGCCCCTTAATTCTCCTTCATGCTCGAGGGAAGTTCCCGCATACTCGCGGCCTCAGTTTGGTCGAGGAAAAATTTTCCGCATGCTGAAAAATTTTCCGCAAATAAAAATTGATTGGCATGGTTCTTTTTAACTCGTAGTGCAGTGGAGTGGGGTCGCTAGGCAGTCAAGGGAAGCTGTAAGCAATCTCCTTTGCTGACCAGGCATTTTAATTGGCTCATTGGAGTTTTCAGAACCAAGGTAAACCGACCGGTAATGTTGAATGACCGCTAAACTTTATTAAAAGTTGTCTGGCTTCTTAAAAGTGCTTCCACTCCTTCTCCCCCCCACCCCCTTCTCTCCCCCCCGCCCCCCTCCCGCACTCTCTAAAGGACTTACCGTACACTGTGCAGCTGTCTTTTACCTTCCTGTTCATCGCAGGTGTGAATTTCAGACAGCGCTCCCCCGCTTTCCCTGGCCCCCGCCTTTGCTCTGTGTGTGTGTGTGTGTGTGTCAGTCGATGCAGCTCGCGGTTTCATCGCTGACGGTCGATCCAGCTCGAGGTTGAAGGTCGAAGACTGTTGCTGAAAAGTCGCATTAGTGGGTTAGGCCCTTTAGACAGGTAAAGGGATAGGACAAGTTTAGAGGGATATGGGCCATAAGCAGGCAGGTGGGACCAGTGTAGTTGAGACATGTTGGCCAGTGTGGCCAAGTTGGGCGGAAGGGCCTGTTTCCATTCTGTATCACTCTATGACCCTTTTCCCCCACCCCTTCTGCTCATTTGAGCCCCGGTTCCCATGCTCCCTTTAAACTTACCTGCTTCACTGGGAAATGTATTATAATACAGAGTAACATCTTTAAGAACTGGCAACAAAATAATGTTTGGGTGTTAACATGAGTGGTCTAGAGAGTGGTTGTTGTATTAACCAGTAAGTGGAACCAAAGGGAAATCACGGAGCTGATGGCAGAGCATAGGGGAGGGACAGCCCTGAGGAACAATAGTTCCATTGAGGTTGTAAAAAGTTAATAGCTGTATTAAAGTAGTTGTAGGTTTCGATTGCAAAGAGTTTCATGAGCATAGAGAGTAAGAGCTGGAACAGGCTGCCTGACCTTTCTGGTCTCCGCCATGTCATCTAAACCATCATCAATCTTCTACCTGAGCACCATATTCCAGCACTGTCCCCCTTTCTCCCGATTCTGACCCCTAAGTTACTCTAGCATTTTGTGTCTATCTTCAGTGCCAACCAGCATCTGCTGTTCCTTCCTACTCACCCATCATAATGTCTCCGTGTTTGATTAATTATCAGACGCTACTGCAAACCATGTTTCCGTTGTGCTGTGTAATCAGAGTGCAGTGTCAGCGATCACTCGATGGTGAGGACACGCGGGAGTGAATCAGCAGACGATGTGGGCAAACTGCAACATTCCTTACCATCATGTAATGTCACCTGCTGCCTCAGTCAGTGCCATGACATCATTATATGGCAAGGAATGCTTCAGTTTATCAACATTATCTGAGCCTTAAAATGGGGAGTTGCTGAGCCATTGGTGTGACATGAATCATGGGTTACCACAAGGTGTGCTTATCACTGCAGCAAGTTGTCTGCTCTGTTTACCACATAACAATGATGATGGCACTTCAGAATTTAACTGCCTTGAGCTCTACGTAAAACAGTTAAAGCAGCCTGTTATTGATTCCTTCCCCTTACCATGACGCTAGTAGCTTCGACTTCCTGTGCTTTATCATCGCATATAGATATAATCATGAACAAAATGTGCCAGCGCTTCTACTTTCTTAAATTTAAAGACATTTGGTGTCTCATTGGAAACGCTAACAAACGTCTGCAGTAGGTAAAGTTCTGTAGTAATGTACTGTAGAAAGTATCCTGTCTGGTTGCCTCATGGCTCGGTACGTCAATCCCAATGCATAAGAGCCAGAGGTTGCAGAGAGTGATGGACTCGGCTCAGTTCCCCCCACTCCTCCTTCCGCCCCCATCATCGTTAACATCTACATGTGGCACTGCCCCAAGAAAGTGGCATATATCAACCAAGACCCTACCATCTGGGCCATGCTCTCTTCCCTTAGCTACTGCCAAAGCTGAAGTACGGATGCCTAAAGTCCCACCATGTTCAGGAACAGCTACTTCCCCGCAGTCATCAGGTTCTTGAACTGCCCTGCACAATCCTACTCTTACATCGGCAACTGATCACTACTGACCACCTCTTGTATTATCATGGACCTGTTTTCTCATTGTATTTTTGCTCTTGTGTCTTGTTTTGTTTTTGCAGTCTTTTTTCTTTTTACTGTCTTTAGAATTGATGTACAACTAATGTTTATGTTTTTGTGTGTTGTTTGGGTCTATGTGCCTGTGGTGCTGCTGCAAGCAAGATTTGTATTGTACCTATGTACCTCACTGTATTTGTGCATGACAACAAACTCAATTGGACTCAACTTGACAACTATCTATTTATTGCTATTTTAACTACTGATCTTTATTAGACCTGACCTCCGGGCACAGCTGTAAGCTCAAACAAAACATGGCAGCGTGGCAGTCTGGGGTGGGAGGGGGGGGGGGGGAAGGAGGGGTGCGGGCGGTCTAGGTGCAGCTGAAATGGCTGGGATCTCATCCACCACCTTCTCCAGCATACTGATAACATGTTCAATCACCTGAGAGCAAACTTGAAAACCTTAGAGCAAGGCACAAAATGCTGGAGTAACTCAGCAGGACAGGCAGCTTCTACTGCAGAGAAGGAATGGGTGACATTTCGGATCGAGACCATTCTGCAGACTGAGATTCAGAGGAGAGGGAAATTAGCAATATGGAAGGGTGCATGTGAAAAGGACAGATCAGAAACCCTGTAGTTCAGAAGTCTGAAGAAGGGTATCAACCCAAAATGTCACCCATTCCTTCTCTGCAGGGATGTTGCCTATCCCACTGAGTTACTCTAGCATTTAGTGTCTATCTTCAGTGTAAACCAGCATCTGCAGTTCCTTCCTATACATTAGAGCAAGGCAGCTGTTTTAAAGAGAGATCAGGGTCTACTGTGTTCTTTCACATCCAACACTGCTGTCCAACCTAAGGGTTGTACTAATAGTTGGTTGTTGATCTAAAGATGCAAGAAGGTGAACACAATCCCTGTTCTCATCAATGGAGTTGCTGTAGAGATGGAAAACAACTTTAAATTTCTTGGCATCCACATCACCAGCACTTCACACTGATCCGCTGATCAAGAAAGCACATCAGTGTATTTACTTTTTTAGGAATCTGAGAAGATTCAGCACGCCCATGAGGATTTTCTCAAATGTCTATAGATGCGTCATAAAATTATTCTGACGGGATGCATCTCACTCTGGTAAGCAACGGTTCTGCTCTTGACTGCCTGAGTGGTGAACGCAGTCCAGCCCAACACAGACTCATCAGTGCCTTCCATTCAGTCCATATTCACAGTGCATTGCTTCGGGAAGGCTGGAAGTATCGTCATGGATGCCAGCCACCCTGGCCATTCCTTTATCTTTCTTCTACCTTCAGGGAGAAGATGCAGGAACATGAAAGCCCAGACATGAAAGCCAAGACTTAAAAACAGCATCTTCCCCACTGCTCTTCAACTCCTGAAACAATCACCTCTTTCACACCTCATGCCCTGAGGTGCTACCACGTACTCTCACTCATTCAGTTATTCTGTTATTGTAGTTTCATATTCTTTTCCACTACTTGTATTTACACTATTATTTTTCACTATTCTGCCATTTTTTGAAGTGGTATTTATTGTTGTATTTATCATTACTGTAAACTCTTTACTCTGTGAGCATCATGTGAATAAGTGACTTCTTGATTAGTAAGGGCATCAAAGGTTACGGGGAGAAGGCAAGAGAATGGGGTTGAGAGAGAAAGATGGATCAGCCATGATTGAATGGAGGTGTGGATTCGATGGGCTGAATTGCATAATCCTGCTCCTATGACATGAACATAATTTCATTGCATGTTGATGTACATGACAATAAACTAATATGAATCTGATCTATCAGGTGAAAGGGGCAGACCTCAGGTTGTGGAAATTTGGCTTTTTGCTTTTCACCCTAGTGTATGATTATTCTATTCCTTTGCGAGCTCTTTTCATCTGGGCTTGCACACCCTCTCTCACACCTATATGCTCAGGTAGACATTAAAACAAAGCACACACTCATTTGTAGGCACTCAGGCACGTATACATTTTCACAGACGTGCTCACACACATTCTCGTGCACGTGGGCACACACTCATGTGCAAGCGCAGCTGCATGTTGCTGCACACTCACACCTGGCAAAGCAGCTGCCTCACAGCTCCAGTGACCCGGGTGCAATCCAGACCTCTGCTGGTGTCTGTGTGGAGTTTCACTGTGACCTTGTCTGTTTCCACCAGGGGGGAGTTGATGGGAATGTGGGGAGAACAGGTTACGAAGAAATTTAGTGGGGAACGGGCCTGCTTTCTGAGCTGACATAGACACGATGGGCAGAAAGGCCTCATTCTATTGTCATAGTAGAGGAAAATATGTGGTAATACACTTCTGCACACACATGCACACACAGAGTTTCCCTGCCCTATTTCAACAGAAATAATCAATGTCACAGAAGTTGGGCAGTGGAACCATTGCAGAATCGATCTGATGACTCCGATGAGTTGAAGAGGAACACCAGTTTGGAGGTTTCCTCTTTCAGTGCAAGTGTCCTTCGCCACATGGTGACCCAGCCTCCAGCCACACAGTGCTTCATTGTTGGCAAAGCACAGAGGATCAGTCTGACAGGGAGCTGCAGTAAATAGTGGCTCGCATTCAAGAGAAGTGGGGGGAAGGTGGAGACCAAGGAGAAGTGCTTTATCGGGAAGGAAATGGCATCCTGAAAGACTGGAAACAAAAATCGTCATTTAAGCGTTACTTAGAACATAGGACAGAGAAAAGTACTGCACATGAACAGGCCCTTCGGCCCACACTGTCTATGGCAAGTTAAACTCATCTCATCTGCCTGCATGTGAGCCATATCCCTCTATTCCCTGTGGCT
This sequence comes from Malacoraja senta, assembly GCA_038087875.1. Taxonomy (NCBI): domain Eukaryota; kingdom Metazoa; phylum Chordata; class Chondrichthyes; order Rajiformes; family Rajidae; genus Malacoraja; species Malacoraja senta. The sequence continues at coordinate 106,727,522 of CM075978.1, forward strand.
GTGTAAAAGCCTCTAAAATGCCACTATCATATCTGCCTGCACCACTTACTGTGGCAGCTCGCTCCAGGCATCAACCACTCTCTGTGTAAAAATAATACTTGCCCCACACATCTCCTGTAAACCCTGCTCCTCTCAGATTAAAGCTCTACCCTCTAATCATCAGCATTTCCACCCTGGGATAAAGGTTCTGACTGTCTACCTGTCTGTGCCTCTCATAATTCTGTCCAGTCTCCCCTCATCCTCCGGCTTTCTAGAGAAAACAATTCAAGTCTGTTCAGCCTCTCCTTGGAGCTCTGTGGGGATCACTGGATGTGGCATCAGGCTACCTCCTGCGCGGCTGAGGAAGGGTAAAGTTTAGACAACGTCCTGTCACCCGACATGGGCACCAAAGCCTGCCGTTAATTAAAACATTTTAAACATAGTTGCTGGAAATCTGAAATAAAGACAGAAAATGCTGGAAACATTCAGCAGGTCAGGCAGCATCAGTGGGGGGGAAGAGAGAGTTAATGTTTCAGATATGGAAAGAGGGGAAACTAGTCTGCTTTCATTATCAGTGCTGTTGGTGCCTCTGTAGGTTTCTTTGGCTGATTCATATTCATGGTGCTTTGCACGGAGGAAAAATTGACAATAAGCTGTGTAGGGCAATTGATTGACGAATTATTGGTAGAAATCAGAATACAGAGGTACAAAGCTGGCTCCCATCTTACACCATTTCACATCTTACACTGGCACACAAAATAGAAAGGGTTACATTTGTCCCCCTCAATCCCAGTGTAGGGCCAGTGTAGAAGCTCCCAGAGTTCAGTTGCATTGAATTGACTTGAGTTTGTGTTTAGTTGTCACGTGTACCAAGGTACAATGAAAAGCTTTTGTTGTATGCTAACCAGTCAGTGGAAAGACAATATATGATTACATTCGAGCGTTTTGCCGCTGAGTGTGATGCATGGCTGCTGCTCCTTGCAGTCTTGCTGCGGGTGAAGGCAGCTGAGTTTGGACCCTTGTGGAGGGTGGTGGATGGCCGTGTGGGTCTGTGGTGGGCACGGTCTGAAGCGGGGCAGACCAGAGCAGGAGAGTTGCACGTGATGGGGTGGAATTGACAGTGGAGCAGGACAGGAGTGCCTGGAGGGGCAAGTGCCAGAAGGAGACTGGGATTAGGGGTGGGATGGCCGAGCAAGGGTTAGGGAATGACTGGGTGAGGAGGTGATTGTGCGTGCGGAGTGACTGAGATCCACTATTGATGCCACACTGGTTGCATTGCTCGACCCCTGCGACCATTTCTCAGTAGCTTGCTTTGTACCCGTGTGCTGAATTAGTTAGAGAGGTGGTGCTAGTGGGCACACCCTTTACACAGAACTCCAGGGGTCAAAGGTCAGCTGGAAGAGGCTGCTTTATCCTGAACATAATCTGATTGGACTTGGCTTCCCTCTGGCTTGTTGCTGAATGGATCCTGTACTTTCTCTTTTTTTTCTTTCTGCCTCTTTTTTTTGCTCTTTTTCACATCCATCTTCCCTTTCTCTCTCGCTCTCTCTCTTTCATTTTCCCTTTCTTCTCTCATTCTTTCTTTCTTTAGACTTTGGAGATACAGCGTGGAAACAGGCCCTAAGGCCCACCGAGCGTTCACCCCGTACACTAACACCATCCTACACACAAGGGATAATTAACCAACAAACCTGCACGTCTTTGGAGTGTGGGAGGAAACTGGAGCACCCGGAGAAAACCCAGGAAGGTCACCGGGAGAATGTACAATCTCCGTAGTGACAAGCACCCGTGGTCAGGATCGAACCCGGGTCACTAGCGCTGTAAGGCAGCAACTCCACCACTGCTCCACACCATTTCTCTGTCACTCTTTCTCTGTCTCTCCATCTCTGTCCTCTCTCTCTCCCCCTTGGCTCAAAATGCGACGGAGAAACAAATACAACTTCCCCAAACCTATCTGCCTATTCTCTCTCTCTCTCACTCACTCACTCATTCTCATTCTCTCTCCTTGGTTCACAAAAGCTGGAGGTGGAGAAGACAACACTACTTCTGCAAGTTGTGAAAGGGAACATCCACGTGTGAGAGCAGCTTGCGATTCAGTGAGAGGGTCGAGCTGTGCAAACCGCATGCCCGGTTATTATCAACCACTTTGCTCCCGAGCCTGTTTTTGTTTTCCACTGGCCAGCGCTGCTGCAGCTTGTCACAGTGAGAGAGGGGTGGGGTCTGTGCAATAGAGGCAGTTGCTACGACTGTAGAAGATATCAGGTTTCACTCCGAGCAGTGGCTCTCTCCTCCCTCCCTCTCCGTTTTGAATAGCCACCCAGTAGCCGCAGCCAGCCTACCCACAGTCGGGCGTGAGTCTGCCCGCCGTGTCTTCTCCTCTCAGCCGGTCAGTTGCGGGAGCACCAGCTGAAGGGAGCTAACCTTTCCTGAACTGAAGGCCAGTGGGGCAGCAGCAACGGGTTCCAGCAGCCTGGGACTGACTCTGCCAGCAACTGTATGCAGCCTGCACGACCTTGTGTTCTGGACTGCTTGTTGGACAACTGCCTCAATCCACTGCCGGGCACTCTCCAAAGTGCTTTCTCAGGGGAGCAGGTAGATATGGATCGTTAATCGTGGCAAGTGGCGAGAGAACTGTGACTGGTTAATCAGCTGTCACACTCTGTTGCACTGGGACTCTTGCCTGTGTGCTCCGACCTGCAGTGTCTTATTACCTGTTGCCTGGCTCTTTCAAGAGGGAATCCTACAAGGAGCTGATTGTCATTGTGAAGATAGACACAAAATGCTGGAGTAACTCAGCCGGAAAGGCAGCATCTCTGATTGTGAACTCCTGCTGCTCCTTGCGAAGATGTTGCCCATTCACCGACCCGACCCATGAATTAGTGGCTCAGTAAATAACCCATTTGCCTCACTCTCCAGGGTTCAGTCCTGCGTGGAGTTTGCATGTCTCCCTGTGTCTGCCAGGACTCCACCTCAGGTACTCCCGCTGGTATTCTCCTCCCACCCCCACCTCCCCCACCCCCACCCCCCTTCTACCTTCACCCCCAAACTTGGACAAAGACATTATTTTGCCGCCCTGGCAGGATTTTTAAAAGGCGAGCCCTGTCTCGTTCAGAGCACGAATGTACATCACCGATCTTCGATCTTCGGCCCACGAAGCCACGAAGAATGATTGCGTGTCGGGGACCTTGAAGAAGCCCAAGGCCAGCTCCATCCCTCACTCTCTCAGCTGGCTTAACTTCACGACCATCAGCAAACAGACTCGGCAGCTATTCCACAGTGATAGCAAGCTGGCATCTGCCTGTGCCCAGCGTGACGCTGACACAGATAATTGGAGATACACACCGCAGCATTGCCAAGGTAAGGTGTGCCACTGGCCATGCATTTAGTTGTAACCTTCCCTTCCTATAATGCCACCCACATGCAGACTGGTAGGGCGGTGAATCTGTGGAAGTCTTTGCCACAGAATGCTGTGGAGGCCGTCAATGGATATTTTTAAGGCAGAGATTGATAGATTCTTGATCAGTGCAGGTCTTAGAAGTTATGGGGAGAAGGCAGGAGAATGGGGTTGAGAGGGAAAGATATATCAGCCATAATTGAATGGCAGGGAAGACTTGATGGGCCAAATGGCCTAATTCTGCTCCTATCTCTAATGAACATGAATCTCAGCACACTTAGTGACACTCTTCACTCTGACTGTGGAGACCAGCATTCGGCCTAGTTCTTGCTCCAAAGTCTAGGAAGAAACTGCCGATGCTGGTTTAACCTGAAGATAGTCGTCGTACTAGTTTCACTGTCGTCTTGTAGTTTCACTGTCTGTATAACTCATTATCACCCAGCCCACACCCAATAATGGACCATTGTGGGCTCCACCTTTATTTTATCATCATTACTTTTTGCATATCTTTCATTCATTTGTTTTATCTCTCTATATCACCATCTATATTTCTCGTTTCACTTCCCCTTATTCTCAGCCTGAAGAAGGGTCTCGACCCAAAACGTCACCTATTCCTTTGCTCGAGAGGTGCTGCCAGTCCCACTGAGTTACTCCAGCTTTTGTGTCTATCTTAAGTTCTTGCCCATTACTGAGGCATTGCTGATGAAAGGTTAATTCTGGCACCTTTTCCCATCACCACCTCCCGAAAGGTGGGTGGGGCCTCAGTTTAAGCATCAGACAGTGCTGGAGGAACTCGTCGGGTCAGGCAGCATCTGTGGAGTGAAATGAACTCATGACTTTTCAGGTCGGGACCCTTCTTCCGACTGGCAAGGAAAGCTGGAAGGAAACGTAGGGGTGTGGCAAAGCCTGGCCAGTGATTAAGTGTATAAAGGAACTGCAGATGCTGGTTTAAACCAAAGATGGACACAAAATGCTGGAGCAACTCAGCGGGACAGGCAGCATCTCTGGAGAGAAGGAATGGGTGACGTTTCGGGTCGAGACCCTTCTTCAGCCTGAGTTACTCCAGCATTTTGTGTCTATCCTGGCAAGTGATAAGTGGGATGGGGGTGATGGGCAGACAGATGGAGTAAGTGACAAAGGCTAGAGGTGAAAAGGAAACTAAAGGGTGTCAGATGAGAGTAGGAAAGCATTGGTTTAACCAGCTCCACTGACTGTGTCTCTTGGTGTTCGACACTCCGTCAGTACTCGGTTCGGGATTGGAGCTGGGTTTGAACCCACAACTACCCGCTAAGCCGCAGTGGGCCAGATTACAAGCGAGGGAAGTTGTCCCCGCTTCAGTCTCTGAAGTTACCATGGGGGGGGGGGGGGGCTGCAGAGTGGATATCGTTCCACTCTGTGAAGCAGCCCTTCCTGTTTACTCTGCTGATTACGCTGAGCACCACTCTAACCACTGGTGAGATTTTTTGACAGCAAGTCATGGCTCTTGGTTTCTCAGCCTCACTGTCTGATGAATCCTGTCTGACAGAGCCGTCTGACCCGAGCTCCACAATCCATCATAGCACCAGGAGGAGGCCACTCAGGCCCTCTAAGCGATTCTGTCACTTGTTAGTCAGGGCTCATTTCATCCCACAGTTCCATCATTGTGTCACATCCCTTATGTCCTGCATGGAACACCAGTTTTGAAATTAGATTTTTTTTTAATTTTAGCTTATTGTCACGTGTACCGAGGTACATAGAGAGTCATAAACAGGCCCTTTGGCCCAACTTGCCCACACCGACCAACATGTCCCATCTACACTAGTCCCACCTGCCTGTGTTAGGCGCACATCCCTCTAAACCTGTCCTATCCATGTGCATGTCTAAATGTTTCTTAAACATTGAGATAGTACTGGGACCGATAATATAGTGAAAAGCTTTTATTGCGGCCTAACCAGTCAGCGGAAATACTATACATGATTCCAGTCGAGCTATGCATGGTGTACAGATACTTGATAAAAGGAATAATGTTTAATGCAAGATAAAGTCCAGTAAAGTCCGATTAAAGATAGTCCAAGGATCTCCAATGAGGTGTATGGTAGCTCAGTACCGCTCTCTAGGTGTTAATAGGATGGTTTGGTTGCCTGATAACGGCTGTCCATGAACCTGGAGGGTTAACCATTTGAATTAATATTATCCCATTGTATGCTTTATATGCTCTGCACCTGGCGTATGACACTGCTGAGAATTTGGCTAAACCTTATTCATCCGGCAACTAAGAGTGACTGACCAAGATGCATGCCTGGAGTTGTACAGGCTGTATAGGTTTTATACAGTTGTACAGCATGAATGTATAGGAGCATGAAAACTAACGTCCAGGTTCAGGAGCAGCTTCATCCCTGCAATTAGATACTGCAACCTCCAAATAAGCTCCAAACTGCATAGACGTGGAGGCATTATTTTTGTCTTTGTACTATTATTGTATTTTTAAGACCATACATATATATATATATATATATATATATGTTTCGGGACATATGACAATAAAACACTTCATTCTTGACAACAGGCCATTCCCTCCATCAAGTACAATCTGACCATCAACCATCCATTTACATCAATCCTACACTCATCCCATTTTATATTCTCTGCATTCCCATCCCAAATTCTACAACTCACCCACAGGCCCAGGACAATTAAATTGTTGACCCATGTATCTTTGGGATGTGGGTGTAAGGCAGTGCAGTCAAGGGAAACCCACGTGGTCACAGGAAGAACATGCAAACTCCAAGCAGGTTTGAAGCCTATTCTCTGGAGCTCTGTTGCAGTGGCTCCACTGGTTGCATTAAGCTGCATTATTACTTCAATCTGATAGCTTCATTGTCACTTTAACTGGAGGTAGGTTGTTCACAATTTAATTCAGATTCACAAACAAGCAAGATGAGATGTGGGCTACCGTATCTGAACTTTTTTGGCCCAGAGACACAATCACCGCACCTTAAGAGTACACCCATGTTCTTTCATGGTGAACATTCAGCTGTAGCCGTTGAATGTAAATCCTGCCTAGCATTGGTGAAAACCAGGAGTTTGATTTAGAAAGCTGTTGACTTCAGACACGGGGACTTTCAGTTGTGTAGAAAGGAAATGCAGGTGCTGGTTTACACCGAAGTTAGACCGAAAATACTGGCGAGAAGGAATGGGTGACATTTTAGGTCGAAACATCACCCATTCCTTTTCGCCTGTCCCGCTGAGTTACTCCAGTATTTGGTGTCTATCTTTGGACTCGCAGTTGTTGCAGAGGTGTTCTGAGTTCATTGGATTAAACAGCGTTGCATCTCCTCGTCTCGAGGTGATCAAAGGCTCGTTCAGCCTTTAGGTTCAGTGTTTACACATTTGGTGATGTTCTGACCCCCCCCCAACACCTTTGTATTCAGATTGAGCAGTTACTGCTTCTGTTCTCTATGCTCATGATCAATATTTACAGTTTGATGCTTCACCCTTTAATTTTAAAAGAATGTCTTTCAAAATCAGCAGGTTGGAAAAGTAAATCATTGTGCAAAACGCTTGAGGCATCGCCGTGGCGTGTAAGTGCAACAATTGACTTATTTTGAAACGCTGTTCAAAGTAAAGCAAGCCTTGTAGTAGTGCTGAACTCTGTGCCAGGATTGTTTAATCACCTGTTTATGGTAGATATCGAGCCACCTGGCTACCTTTGTCTCCATTTCACTGAACGGTAGCTGATATGGGCAGTGCCCTCTCCAAATTGGTCAGGTTCATCCAAGGTGGGGTCAGGTTTAGGTTTATTATTGTCACACATACTGAGATACAATGAAAAGCTTTGTTTTACATGCTGTCAAAACAGATTGGATATACCATAGATAAATGCAATCAAATCAAACTTGAGTACAACAGGTAGAGCAAAGGGGAAGTACAGCATGCAGAATCTAGTTTTCAGCATTGTTATGCATCAGTTCTATAGACAATGTTCAATGTCAACAATGGGGTACAGATGAATCGGACAGTACCCTAACTTATGGAAGGACCACTCAGAAGCCTGATAACAGAGGGGGAGACACTGTTCCTGACTGGAATGCTCTCAAGCTTCTGTACCTTCTGCTGGATGGTAGCAAGGAGAAGAAGGAATGACCGGGGTGGCACAGGTCTTTATGTTGGCTATGGGTCATTACAACAAAACAGATCCATTGATGGACTCTTGCCATAGGGCTCCAATTAATTGCTTTAATCATACAATGGTTCACCTCTCGTTACCTTTGAGAATGATGACCTAGTGTTTATGCAGTGAAGATAAGTTCTCGAACCAGAACTAATAATTACAGGTAGTGCTACTATAGCATGAGTTGTTTGTCACAAGGAAGGTCCAGTTGTAGAACATCGCATTCAAAAAGCAACTATGTCAATGGGGAGAAAGAGGATTAGGAGCTTGAGTTTCAGACTCGCAATAGCATAGTCAATTTCCCCTGCAGAACTTTAAAAAATAAAGGGATTTTCAATGTCTCTGTTTGTTTTGTTATTGCAAGCTAACAAGGTACTAATACTTTGTTACATTGTTTAGTAGAGTACAATTGCACAGATGAAGCAATTGATATCAATGTCAATGCCCTCCCGTGGTGAAACTGATTCTGTTTCGTAAAAGACAATGGTGTCTGATTACTATGGGGAGGTTACATAGAAACAATCTTTACTTTTCCTAGACTGTTTCTTTGTCAGGCAGCATTTTTACTGCTTATCAATTTCTAAAGTAACTTTTAGGTACTTCTGTAGTCCTGATCGAAATGACATTATAACCAATTCAGCCCATATGATGCAAATAATGTTCGCTAATTCTTCAAATGCTATATGTCTAATTATAACCTCAAAATTCTGTTGACTCCCGACGGAACCCAAGTCCAACAGTAGTGTGCCTCTGCTTTGCCCAGCAGAGCTGGGATAACTGTGCACACACCGAGCATTAGCACTACATGTCTTGAGGTTGAATGTATACCTGATGGAAGTGTAGAAAATTATTTGAGGCATAGATAGGGTAAACAGTCAAAACCACATTCCCAGAGTGAAATTTTCAAAGACTAGTGGGCCTAACCTGTAGATGAGAGAGGGGCAGATTGAAGGAGATGTGTGGGACAAGTAGTTTACACAGAGGGTAGTGGGTGTCTACAACCCAGGGAGGTGGGGCTTGGGTAGTGGAAGCAGATAAGAGTGGGGTTTAAGAGGCTTTTGGACAGGCACATGAATATGCAGGGAATGGAGGCATATGGATCACGGACAGGTAACAGGACCTTAGTTTAACTTGGGATCATGTTCGACACAGACATTATGGGTCAAACCCTCTGTTCCTGAGCTGAATTGTTCTACGTTCTACCTTTTCTCTGAGCCATTGAGGATGTTTCCTACCAAAGAAGTTGTAACCTACATGACTGTGCAAAATAGCACCACCGGACCTCTTAGACCAAAGGCGTTGCCTCGGTAAAG
>CM075978.1:106736557-106778062 GCA_038087875.1 Malacoraja senta
AGATTCCATTGCAAGATGTAATGATATTGCCACAAGCCAAGTGCCCACAGGGCAGAAGATGTCTATAGCTCACAGCAGCCAGCAAATGCATCCTGCAGCTCGATCTAATGCTCGATTGTATGTATGGATGGCCCATAAGATAGGCGTTCATAACCTGAATCTGTATCCCTTAACCAGGGAAAGTTGGATAATGAATGCATGCATGTTGCAGACCAAGGAACTCACAAAATGATCGAGCACAAGCAAATGGTCCCTATTTTCATGCACAGTTCAAATTTTTTGAAGTGAATGCTAATGCCTCTAACTTGCCTTCCTCTTTTGTCAACTTCCAGCCCATTGTTAAAATGGTCCCATTGTCAAAATGGTTCCTTTGTCTTGGAGAACAAAGAGAAATTCTCCTTCCCCTTCAGCACGATAAGGTTTTGCTTTGTGAAACTGTTCTCAGGGTTATCAGTAAGATCACAAAGATGTGTGCATTCTACCCAGATCTAGCCGACTTGCCTTCCTCTCGCTAGACATGTGTTCCTGTCTTAGTGGGGAACCGCAGCGGGCCTCATGAAAGAGCGGAAGAAGTAGATTTCAATTGTGACTTTTAAGGGGGAATTGAATAAACACTTAAAAAGGATGCCGTTGTAGGGCTGCAGGATTAAAGGGCCTGTCCCACTTGCGTGTCCTTGGCACGCAAATTACGCGACCTCGTGGTCGCGTTGAGGCGCACGGGCATCGTGGGGCCGGTCCCACTTAGAAGCGCGGAGGGGTATGGAGTTGTGCGCGTCATCGCCCGGGGCTCTGAAATTTTTGTAGTGAACGAAATCTTTGCGCGCCAACGGCCTGTCGCGGATCTGACGGCCAAAGTGGGACAGGCCCAAGGCCCTGGCGCGACGCAATGTCTCACCTTCAACAGCAGCAGAAGCAGGCAAACGATCACCGAATTCAGCCTGGGGCTCACGGCCGTTGCGGTCCGGATCCGCCCCCACTTCTACTCCCAGAGCGGGGCCAAGAAAATTGAAGATAGACACAAAATGCAGGAGTAACTCAGCGGGACCGGCAGCATCTCTGAGGAGAAGCAATGGGTGACGTTTCGGGTCAAGACCCTTTTCAGTCTCCATTAATTTCTAGGTTATGTCACTCTCTCCTAGGGTATCCCTGTCAATCGAGAGCTCCACACTAATAATTACTTTCAACATCTATCAAAATCCAAGTCCCCCTTTAATCTCCATTTCAGAGACAAAACAATTTGTTCCTGATGTTGTAGAAGTTCAATGCATTCCAATAAAGCCGGAGGTGGTGAGGTTTTTGGTTTTCAAATCATATTTTTAGTTTTCCAACACAGTTCCTTAATGTTATGGAATATCTCCTCCCGATATAATTGGTAACATTCAGCGAATCTATCTAACGTGCAGAGCCCAACAGTCCACAATGCAGCCTGTGTGGTCTTAAGGGGATAGCATATTAAGATGGGTTGAGTAGCCTTCTGTACAGCACATTTCCTTGATTTTAATACTAGCTTGAGTTAAAAGCTGGACTGCAAGTTATAAAGATAGAGCGGAGGTTCAGGTTTAAGATGCAGCCTTTCACACCTGAAATCAGTTGTTCCCTTATCAGATGCTTGCTATATTTTTGATTTGAGATTTTAAAGTAGCCTGCAATCCTTAATCATCCAACCCAATGTGTTCCTCCCTTTGCTGCCACAGAGGCGGTGGCCAGCAAATTCTTCGATCTGAGTTGGCACAGCCCAACCTCGTTTAGTTTAGAGATACAGCACGGCAACAGGCCCTTCGGCCCACAGAGTCCACACCGACCAGCGATCATCCTGTCCATTAGCACTATCCTGCACACAAGGGACAATTTACAATTTTTACCGGAGTGAATTAACCTACAAACCTGCATGTCTATGGTGTGTGGAAGGAAACCAGAGCACCCAGAGAAAATCCACACAGTCACGGGGAGAATGTACAAACTCCATACAGACAGCACCCATGGTCAGGTTGGAACCTGGGTCTCTGGCGCTGTAAAGCAGCAACTCTACCGCTGCACCAATACGCCACCCCAATTCTTTCCTCTGTCAGTGGAATCCCAGACAGCAAGATGCGTGGGGCTCTACAAGTGGCGTTAAACGGCAAAGGATGCAAAGTGGCGATCTGGATTTAACCGTTGCAGTGAACCCAGAGTGTGCATTGCCTTCTGTGGCTGGTCAGAGCACAGCTCAATGGACCTGTCCAGATCTGGTTGCTAGGATATGAGGGAGGCAGTCTGCAGGCAGGGACAATGCAGATCCCCAGTGTTGTGTGATCTGAGCCATGGACAAAGCAGGCTAAGGTTTTCCGTTCAGAAAGGCATTGTTTCAGATTGCATGAAAGAGGAAAGGTCAAAAGTGCCGCACAATCAGATAGTAAAAGTGGTTGTGCGTTTGCATAGCGCCTTTTGTGACCTCGTTGATTCGGAGTTCCCTCAGAAATGGCACCATTCCCTGCAAAACAGCTTTTGTTTTCTTGGGTAAATAATTTATTTCTTGGTATTCAATTACCACCTCTGGAATACTGATACTTCCCAGTTAGTGTAACATATCCTCCTTTTCTTTGTAAACCGGCAGTGGTGTGTTGTGTAGATAATACGCTGAGGGAGGAACGTGGGGTTGGATAGATTAATCCTAAACTGATGTTGTTGGGAACTCCTTGGCTAACCAAGTGTGCAGCTGCTAGAGGAAGCTGTCAAAACCCCTAACCAACCAATTATTCTATGGAGGTGTATGAAGAACCTGCCGATGCTGGTTTACACTGAAGATGGACACAAAAAACTGGAGTAACTCAGCGGGTCAGGCAGCATCTCTGGAGAAAAGGAATAAGTGAAGTTTTGGCTCGAGACCCTTCTCCAGAATCTGAGTTCTTTAGAGGGGCCTCTTTCTATGCCACGCAACTGGGACCAAACTGTGCAGATTAGGAGGATGAGTGGTTTGGTAAGACTCGTACTAACCTGAAGGGCTGAGGACTAAAGTCTAACTCCATGGTGACGCTCCCAGTGCAGCTCTGAGGTGTCACTGCTGGAGATGTGCCGTCTCCCCACAAAGCCTCTGCTTGTTGTTTCGGCTGGGCATAAAAATCTCCTGCTTTGGAACAGGGCTGTGCGGCTTAGTTTGTAGTGTGAGGATCAAAATGAAGGCAGATGATGCTAGACATATAAAGCAAAAAAAAGGCTGCAATGCTCCGCAAGTCGTGCTGCATCTGTGAGAAACGAGAGGTGATGAGAGTGGCAGCACAGTGGTGCAACGGTAGCGATGCTGCCTTATGGCACCAGAGACCCGCGGTTGATCCTGACTATGGGTGCTGTCAGTACCAACTGTCACAGTGGTAGAGTTGCTGCCTCAGAGCACTAAAGACCCAGGTTTGATACTGAACACGGATTCTGTCTGTACGGAGTTTGTTCTTCATGTGACCATGTTGGTTTTCTCCGGGTGCTCCAGTTTCTTCCCACACTCCAAAGATGTACAGGTTTGTAGGTTAATTGGCTTGGTAAGTTGTAAAATTGTCCCTAGTGTGTGTAGGTTAGTGTATGGGATGATCGTTTGTCGGCGTGGTCTCGGTGGGCCGAAGGACCTGAGTCCGCACTGTATCTCTCTCTAAAGTCTAAAGTTTCTGATCAGAACTTATTTTGAGTGCCCTGCCTCATATTTATCCCTCAACGAAGTTTCCTGTATGCAAATTGTCTTGAGCACTTCCTCAGTTTAAAACAGTGACTACTGCAAATTAGAGTTTCTGGAACTGTCTGTCCCAGAGGCTGGATCATTGGATATATTTAAAGTTGAGCTTGATAAATGTTTGAATGATTGATGAATTGCTGGTGATGTAGAACTGGGACAGAAGAGGAATTGAGGCCAGCATTGATCAGCCATAATAGTGTTGAATGGATACATGGCTAGACAGGCTTGAGGGGCCGAGTGGCCTCCTATTCCCATTGCCTTGTGTCCTTGCTAATGTTTTGTGATGTCCTGTGTCATGTCTTCATCTTCAGAGAAAGTATTTTGTTTATTCCTGTGAACAACAGCTACTTCTCTGGATGCATGGATTGCGAGAGACTCCATCAATGCCCCCAGTAGCTTGCATCATGCTTGGGGTCAGATGGCGATGGTAGGCAGATATTCAACCACCCCATGCCTCAGAGCCAAGCCTGTGACCAGGTAGTTGGCTGCCAGCACTCGTGATGTGCTTCCAATTAGGACATAAGAAACAGAAATAGGTCTAATCCATTTGATCCCTTGAGATTGTTACAATGTTCAACAAGATCATGGCTGTTCTGATGAACTTCATCTCCCTGCTCTGATGGATAGCTCAAGTTCATATACATAACGCCATAGAGTCGCAGAGCGTTCAGCATGGAAAATGGCTCCACTTAGCACTGTCGATCAAATTTTCATTCTGAGCAAGTCCGATTTGGCCCATATCCCTTTAAAGTCTTCCTATCCACATATCTGTAAAATGGCTTTTGAAAGTTGTAATTGTATCCGCTTCTATAGCTTCCTGTGGCAGCTCGTTCCATATACGGACTACCCTCTGAATGAAAAAGGTTGCCATTGAGATCCCTCTTAAATCTCTCCCCTCACATGCCCTCTAATTTTAGAATCCTCTACCCTTGGGGGGGGAAAAGATTGTGAGCATTCACTTTATCCAATTACTTTATTCACAAACACTTACTCCAACTTTCTTCATGACAAAAGATTACCAGAAAAACAGGGTAAACATTTCAAGGATGTCACTTTGGGAATAAAATGCAAGCTCCTCATCGGATTTGTGAGAATGCCTGGGCTGCTAAGAATGGGGAAAGAGACACTGAGAAGGTCGTGCCTCTTCATCAGGGGCAGGGGTGACCTACTTGCCCTGTTAAGCACCTCCTTCTACACCCTTGTCCGAGCCTGTCTCACAATGACCACATCACTCACTTCAGCACCCACAGCACTGCAGTGCGTGCAAGTCATCTTTGACCATGGTAGACTTCCTTCAACTTGACCAAGCGATAAATGCCAAGTGTTTTTCTCCAGAGCAAAGTGCGTCTTGTTGAGGTATAAATAGTATGCCTAACCTCCACAGGAACAATACAGTGAATATCTCCAGTTGTGGGATTTCATCAACACAGTTGTGAGTTATTCAGCCTTTGCTGAAGGTATTTAAGGCCTACATGGATCTACTATTAATGGAGCAGAATGTGGCACTGGAGAGGCATGAAATGCCATTGGAATATCTGTGCAGATTGCCTCACTAAAATCTTTCAGCAACTAAAATCTCTCCCCCTTGGATGTAGTCGTGTTTGAAATACTGATCAGAGGGTGTTGCTAACCCTTCAGGAGGCCCATTCCCCTGATGGCAGCTGTGGATCACAGAGCCAAATGCAGAAACAGGCCCTTCGGCCCACCACATCCTTACTGACTATTGATCCCCATCTGTACTAGTCTCATTTACCCTCATTTGGTCGGCTGCTTTCATGCCGCGGCAATTCAAACAGTTGTCCGTGCACTTACCTGTCCCTTCTCAGGCAGTGTGATCCAGTTTGAAGTCACCCTTGGGGTGAAACAAAAAGCCCCTCAGATGATTTATGTGAGTCATTATTGGAAACATGAACAAGAGACCAGTTCGGAATTGCTGGACAAAGGAAAAGCAAGGTCTCTATTGTTCACCTGAAAATCGGTCGAAAATATACTCAGGGCGGAATGGTGGCACTGCAATAAAACTGTTGCCTCACAGCGCCAGTGACCAGGTTTGATCCTAACTATGTGTTTTGACTGTGCAGAGTTTGTATGCTCTCCCTGTGACTGCATGTTTTTTTTTCGGGTGCTCTGATTTCCTCCCACATTACAAATATTTGTAGGCTAATTGGCTTCTGTAAATTCCCCCTAATGTGTAGGACATGGAATAGTGTACGGGTGATCAATGGTCGGAGATAGACACAAAATGCTTGAGTAACTCAGCCGGTCATGCAGCAAATTTGGAGAAGAAGAATAGGTGATGTTTCGGTTTGAGAGCCTTCTTCAGATCAACGGTCGGCACGGACTGGGTGGGCCGAAGGGCCTGATTCCTTGCTGTATCCCTAATCCCATGTAATTACTCAACACAACACAGGAGGCCATTCAGCCTATCATATCACACCTGCTCCTAGCTGACTAATGCCATCAGCTCTGTATGCCCTCCTTATTCCTCTGCAACTCTTCAAATGATTCACTTTCTCACCTGTCCATTAACTTTGATTCTTGTGTCACTTAACTCTGCACCAGAGAAAACTTGCAATGGCCAATTAATACACTTAATGCGCATGACTGGGATGTGGGATGAAAATGCAGCATTGGGGAAAACCCACACACCGGTGGAATACTTGCTGTAAGGAGAGGTTGGACAAACATTATTATCTCTAGAGCATATAAAATGATGAGAGACAGAGAAAGCCAGGGTCTTTTTCCCTGGATGGAAATGTCAGATGTCAGAGGGTGGAAGTTCAAAGGAGATTTACACGGCAAAAGGAGGGTCTCGACCCGAAACGTCACCCATTCCTTCTCACCAGAATGCTGCCTGTCCTGCTGAGTTGCTCCAGCAGTTTGTGTCTATCTTCGGTGTAAACCAGCATCTACAGTTCCTTCCTGCACAATTTTTGTTAACACAGAATGGTATGTGCCTCAAACACGCTATCAGATGATATGGTGGAAGCAGATACAATGGCAATTTTTGAGAGACATTTAGGCACACAAGGCCAGGTATGGAATGAAGAAGGGTCTCGACCCATAACGTCACCCATTCCTTCACTCCAGAGATGCTGCCTGTCCCGCTGAGTTAGTCCAACTTTCTGTGTCAATCTTCGAAGAGATATGGATCATGTATATGTGCAGTTTAAATTGACATCATGGTCAGCAAAGATAAGCGGGCCAAAGGGCCTGTTCCAGTACTGTTCTGTGGTCTATGTTTACTAGCCGTCCTATGGAGTATCTCCAGAAACTTTGCAGCGATAGATTTGCTTACGGGTGCTGTCTGTACGGAGTTTGTATGTTCTCCCTGTGACTGTGTGGGTTTTCTCCGGGTTCTCCGGTTTCCTCACACTCTCCAAGGACACAGGTTTGTAGGCTAATTGGCTTCAGTTAAAAATGATTGTACATTGTCTCTAATGTGTATGATAGTGCTAGTGTATGGGTGATCATTGGTCGGAGCAGATTCAGTGGGCCGACGGGTATGTTTCCATGCTGTATCACATAAAGACTAAACTTTGCCTTTAGATCATCCTCATTGCTCTTTATGGAAGCTTGCTGTGCACAAATTGGCTGCCACATTTCTATTAACACTGAGGACTCTGGAAGTACTTCATTGGGTGTGAGTTGATTTGAGATGTTCTTAGGACTATGAAAGGTGCTATAACAAGGCAAGTCATCTTCTCCTGGTGGTTAAGGAGCTGAATGTGCAGTGTTTGCCATGCAATTAACAGCAACCCTCATCTGGCTGGGAGCCTGGAAGTCGGAGTGGCTACAAACCTGCGGTTTACTGGCGATTCCTGCACTCTCCAAAGGAGAGCATTTTCTTCAAATGGGGGAATGGAAAATGAAACTTGCTGTTCCTAACGGCTTGCAGATGTCGCTGTGCTGGAGCAGTGGAGCTGGGTGCAGTGTTTGGGTCGGCTGCACGCCAGCGCTCCACAGGAAGCATCAAAACAGATGGAGCAAGCAGCCGTCCGAGGAGAATCCAGAGCTGCTTAAAGGGCCGGCCCGGCCCGGCCCAGCCAGGACTGGGACAAGATGGGTCAGGACGTGACAGGATGGAAGGTTCCTCACAAGGCACAGGCAATCTGTGATGTTGTTGACACTCCAGATTAAGGAAGCTACTTGTGTATCCCATTCTATTCCTTTATTGCTATAATTCATCTTTTTCCTTCCACTGTCTAACCCATTCCCAGGCATAGAAAGCTAATGTCCTAATGCAGGTAAATGGGATTAGGTACAAGAGGCGGCAGTGCTTTGGTGGGCCGAAGGGCCTGTTTCTCTGCTGTACAACTATGTTTTGTCTGTGGACAACGTTTCTGTCCAATCCATGAGTCTCGGTAGTAAATTCAATGCCCACACAAATCCTGTGCAAAGCTGCCTTCTCCTAATGTCTTTCATTTAATCCCATATATATGGGCCATTGTACTTAATCACTCACCCATTGAAACCTTCATGTTCTCTGCCCCACTCTTCCATAATGCTAGATGCCTCCATTTTCTTTTAGTTTGGAGAAGCAGCGTAGAAACAGGCCCATTGGCCCATCGAGTCCACACCAACCATCGATCACCCATTCACATAGGTTCTATGTTATCCCACTTTCTCATCCATTCCCACATACTAAGGGCAATTTACTGAGGCCAATTAACCTACCAACCCGCACGTCTTTGGGATGTGGGAGGAAACCTGAGCACCCAGAGAAAACCCAAACAGTCACAGGGAGAATGTACACATTCCACGCAGACAGCATCCTCAAATCAACTATCTTTCAAATAGTTATCTATCTCCCCTTTAAATATATCTAATGATCTGACCTCCACCACCCTCTGGGGCAGAGAATTTCATAGATTCACCTCCCTCTAAGGGAGGAAATTGCTACTCACCTCAGTGATTAGTGGGGTGCGGCAAGGCTCAGTTATAAGGACCCCAGTTATTTACAATATATATTAACGATTTAGACGAGGGAATTAAATGTTACATCTCCAGGTTTGCGGATGACACCAAGCTGGGTGTCAGTGTGAGCTGCAAGGAGAATATTATGAGGCTGCAGGGTGACTTGGATAGCTTGGGTGAGTGGGCCGATGCATGGCAGATGCAGTATAATGTGAATAAATGTGAGGTCATCCACTTTGGTGGCAAGAACAAGAAGGCAGATTAGGAAAAACCTAATGGTGTCAGATTAGGAAAAGGGGAGGTGCAACAAGACCTGGGTGATGGGTGCCCTTATACATCAGTCACTGAAAGTAGGTAACCCAGGCAGTGAAGAAAGCTAATGGCATGTTGGTCTTCATTGCGAGAGGATTTGAGTTTAGAAGCAAGGTGGTCCTACTGCAGTTGGGCAGGTGAGACCACACCTGGAGTATTTATTGTATGCACTTTTAGTCTCCTAATTTGAGGAAGGACATTCTTGCTATTGAGGGAGTGCAGCGTAGGTTCACCAGGTTAATTCCTGGGATGGCGGGACTGACATATGATGAAAGAATGGGTTGACTGGGCTTGTATTCACTGGAATTTAGGATGAGAGGGGATCTTATAGAAACGTAAAATTCTTAAGTGATTGGACAGGCTAGATGCAGGAAAAATGTTCTCGATGTTGGGGGAGTCCAGAACCATGGATCACAGTGTAAGAATAAAGGCTAGACCATTTAGGACTGAGATGAGGAAAAGCCTTTTCACCCAGAGAGTTGTGAATCTGTGGAATTCTCTGCTACAGAAGGCAGTGGAGGCCAATTCACTGGGTGTTTTCAAGAGAGAGTTAGATTTGGCTCTTAGTGCTAACGGAATCAATGGATATGGAGGGGAAAGCAGGAACGGGGTACTGATTTTGGATGATCTGCCATGATCATATTGAATGGCGGTGCTGGCTGGAAGGGCCTACTCCTGCACCCATTTTCTATGTTTCTATGTTTCAAATGGCCTGACTTTTATTTGGTAGGAATGTCTCCTTGTTCGTGACTCTCCCAGTTGTGAGAAATTCCCAACCTCTACACTGTAACGCTCACTTAGAGTCTGAAGAAGGGTCCTGATCCGAATCATGGTCTGTCCATTTCCTCCAGAGATGCTGCCTGACCAGCTGAGTTCCTCCAGCACTTTGTGTTTTACTCAAGATTCCAGCATCTGCAGTTCCTTGTATCTCCATTTAGGATCTTGTATGTTTCAATCAAGTCACTTCTCATTCTGGATTAAACTCATAGATACCTTTTTTCCCAGGTTGGAAAAATCAAATACAAGAAGGCATAGCTTTCAGGTGAGAGGGGCAAAGTTTAAAGGTGATGTAAGTTTGGATGTAAAGGAAAGTTTTTGTTTTTTAACAGAGGGTGGTGAATGCCTGGAACCTGCTGCTGGTGGTGGTGGTTGAAGCAGATACGTTAGTGATATTTAAAAGACTTTTGGATAGCGTACAAAATGGAGGGATATGAGTTATGTGCAGGTAGATAAGTGATATTTGGCACCAACGTTGTGTAACGAAGGGCATGTGCTGTACTGCTCTATGCCCTATCTTTGGATTGTGTAGGAAGGAACTGCAGATGCTGGTTTAAATCGAAGGTAGACACTAAATGCTGGAGTAACTCAGCGGGACGGACAGCATCTCTGGAGAGAAGGAATGGGTGACGTTTCGGGTCGAGTCCTTTCTTCAGACCTCTGGTTATTAGATCCCTGGTGAATTAGATCTCTGGAATGTGGTCTACTGAGTTA
Organism: Malacoraja senta; assembly: GCA_038087875.1. NCBI lineage: Eukaryota > Metazoa > Chordata > Chondrichthyes > Rajiformes > Rajidae > Malacoraja > Malacoraja senta. Next base: position 106,746,975 of record CM075978.1, read on the forward strand.
AACACATTACCAATGTGACCCTGAGGTACCAATAATGCACAACTTCATAGCGATTCAGCAAAATTTATCCTCGTGACTGAAGCCGAACAGTAAGCGGGCGAGTGGATGGTGGGGCGAGGGAGAAAGGGCCGAGACAAGAAGCAAAGGTTCTTGCTCCACTGCACTGCTGGTGGAGGCAGTCTGAATGTGATTGTATCTCGGTCCTGTTGTGAACCCACATGGTGCCTGCTCAGTGCACACCAATGGGGTAAGCAGGTCTTAATTACGAGCAGCTCACTCAGCCTTGCTGCTCATCAGATGACCGCGGCTGATGAACATCTCCCTCAGCATGCATCGAAGCTGGAGAGTTCTCTAACCCTGCCCTCCTGCTTACTGGAGCTGCTCGTCTCATTTCCACAGCTGACTGGCTCCTGACCTCCATAGGCTGGGCAAGAAGACAATGGGAAACCAGGAGCAGTCACGGGGGTTTCTTTAAACATGACCCAACCAGCTCAATCTCTCTCTGCCTCGCCTGTTGTGTTCATTCATTGTCAAAATGGAGTAACGTGTGCAGTTCTGGCCGCCTCATTACAGGAATGATTTTAGACTTTAGATATACACTTTCGAGTCCGTGCCAACCAGCGATCTCCCCGTACACTCCAGTTCCTCCATAACATCGGTTTTTGCCGCAGCTTTAAATGTTGCTCTTTGCAAGCCTATTGGCAAGGGTCAGCCGATTGTAATTGCGTATTATCTTTCCGCTAACTGGTTAGCAGGCAACAAAAGTTTTCCACTATACCTTGGTACACGTGACAATAAACTCAACTCAACACTGGCACTATCCTACACACCAGGGACAATTTACAAATTTTTTTTGTAAAGCCGAAGGGCCTGTTTCCATACTGTATCTCTAAACTAAACTGAGAACATGTAAACTCCACACAGACACACCCGAGGTCAGGATCAGAGTCAGATCACTAGATTAGTGAGGCAGCAACTCTACAACCCTTACAATATGTCTTTTTCTGCTTATTTACTAGCTACGGGGAATTTTTCCAAATTTTTCCATGTGGAAAGGTTTTGTTAAAGGCTCATTATTTTTATATCCCAGCGGGTGAAATGTTAGATCTTCTTAAGAACTCTGGCATTCGATTCAATAATCCTTTGACATAAAAATGTTGATTTATTCTCCTCAATACAAGGACATCATCTGAGGTCTGAAAAAATACCTAACTGATTAGCTTTCAGATTAATACTCCAGTGCGGGGCTTGTTGGTGGGAGGGAGATTGAAATGGATGTGGTGTAATGAGAACCAGTATTTCCCATTCCTGACTGCTATCCAACATGTGTAGGAAGGAACTGCAGATGCTGGTTTACACTGAAGATCGACACAAAATACTGGAGCAACTCAGCGGGACACCTCTGGTTAGAAGGAATGGGTGACGTTTTGGGTCGAGACCCTTCTTCAGACTGTGCTATTCACCGTTCCAAGCTGGAAAGATGGACTCGGAATGGGAATGCACTTTAAGTAGCAATGTTACAAAATTTTGAGATTTTAAAAATAAAGTCTGCAATTTATCCCATCAGATAAAGCATAAAAAGAAGTTTAATTTGACACCTAATTCACTTTCATATCTTCAGTATTAAAGAAGTTATGGCCATTTTCATACTCGGAAATTAGCATCTTGTTCCCTATTGCTTTTCCATTGACTTAACACAAAAGCTGTGATCGAGGACAGTTAAAAGCCCATAACTTTCTTAAAAATTAAGATAACTGAAAGAAATTTTCAGTTATTATAGATTGAAGCATTCTGAAACAAATATGAAACAATCTTACTTAGAAGACATGAAAGTAAAGCATATAATTAGTTAGTTACCTAATTGTAGCTAATTACAAAATTCAATTACTAGATCTAAACATCTATCAATTTCTTAAGAATAGATTAACATTTTTAAATAGCCTAAGTGTCCAAATAACATTCACACAATAATTCACAATATAACATAATTTTTAAATCTCATTTTCATGAATTTACAGGCCAAATGGAAGGAATTGAATGTTTAATACCTGTAAATTAATGGGCATTTATATCATCTTGTGAGTGAGGATTTCTGGAACGCGATCTTTTGGAACGTTCATTTGCGGTGAATTTAACCCCGTATTGGCATGAAAAATACTGCCGTTAGTTCGGGGAATAAAATCACCGTTTCGCATGAAAAAATGTGAATTAAAGGCTTCTTAAGAAGCAATTTTATACATTTAAAGAAACCACTTTCGTTTACCTGTCCCGTGTGTGAAATCCGTCCCCGTTATCGGCGTTGACGCTTCAGGAGCTGCTTTTAAAATTACTCCAGCGCTGACATTGACGATTTAATAAAAATAAAAAATTCACAAAACGCCACTAGGCACGATTTTTCAGCAAAAGGTTGTACTCCAACGAAATATAATTCAGGACAAGGGAGGAGAAACTGCGTTTTAACCCCGCCCCCCCTTAAAGGCGCCAAAATCGCGCACACGGCCAGTGGCAGAATTACAGCGCGACTGAAGGTAAGTATTGTAACATACCTACATTTAAGGCTGAATAGAACCTGTCTCTCTGCAACCTATAGATCCCCAGCCCCATCCACCTCCACACCGTTGGTGACTGTTGCAACTGCTAACTGGACATGAAGCTCCAGAACTAAGATCATGTTGACTTAAAGCAGGAATTGGCCATAATGGACCCACAGGTCTGTTGCAACGCACAGCGACATTTAGACTGATTTGATCTTCAACTCCTGCTTCTCTTTCCTGATGGATCCCCATACACCGTGGAAAGCATCCTACCGGGATGTATCACAACTTGGTTTGGTAACTGCCCTGCCCAAGAGAGCAAGAAATTGCAGAGAGTTGTTGATGTAGCCTGGTTCATCACATGAACCAGCCTCCCCACCATCGACTCTTCATGCTTCCTCGGGAAAGAAGCCAACATAATCAAGAGTCTAACATACCCCAATCATTGCTTCTTCTATCCTCTCCTGTTGGACAAAAGGTAAAAAAGCTTAAAAGCACGTGCCACCAGATTCAGGATCAGCTTCTTTGCTGCTATCGGATGATTGAACCAAGCTCCAGTGAGCTAGAATGTAGTTTATCTCAAACACCATCACTGGCTTCATCGCTTCCGGCTCCCTGCCCTCCCAAGCCTCCAACCTCATCGTTCCTCAGCCCTGCACGGCCCGATTTTACCTTCTCCCCAAAATCCACAAACCTGACTGTCCTGGCAGACCCATTGTTTCTGCCTGTTCTTCTCCCACCAAACTTATTTCCACATACCTCGACTCCAACCTAGTTGGTCAAATCCCTCCCTCCCTATGTCCAAGACACCTCACAAGCTCTTTGTCTCCTCCATGACTTCTTTCCAGGCCCCCATTCCCTCATCTTCACCATGGATGTCCAGTCACTCTACACCTCCATCCCCCACCAGGAGGATCTTAAAGCCCTCCGTTTCTTCCTCGACCGCAGAACCAACCAATTCCCGTCTACTAATACTCTCCTCCACCTAGCGGAGCTAGTCCTTACCCTTAACAACTTTTCTTATGACTCCTCCCATTTCCTCCAAATCCAAGGCGTAGCTATGAGCACGCGCATGTGCCCCAGCTATGCCTGCCTCTTTGTAGGGTACGTGGCCCTATCCCTGAACACTACCTCCGCTACATTGATGACTGCATTGGTGCTACCTCCTGCACCCATGCAGAACTTACTGACTTCATCCATTTCACCACTAACTTCCATCCGGCACTCAAATACACCTGGACCATTTCCGACATCTCCCAACCATTTCTAGAACACACTATCTCCATTGCAGGTAACAGACTACTGACCAACATCTACTATAAACCCACTGACTCCCATGGCTATCAGGACTACACTTCTTCCCACCCTGCTTCCTGTAAGGACTTTATCCCGTACTCCTAATTCCTCTGTCTACTCCGCATCTGCACCCAGGATGAGGTGTTCCAAACCAGGGCAACGGAGATGTCCTCATTCTTTAGGGAATGGGGGTTCCCCTCTTCGACTATAGATGAGGCTCTCACCAGGGTCTCCTCTATATCCCGTAGCTCCGCTCTCATACTCTCCACTCATAACAAGGGCAGAGTCCCCCTTGTCCTCACCTTCCACCCTACCAGCCGTCACATACAATAGATAATCCTCCAACATTTTCGCCACCACCAACGGGATCCCACCACTGGCCACATCTTCCAATCTCCTCCCCTTTCAGCTTTCCACAGAGACCGCTCCCTCCGTAACTCCCTGGTCAATTTGTTCCTTCCCACCCAAACCACCCTCTCTCCTGGCACTTTCCCTTGGAAGCGCAGGAAATGCTACATTTATCGCTTTACCTCCCCCCTCGACTCCATCCAAGGACCCAAGCAGTCTTTCCAAGTGAGGCAGAGGTTCACCTGCACCTCCTCCAATCTCATCTATTGCATCCGCTGTTCTAGGTGTCAACTGCTCTACATCAGTGAGACCAAGCGCAGGCTTGGCGATCGCTTCGCCCAACAACTCCGCTCAGTTCGCATTAACCAACTTGATCTCCCGGTGGCTCAGCTCTTCAACACTACCTCCCATTCCGAATCCGACATTTCTGTCCTGGGCTTCCTCCATGGCCAGAGTGTGTCCCATTGCAAATTGGAGGAGCAGCACCTCATATTTCGCTTGGGTAGTTTACACCCCAGCAGTATGAACATTGACCTCCAATTTCAGGTAGTCCTTGCTTTCTCCCTCCTTCCCCTCCCCTTCCCAGCTCTGCCACACCCTGCTACTTTTACCGCCTCTTCCTTTCTTCTTCCCGCCCTCCCCCCACCCCCACATCAGTCTGACGAAGGGTCTCGATCCGAAACATCACCTATTCCTTCGCTCCATAGATGCTGCCTCACCCGCTGAGTTTCTCCAGCATTTTTGTCTACCTTCGATTTTTTCAAGCATCTGCAGATCTTTCTTAAACAATAGAATGTAGTTCCGTTCTTCCAATCTACCTCATTGTGGACATTGCACTTTTGTTTACATGCACTTTGCAACTAGAACGCTGTAACACTATATTCTGCACTCTGGTATTTTTCACTTTGCACTAACAATTGTACTTGTGTGTAGCTTGATTGTGCTCATGTATAGTACAATTTGACTAGGTAGCACGCAAAGAAAGCTTTTCACTGTACCTCGGTAACTGTAACAGTAATAAACTAATGCCAATACCAATAACTCTCAATTACCCTTAAGCTAAATATATTCAGTGACTGCCTCCAGCTTTCCTGGGGAAAATTCCAAAGGCTCATGATCTCTTCTTTAGACTTGGCTCTCTGTCAATGCTTTTGCCTCAGATCTACGAGGACCTAAAGAGCCTGCAGATGTGGACGAGGAGGAGCGTGGAGAACAATGTGAGCAAATGGAAAATGATTCTCCTTATTAGGAAGAATGGCAAGACAGAACTCTGAAAAAGTTGGATGAAGTCAGAAAATGTTTGTACACTCGGATCATAGTAAAGAAAGTAAACATTCAGGTGCAGCAAGCAGTGAGGAACACACACACAGACAGACAGACAGACAGACCTATCTTTATAAAAGTGGCTTGATGTACCAAGGGTCATTGCAATTATCAACGTGAGTAAAACAAAGGAGCTCGCCATCAACTTCAGGAAGCGAAGTGGATTACATTCCTCAATCTGCATCAACGTTGCAGAACTGGAGATGGTTGAGAGCTTCAAGTTCCTGGGTGTAAAACTCACCAACACTTTGTCCTGAACCAAGCACATTGATGCTGCAGTGAAGACATCACAACTACGTCCCTACTTCTTTGGAAAACTAAAGAAATTCCCGTATCTCCAGTGACTCGTACTAATTTCTCCCGATCCGGCTGCATCACAGTTTAGTTTGGCAACTGCTCTGCCCTGGACCGCAAGAAATAGTTGTGGACACAGCCTCGTCCATCACACAAAGCAGCCCCCTCCTCATAGACTCCAATTACACTTCAGGCTGCTTCGGGAAAGCAGCCAACATAATCAAGGACCATTCCCACTCCTATCATTCCTACTCTTCCCCTTTCCCCTAAGCTTGAAAGTATATGTCACCATATTCAAGAACAGCTTCCTCCCACCTGTTTTCAGACTCTTGAACGACCTTCATAAGCTAAGGATGGATTTCTAATCTTCTAAGCTACTTTGTTGCACCCCTTACACTTATTTTTATCTGTACTTTCTCAGGGACTTTCTTCCTTGGAGTGTAGGATGCTGAGGAGTGATCTTATAGAAATGTATAATATCATGAGGGGAATAGAAAGGATGAATGCACACATTTTTCCATTGTAGGGTAATCAAAAACTAGAAGGTATAGGTTTAAGCAGAGGGGAAAGATTTAATAGGAAGCTGAGGGGCAACCACTTTTCACATGAAGGGTGATGGATATGTTTAATGAGCAGCCATGTGTAAAGTAGTTGAAGCAGATACAATAACAACATTTAAAAGACATTAGACAGGTACATGGATAGGATATGTTTAGAGGTTATAGACCATACGTGGGACTAGCTTGGATGGGACACCTTTGTCGGCATGGACGTTAGTTCGAAGGGTCTGTTTCTGTGCTGTATGACTCTATGACTGGTTATTTAAATATGACAGCACAGAACTAAGAAATGGTGAACTATTTAGGGCTCAGATGATAAATTTCTTAATACAAATTTATATGCTTTAAAATTAAAATTATTTATGCTGAAAACCTGTTACCTGAGTTTGATGCTGACCCTCAGTGCTGTCAGCGCTGAGTTTGTGTACTCTGCTGCGTGTGTTTCCTTCGATTGCTCTGGTTTCCTACCACATCCCAAAGATGGTAGGTAAGTTGACCACGGTAAATTGGAACCCTCTCCCTGTTTGCAGTATGAAAGTGAGTGGAATAATCTGGGGGAAGTTGGTGGAAATGTGGAGAGAATTAAATGGGATTAGTGCAATATTGGTGTAAATGCGCAGTTGATGGACTCGGTGGGCCGAAGGGTCTTTGTCTGTGCTCTGTAACTTGGTGACACAGTGTGTAGCACAGTGGCACAGCGGTAGAGTTGCTGCCTTACAGCAACAGAGAACCAGGTTCGATCCTGACCTCGGGTGCTGCCTGTACAGAGTTTGTACATTCTCCTTGTGACTGCGTGAGTCTCCTCCAGGTGCTCTGGTTTCCTCCCACATTCCAAAGACGTTCAGGTTTGCAGGTTAATTGGCTTCTGTAAATTGTCCCTAATGTGTAGAATAGAACTAGTGTATGGGTGACGACTGGTTGGCACGGACTCGGTGGGTTGAAGTGCCTGTTTCCACACTGTATCTCTAAACTAACTAAAGACTGACTAAAGCTGCTGAACTTTCAGGAGAAGATCTGAATATGATAAGTACAGACTGGTAAAAGCTAAAGTTGTGAAGGCTTCTCCTGATGCACTTGGAGGGAAAATAATTGGTTGGGAATGGTTAAAAATAGAAAAGCCTTTTTTGGTTTACTGGACCTCTTCTAGTCTTTGCTGATTCTTTACTGTCTTGTGTTATAAATAAATCTGAAGAAATGCATATGGAAAAACAAACAAACCAAGAGACTGGAGTAATCACTGCCCCTGCCTCTCACTGCTCAATCCACCGCACAATAGTTTTGCTGCTTGTATTTTTAACTCTCTCTGTCTGTCTCTCTCCCTCTCTCAGAGATGAACCACACATTTGCAACCTGCCCCTTTTTAATTGGCCTCCATCTGTTCAGGATTACGGAATTTAAATCCAAACGTGTTTGACCGAATGGTATTTTCCAAAATTGGAAGCAGTTGATCGAGTGGAATACACAACTGTTCACCAATTCCACCGTACGGTCAAAGTGACGTTGGTAGATTGGGTTGGATTTAAAATAGATTGCAGTGTACTCTGAAATCAGGTGCCCAGCAAGAAGCAACGTGCTTCCTTTTGGAAGCTGGCGGCGGGTGGGTTGTGGGGAAAGTCAACCCCAGCTTAGCGTTGCCTCTGAGTTATGGGTTCATGTCCTGCCCAACTGAAGGATACCCGCTGTGCCAGGGGTGCCACTTTTTTTACATTTTATCAAGCCAATTAACCTACAAACCTGTACGTCTTTGGAGTGTGGGAGGAAACCGAAGACCTCGGAGAAAACCCACGTAGATCACGGGGAGAATGTACAAACTCCGTACGGACAGCACCCGTAGTCGGGATCGAACCCGTGTCTCTGGCGCTGCGCCGTGACTGCCGGATATAATCATGTGAAGTCTTTGCTCTAACTGGATTAACAGGCAACAAAATAAGCTTGTCACTGTACCTTGGTACACATGAGGAAACAAAATAAAACTAAACTATACTCAAACTCTCTCTGCTCCTGTTGAGGTGTTTCTCGAAATCTCTTTGAACAAGTTGTAGCTCAGTGTGAAAGCTTTGCTTTCTTCATCGATGTAAGTGCAGACGGCCATGGAGGGGTAACAATAACTTGGAGGCAGGAAAAGCAGTGGCACTGCCTGAGTTCGTTGTCAACCCATCCCGGCTGCACCCACTCCCCTTCCTGAAGTGAGGAAGGAACCCAACACATATCAGCGGTGACGACATCCCATTTTAAGGTCTTGTGAAGGATCATCCAGGATAAGGATTAGAATAAATAAACAAATCCAAGCCACAGGTTAGAGAGGCTGAAGAGAAATCTCACCCAAGATACAGGCAACTTGAATCAAGACCTGCCGGATCCGAAACAAACCCGGATTGTGTCTTTTAAGCAAGTTCCTTCTTCACCTTTTCCTCGGAATCAGCCGATTTTATTTCTCCTTGCCGACTCCAACTTTCGATGGTTGTTACCATGTGGGGAGAGGGGGAGGAAAGCTCTGGTGGCACTTGTTCCCCTGCCAACAACCCGAGTCTCCCCTCGTGCCCCAGGCACTGAGCCTGACGGCTGGCCCCGTCCCCGATGCCCACCTCCCCGCCGAGTTCCCAGTCCCTTCGCCAGGGCATGACCGCAGGATGGTCCGCCCTCTCGCCATGAGTGCGATGGTGCCTGGTCCCCTCCTGAGGCCAGCGCTGGCCGGCTTGTGGCAGGGCCCGGCCTGCCCGCTGTCCTGCAGCGTCGCCAATGAAGACGAGGATGAACTTCTCCCCCTGTACTCGTTCGTGCTGGAGAACCCTCGACCCAAGAGGCAGCCCAGGAAGATAAGGTTGCGGAATAACAGGGACCGTAAGAGCAGCCACTTTCTTTCAGTCCGTACGTGATATTGGTGATTTTAGAATCTCTTCGCTTGCTTTGTGCGTGTGGTGTTTTTTCCATTTCAATTGGTGGTGAAGGATCAGTAATAGAACAGTAAAAGGCGTTGGGGAATCCCTGTTTCCATTGTGGTTGTTTCCACCAGTACATACCTGGCGCGGAACAGGTCAGACTCTCCCGTGGTTCCCTCTCCAACCTGCCTTTCCTCGGGGATATCTGGCTGGTTTTCCTCATTGCACCCTTCACCCCTCACCCCCACCCCTCCCTACCTCTCCCCCATTCGCTCAGGAAGTGCGGCCAATCTGGTACCTGCTTGTTGTGCTGGAGCGCTCTGCGGGTCATGGAGTTGTACAGCAGGGAAACAGACCATTCGGCCCACTATGTCCATCACCTGGCTTTGGCACCATCTTGTAGCCAGCACCATTGTGGACCAGCGGGGCCGAATGGCCTGTTTCCATGCTCTAGGACTATAAGGCTAGTGTAGAGCAATAGCACCATTGTAGACCAATGGGGCCGAATGGCCTGTTTCTGCACCATACATTCTGTGTATTTATATATATATATACATCCCGGTGTCTGTGTCTGAAGTGATATATTCGGCCATCTTCTGCTGGGCAGCCACTGGCCTGTAGCATCAGTGCGGAGGGTGTGACACCAGCCTATTTGCAAAGCAGAATCGATTGCTGAGCACTTGTTAAGGCTCTTCCCAAAGCCCAGCCTGTCGTTATTAATTTGCAGCAGCAGCCCAGACAGGATTTAATTCCTGTCCACAGCTGTCAGCAGGGTGATCTGAGAGCCGCTGTAATCTCCTTCTGTGAGATTTTGCCATGAGCTCATGCTAAGTAATCCCCAGCATCCTGCCGAAGGGTTCTGGATTCTTGCAAGGAGTGTGTAGAAGGAAATGGAGCACCTTTGGGATGATGGGAGAAACGTATGCAACACCTTTTGTTCCCGCCCCTTCCCTGTCTCCCCACTCTGGCCCTCACTCAGTGGGTAAACTGCTCCCGGGTCTACTAGGGGGCTGGTAGGAGTTCAGGCCCCATTCATGCTTACATTGGCCAGAGGTGGGATAAATCAGGCTCATTTACTAGAGGGGCGGCACAGTGGCAGACACCCTGGTTCGATCCTAACAACAGGTGCTGTCTGTACGGAGTTTGTATATTCTCCCTGTGACCTGCGCGAGTTTGCTCCGGGTTCCCCCTGCACTCCAAAGGCGTACAGGTTTATAGGTCATTTGGCTTTTGTAAATTAGTGCCTAATGCGTAGGATATTGTCAGTGTACGGGGTGATCGCTGGTCGGCGTGGACGCAGTGGGCCGAAGGGCCTGTTTCCTCGCTGTATCTCTAAAGTCTAAAAGTCTAAAGATCAGGAAGGAGCTAACACAGCCCACCACGGATATCTGCCGATCAGCTTCCGAAAGAGCCTGTCTCTGCCTTGCCGCCACCTCTGAGGCAGAAGGTTGTGAGTCTGAGTTGCAAATGGAGGGTTACTGTGGGACAGCTGACCTGTCAGCAACACTCTTCCTCATCTGCTGTCCAGGCTGCACGGCAATACTCTGGTGGAACAGGGGAGTTGACCCTAGTGTTTACGATACGATAGAACTTTATTTATCCCAGGAGAGAAATTGATCCGCCAACGGTCATAAAAACACTAGATACATGAAATTAAAGTGACGAGTGGAAAGGTTTGAGGATGTTCAAAGATTTGGGGAGCGGTGGGGGGGGAGGGGGTGTCAGTCTACTCCACGACAGAAGGGGGAGGAGTTATACAGTTTGATAGCCACAGGGAAAAAGGATCTCCTATGGCGTTCTGTCCTGCATCTTGGTGGAACCAGTCTGTTGCTGAAGGTACTCCTCAGGTTGACCAGTGTGTCAAGGAGGGGGTGAGCTGTATTGTCCAAGATGCTCCGCAGTTTGAGGAGCATCCTTCCCTCCAAGATCACCTCCCATGAATCTAACTCCACTCCCAGGATGGAGCCAGCCTTCCTGATGCTAATCCTGTTGGCATCCGTGGCCTTCGCCCTGCTGCCCCATCACACGGCAGCGAAGATGATGGCACTGGTTACCACCGATTGGTAGAACATCTGCAGCATCTTACTGCAGACATTGAAGGAGCGGAGCCTTCTCAAAAAGTACAGCAGCCTCTGTCCCTTCTTGTACAGGGCCTCAGCCTACCTGGACCAGTCCAGTTTACTGTCCAGTCACACTCCAAGGTATTTGTACTCCTTGGTAAACTGCACATCGATACCATTGATGGAGACGGGGGGACAAGGGTGTTCCTCTCCTCCTGAAGTCCACACACTAAGTCTTGTCGGTGTTGAGCTGCAGGTGATTCAGCCCACACCACTCAATAAAGTCGTTGATAACACTTCTGTATTCAGCTTCCCTCCCCTCTCTGACGCAGCTCACAATTGCAGAGACATCCGAAAACTTCTGCAGGTGGCAGGAGCCCGAGTTATATCTGAAGTCCGAGGTGTAGATGGTGAACAGGAAGGGAGATCGGACCTTCCCCTGTGGGGCCCCTGTGTTGCTCACTACCATGTCCGAAACATAGTTCTGTCGCCTGACATATTGTGGTCGTCCAGTCAGGTAGTTGGTGATCCAAGACACCAATGGAGTGTCCACCCGCATCTTCGTCAGTTTGCTCCCCAGCAGTGCAGGCCGGATGGTGTTAAAAGCACTGGAGAAGTCAAAAAACATCACTCATGCAATGCTTCCCGGCTTATCCAGGTGAGCATAGGAACGATGGAGCAGGTGGATGAAGGCGTCCTCCATCCCCATCTTTGTTTGGTAAGCGAATTGCAGGGGGTTTAACCAGGGGTCGCAGGTGAGTGAGCACCAGCCTCTCCAGGAACTTCATGATGTGTGAAGTCAGTGCCACCGGTCTGTAGTTTAGAGATACAGCACAGAAACAAGCCCTTTGGCCCACTGTTTAGGAAGGAACTGCAGATGCTGGTTTACACTGAAGATAGACACAAATTGCTGGAGTAACTCTGAAGTACTCCAGCATTTTGTGTCTACCTTTGGCCCACGGAGTCCACGCCAACCACCGATCACCCATTAACACTAGTTCTATGTAATCCCACTATCGCATCCACTCCTTACATACTGGAGCCAGTTTGAGGCCAATTAACCTACAAACCCGCACGTTTTGGGGATGTGGGGGGGAACTGAAGCACCCAGAGGGAACCCATGCGTTCACAGGGAGAATGTGTGAACTCCACGAAGACAGCACCCGAGGTCAGGATTGAACCCGGGTCTCTGGCACTAGCTGGTAGCAGCTCAAACAGCAGCACCACTATGCAGCATTGTTGTGTCCACAATGTTGATGTTGTGGACCAATCTTCATGTCGTACCTAAGAGTCGGTTCACATTACTGTCCATTGGGGTTTTCCTGGTTACTTGATTTCTTACTTTACAACAGCAACTACCTGTCTGATTAATTGCTGCTGAAGTGCTTGGTGACATCCTGAGAGCTGTCTAAATGCGAACCCTTCTTTCAACTTCTTCACCTATCTCTTCTCAGTCAGCTAAATGAAGCCTCTCTCTGACAGTTTGCTCACTCCTGCATTCTATGAACTCCTGAAATGTCCCTGAGGAACACTTTCCACTGATCAGGAATAGATCGGGTAAATGCAGTGTCTTTTGAGGAATAGATTAGGTAAACACACAGTCTTTCGCCCAGAGTAAGGTAATCGAGGACCAGAGGACATAGGTTTAAAGTGAGAGGGGAGAGATATAATAAGAACCTGATGGGGTAACTTTTTTACACAAAGGGTGGTGAGTGTATGGAACGAGCTGTGGGAAAAGGTAGTTGAGCAGGGACTTTTGCAACATGAAAGAAGCATTTAGACAGGTACATGGATAGGATAGGTTTAGACGGATATGGGCCAAAAGCAGGCATGTAGGACTAGTGTAGATCGGGCATGTTGGTCGGCGAGAGCAAGTTGGGCTGAAGGGCCTGTTTCCGCACTGTATGACTGAATATGACACTGCTGAAACTGCCTTGAGTTGCCATCATGTAGATGCAAGGAACTGCAGATGCTTGGCTTACAAAAAAAGACACAAAGTGCTGGAGTAACTCAGCGGGTCAGACAGCAACCCTGAAGAACAGGGATAGGTGGCGTTTCAAGTCGGGACCCTTATTCAGACTCTGACACAGTTGTCTTAACCTGAAACATCACCTCTCCACATTCTCTAGGGATGTTGCCTGACTGGCTGAGTTACCCCAGCAATTTGTGCCTTTTTTAGTTGCCATAGGTTTATTCAAGCTCGGAGCTGACTATAAAACTCTCCTGCTCCCTGTTCATTTGTTAAGCATTACCTACAGTTGACACCGTGAGGATATCACTGCCCATTGCCAAGGCCGCGTAACCTGGAGGCCCAGCTAACATTGTCCTCAATGCCTAATGTTTACTTGTTCAGTAGTTCCTGGCTGACTTACTTTGGCCTGGAGGTTTGGCAGAGATTGTGTGCAATGTTGCCTCTTCACTGTTTAATGCCTGCTGACAGACCAAACAGTCTGCCAGTATGGGCAGCATGAGATCCATGCACATGTTATCAGAACATTAATTCTGACTGATACCATGCTTTCTTACTTTACAGTAACAATTATTGTTAAACTGCCTTATTGCACTTTAAATATAGTAAAGAATCCAATGATGTTTCACCAGTGGCACAGCTAAGAGCAAATCCAGTGACCCTGGTTTGATTCTGACCTCCAGTGCTGCCTGTGTGAATTTTGCATGTTTTTCCTGTGAACACATGAATTTCCTCCAGTTGCACCGGTTTCCTCCCACATCCCAAAGACAAGCAGGTTGGCAGGTTAATTGCCACTGTTAATTGCCCTTAATGTGGGGTGGATAGTAAAATTGATGGAATCGCGGAGAGAGGCACAGTGGTGCAGTGGTAGAGTTGCTGCCTTACAGCACCAGAGACCTGGATTCGATCCTGACTACAGGTGCTGAGTTTGTACGTTCTCACTGGTGGCTCCGGTGTACTCCTACATTCAAAAGACGTACAGGTTTGTAGGTGAATTGGCTTCGGTAAATTGTAAAATTGTCCCTGGTGTGTAGGATAGTGTTAGTGTACGGGGTGATCGCTGGTAAGTGTGGATTCAGGAGGTAGTGCCAAGAGTAAAATACCATATTGCAGAATAGAGTGTTATAGCGTTATAGCATTACAGCTACAGAGAAAAATGCAAGGTCTGCAATGAGGTACGTTAGCTTATAGGAGGAATGTTCCGAAATCTGATACAGCGGGGAAGAAGCTGTCCCAGAATCTGGCAGATAGTGCTTTCAAGCTTTTGTAGTTTGTGCCCGACAGAGAGGAGAGAAGAAGGAATGACCTCTTGGAAGTGATCCTTGATTATGTTGGCTGCTTTCCTGAGGCAGCGTGATGTGTAGATGGAGTTGATGGCGGCAGGTTGGGGGAAACTGGGGTGTGGGAGGGGGTGTAATGGACTGGGCCACATTGAGGTGATGGGAATTTGAATAACAAACGATTGCTCCATCAGATCCTTTGGAGCTTCTTAAACAAAGTAAAGGGAGACTGTTTTTTCAGAAGAGAGTTTTGCAGAGCTTGGAGCCACAGCAGTTGAAGAAACTACTGCCATCAGGAACCAGTTCAGGCTATCGACCACAGAGATGGTGGCTGAATAGGTTTGGTACATGTAATGGCACAAAGAGCAGAACTGTGGTTGCCCACTGCTTGTCAGAGAGCAGAGTGAGGGAGGTGTTTCAGGAGCCATGGTCTCAGCTTCCAGCCCAGGCTCTGGTGACGGGCACAGGGGATGCTACGTCGAATGGCTTTGATCAGTGTGAGTTACCTCCGACAGAGGAGAGAATAAGGCGGCACAGTGGCGCAGCGGTAGAGTTGCTGCCTTACAGCGCCAAAGACCCGGGTTCGATCCTGACCATGGGTGCTGTCTGCACGGAGTTTGTACATTCTCTCTGTGACCGCGTGGGTTTTCACCGGTTGCTCCACACGCCAAAGACACTCAGGTGTGTAGGTTAATGGGCTTAAAAATGTAAATTATCCTTCGTGTGTAGGATAGTGTCAGTGTGCGGGGATGGCTGGCATGGACTCGGTGGGCCAAAGGGCCTGTTTCCGCACTGTAGCTCTAAACTAACCTAAAACTAGAGAGGGTATACTGCAGGAACAAAGACAAAATATGCGAGGGATTAGTTGGCCCTGCTGGAGATGTCAGGGGGGCCAGCTTCAGTTTCTGCTGGAGTGGATGTTTTCATCTGCACTGTCCGGCTGCCAGCTCTGTATTGAGTCGAACACTGCTTCTTGCAAGAATCGATTGAGGTCCAGTCATGTGCCAAGAATCGTACAGTCTCCCCGTGGGAATGTTTCCTAACCCTAACCCCTTCCTCAGAAACCTGTGTATTGAATAATTCATGGGATTTATCTAATGACAGCTGCAATGAGTTGGAAATATCCTTTCTGAAGTTGGGGATGAAAATCACCCCTCTGCCCAGACTTAAATGGGAGTCTGAGACCGTGGAGTCAAGTTGCACCATTTTCCCAGTTCCCCCGCCTAGTTTCCCTTTGTCTGTAACCCGCTCCATCCCCATAGCACAATAGCACGGTGACGCAGCGGTAGAGTTGCTGCCTTACAGCACCAGAGACCCCGGTTCGATCCTGACTACGGATGCTGTTTGGACGGAGATTGTACATTCTCCCCGTGACCTGCGTGAGGTTTCTCCGAGTGCTCCGGTTTCCTCCCACACTCCAAAATCGTATAGGTTTGTAGGTTAATTAGCTTTGTATAATTATAAATTTGTCCCCTGTGCCCGTAGGATGGTGTTAGTGTGCGGGGATCGCTGGGCGGCGTGGACTTGGTGGGCCAAAGGGCCTGTTTCTGCGCTGTATCTCTAAACTAAACTAAATCCCCATAGACCTCCATGATCCCTGCTCTGTGTCAGATCTCTGATACCCCATGGGCTCATTAAAAGATGTGTGCCAAAAATATCGCAGCTGCAGGAAATCTGAAATGAATCAGATTAATTAATCTCAGCTGTCTCCTAAAAATACACAGCGGGTTAGTCAAGAACAGAACAATGAAAATCTTACTTGCTGCAGCTTTACACACTCATTATTGCAGCAGCACAACAAATAAATAGACTGCAAATCATGATACAATAAATTATCAGTTGCATCAGGTAACCAAAGTTCATAATAGTGAAAGCCGAAGTAGATAGTGCAATCTTAATACAAAGTCCTTTGTAGTTCTGTGCTGAGGTAAAGTTGTGGTTAGGGATGTGCCGTGTGGTTCAATAGCCTGATCATAAGGGATAGGAGTGGAATTAGGACATTCGGCCCATCATGACTTCTCCACCATTCAATCATGGCTGATCTATCTCTCCCTCCTAATGCCATTCTCCTGCCTTCTCCCCATAATCTCTGACATCTGTACTAATCAAAATCTAATCTGATGGTTGCTGGGAAGAAGCTGTCTTGAACCTGGAGGTAATGGTTCTATGGCTCCTGAAACTTCTTCCCAAGGGTAGCAGTGAGATGAGAGCGTGGTTACGGTGGGTGGGTCTTTGATATTAGCTGATTCTTTGAGGCAGTGCTGCTGTAGATCCCTTCAATGGCAGCACTTGTAGGGATTGAACCAGAGGTTTAGTTTAGTTTAGAGATATATAGCGTGGAAACAGGCCCTTCAGTCCACCGAGTCCACGCCGACCAACGATCACCCCGTACACTAGTTCTATCAGGAAGCCAATTAATCTACAATCCTGCATGTTTTTGGAATATGGGAGGAAACCGGAATGCACAGAGAAAACCCACGCACTTACGTACAAACTCCGTACAGGGAGAACGTACAAACTCCGTACAGACAGCACCCGTAGTCAGGATCGAACCCAGGTCTCTGGTGCTGTAAGGCGGCAGCTCTACCACTGGCTACTCTGCTCTGCTCTGCTTTAGTTTTCATAGAGGATAGAATAGTACAGGGCAGGACTAGACCCTTTGGCACACATGCCAAGCATGTTGCTAAATGAACTAATCTCCTCTTACTGCATGTAATCCATATTCCTCCATTACCTGCATATCCATGTGCCTATTGAACGGGATCTTAAACCCCACTATCGTATCTGCTTGTACCACCATCAATGGCACCCATGACTCCTTGTGTAAAATGCCCGCCCTGCACATCTCCTTTAAACCTCCCTGTTTCGTCCTGAAAGCTATGCCCTCTAGTGGACAAGTCTAAAAAGAACACACATAAGCAGAGAGATGGATGGTGCAGACCATAATAACATCAGGTGGATCGACTATCAGTACCTGTAATCCGGATTGGATCCGAAACCAGAGTTCGAAGCCCCGAGGCAGAAGATGGCGTAGGCAAGCACCGAGCAAACACACATGGCTATGGTAGCGAGTCTGGGTTAAAACGTGGTCATAAGTCGGAGAGCAGGAGGCATCGCGGAGGGGGAGCAGTGAGAGAGCATGGTGCAGAACTCTCGCAGGAGAGAGGACTCTCGTCTGAAGAAGGGTCTTGACCTGAAACATCGCCCATTCCATCTATCCAGAGATGCTGCCTGCCTCACTGAATTACTCTGCAATTTTGTGTCTATCTTCGGTGTATCTGCAGTTCCTTCCTACATAAAAATATCAAGTTCATGTTTGCTCTGAATTTGTCCTGAAAGTAAATATGGATTGATGGGAGCAAATGATTTATAATTCCCATCAGAACAAATGTATATAAATGCACATTATTATTGTTGCAATGCTAAAGCTACTGATTGTCATCCACTCGGCCGATAATGATTTGTTGGGCGAGGCAGTGTGAGATTCAGGGATAGAGTAAAGCTGTTTTAATTGGCAATGTCCATGCACATTCATTCATACAGTACAATTGAAAGCTATCTTTTTTATTATCCACAAGATCATCTTCTTATCGAGTCCACACACAAGATTAGAAGATGTTCAGCCAGAGCTGAACACACTTCTCGGCATCTGCATACAATGGTATCTGTCTTGTCGCTCCTTGTGCGTGGCGGTGGAAAGATTGGTGGAAACAGGGCCGCGACGTGAACACTCTTTCCTTGACCCCATCCATAAGATAAAAGGTGTCATTGGCAAGCCCAGTATGTATTGCCCATTCCAAGTTGCCCCTGAGAAGGTAGTGGTGAGCCACCATCTTGAACCCTTACAGTGAAGGAACTCCCATGATGCTCGTCATAGAGTTATACACTACAGAAACGGACCCTTCAGTTCCACCTTGGACCCATGCCAACCAAGATACGTTCCAGGGCTGGTCTCATTTGCCTGTATTTGGCCAGTATCCATCTAAACTTTTCCTCTCCACGAACTTGTCCAAATGTCTCTTAAATGTTGCAATTGTACTCTGGCAATTTCCTCTGGCAGCTCGTTCCAACTACCCACCAATCTCTGCGTAAAAAACCTGCCCTTGAGGTTTAGTTTGGTTTATTATTGTGATGTGTACAGTGATACAATGAAATGCTTGTTCTGCATGCTATCCGGTCAAATCATACCAAACATGACTACATTGGACAGAAAATGCTGGAGTAGCGCAGAGGGTCAGGCAGCATCTCTGGAGAAAAGAAATAGGTGGTTTCGGATCGAGACCTTTCTTCAGACGAACGGTCTGAAGAAGGGTCTCAACCCAAAACATGAGTCTGAAGAAGGTCTTGAGCCGAAACCACACCTATTCCTTTTCTCCAGAGATGCTCCCAATAGACAATAGGTGCAGGAGTAGGCCATTCGGCCCTTCGAGCCAGCACCGCCATTCAATGTGATCTTGACTGATCATCCCCAATCAGTACCCCGTTCCTGCCTTCTCCCCATATCCCCTGACTCCGCTATCTTTAAGAGCCATATCTAGCTCTCTCTTGAAAGCATCCAGAGAACCTGCCTCCATCGCCCTCTGAGGCAGAGAATTCCACAGACTCACCACTCTCTGTGAGAAAAAGTGTTTCCTCGTCTCCGTTCTAAATGGCTTACCCCTTATTCTTAAACTGTGGCCCCTGGTTCTGGACTCCCGCAACATCGGGAACATGTTTCCTGCATCTAGCGTGCCTGACCCGCTAAGTTAATCCAGCATTTTGTGTCTATCTTAGGTGTAAACCAACATCCTTCCTACACATGAGTGCATTAGATCCTTATCTAGAATAGCATGCAATCTTTCATCCTCCAAGTCTCTGAAAAGCCCAAGCTTGGCCAATGGAGATATGCAGTTTCTTATAATCTCACCTAAAGGCCTGGTGTCCTGGGTTGATGAAGTAAAGGTCGTAAGGAATAGGTGTAGAATTAGGCCATTTGGTCTAATTCTGCCATTTATCCGCTGTTCTATCTCTCCCTCCTAACCCCATTCTTTTGCCTTGTCCCCATAACCCCTGACACCTGTACTAATCAGAATTAGTCGGCCAGGCCCAGTGCAATGCCTTTGGTTCCTTCTACCACAGCTCCCTGCAGCTACCGCAAGCTGTGCTCGACCCACTCGCTCAACACGCTGCTGTGTGGTCCCCTGTAAGGGTCTCCTCCAACACGGTGCCCCATGACCATTGCAACTCTGCATCCGTCTCTTCCAGCAGTCACCCCCTCTGCTTCCGTGCACCGAGGCGCCACACCCCACTTCTTGAACCCACCACAGAATTTTAAGCTGCTTTCCGAAGAGCAAAAGGTGAGTTTGCGGACCTTTCACTGCTGCTGACTTCCCCCTTCACCTTCCACCAGCATAATCAAGGATGGGTTGCACCCTGGTCATTCCCTCTTCTCCCCTCTCCCATTGAGAAAAAGGTATAGAAGTGTGAAAACGCACACCTCCAGATCAGAGATAGTTTCTTCCCAGCTGTTATCAGCCAACTGAACCATCCTAATAACAACTAGAGAGCAGTCCTGAGCAACTATCTACCTCATTGGAGGCCCTCGGACTATCTTTGATTGGACTTTACTGGACTTTATCTTGCACTAAACATTATTCACGTTATTTCCCTTCATCATGTATCTGTACATTGTGGATGGCTGGATTGTAATCGTGTATTGGTTTCACTGTACCTCGGTACACGTGACAATAAACTAAACTCACCTCTGTAATCCTGGTTGCAATTGGTCCCTTCTCACCTTATACTTATGCCCTCTAGATTTAGAGTCCAACTCCCTTGCCTTGAAAAAAAGACTGCGACCATCCATGCCCATCATGATTTTATGTACAAGGTCACCCCTCGGCCTCCTTTGCTCCAGGAAAAACAAGTCACAGTCTCTCCATAAGGGTGTTAGGACGAGAGTTTCAGGGTCTCGGCCCAATGACGATGAAGGAACGAAGAACATATGGGCAGTTAAGTGGTGTGTGTATGTGGTATACTTGCCTCCTCTGTGCGGGCAGGTGTGGCTTTGGCAGATGTTGAGGAGGAGTTGTATACTGGAGCTTCGATCTTTCTCAGTGCAGGTACATTTAAATGTTTATTAACATTTCAACTTGCTGCTGTTTACCTCCACACTCTTCATTTTTCAGTTACAATTTTGGCCACCGATCTTTAGAAAGGATAAACACGCGTAGTTTTGAATAGAGATACAGGCCCTTTGGCCCACCGAATCCACGCCGACCAGTGATCCCCACACACTAGCACTATCCTACACACACTAGGGACAATTTACAATTTTACCAATGCCAATGAGCCTACAAACCTGCAGGTCTTTGGACTGTGGGAGGAAACCGGAGCACCCGGCGAAAACCCACGTAGGTCACGGGGAGATCGTACAAACTCCGTACTGACAGCACCCGTAGTCAGGATCGAACCCGGATCTCTGGCACTGTAAGGCAGCAGCTCTACCGCTGTGCCACCGTTGCAGAGGAGAGTGCAGTGAAGGCTCCTCAGCAATAAGTAGAGAGCGAGGGAAGGGGGGGGGGGGGTTGTTCACCTGGTGACAGGGAAGGTTACAGGATGGAGCCGTTCAACATCTTGAGGAGAGTTGTTGGGCATAAACTGCAGTCAGTGGCAGCAAGGTTCGTAACTGGTGGACAACTTCAAAAGAATCCCCCAAATTACCCGAGTGGAAACGAGAAAATTCTTTACTCAGTAAACTGCTGTCTGAGAGGGCAGTGAAGCAGATTCACTAACTTTCAAAACCAAATTGATTTTTCACTTAAAATAAGGGGGAGAAAAGCTGAGCATTGGAGAAATTGCAGGTGTGTGGGGCTAATTAAACATTGTTCAAAGAGCAAGTACAATAGGCTTCCTCCCCTGGAACGGTAAGCTGCATTCATTCAGGATGCCATAAATCTTGGAAATCAGAATTAGATTTATTATTGAAGGCCCTAAGGAATTGGGGAGTGCACAGACAAGTGAAGAATTGGAGAGCATCAGGGCCTAAATTCTCTTGGAGCTGAACAGTAGCGCAACAGGTAGAGCCACTGCTTCATAGCTCCAGAGACCTGGGTTCAATCCTGACCTCGGGTGCTGACCCTAAGGAGGTTGCACAAACTCCCTATGACTGCTTAAATTCCCTGAGAGTGCTCCAGTTTCCTTCCACATCCTAAAGACATGCAGTTTCGTAGGTTAAATTGGCAGCTATAAATTTACCCTAACAAAATGTAAGTGGATAATAGAGTTGATGGGAATGTGAAGAGAGTGGGTTGCAGGAAAAGTTAGCAGGGAGTTGGATTGTTCTGTGAGCTGGCACAGAATCAATGGGCTGAATGGCCGTCTTAGAGTCATATAATCAAACAACATAGAAACAGGCCCTTCAGCCAAACTTGTCCATGGTGACCAAGATATCTCATCTAAGCTGGTCCTATTTGCCTGCTTTTGATCAATATTCCTCTAAACTTTTCGTATTCATGTACCTGTCCAAATGTCTTTTAAATGTTGTTGTTGTACCTGCCTCAACTACTTCCTCTGGCAACATGTTCCATATACCCATCACCCTCTGAAAAAAATCACCCCTCGGGTACTTAATACGTCTTTTTCCTCTTGCCTTAAGCCATGCCCTCTAGTTCTTGATTTCGCAACCGGGGAAAAATTGTGTACATTCACCCCATCTATGCCCCACCTGATTTTATACACAAGATCTTGAACCATTGCAGCAGATTGTTGCTCCCAATTCCAGCATCTGCATTCTCTCGTGTGTCTCTAATTAAATTAGTGAGTTGGACTCCTCCCCTTGCTGAATATCCCTGATCAGTTCTTGCCGTCCCAAATGCAATTAAATCCCATCCCTTGGGATTTTCTCCAATAATTTCACCATCACCGAGTAAGATTTACCAACATATAATTATCTGGCTTATCCCTGTTGCCCTTATCCTGGCCTCTCTCCACTGGCTCCCTGTGCGGTTCCGTATAAACTTCAAGATCCTCCTCCATGTCTACAAAGCCCTCAATGGGCTTGCCCCCACCTACATAAAAAGTCTTCTCACCCACCACTCCACCTCCAGGCCCCTCAGATTGGCCGACTTGGGGTTGCTGAATATCCCACGGTCTAGGCATAAGCTCAGGGGCGACCGTGCCTTTGCGGTTGCAGCCCCTAGACTGTGGAACAGCATCCCCTTTCCCATCAGAACTGCCCCCTCCATCGACTCTTTTAAGTCAAGACTAAAAACGTATCTATACTCCCAAGCCTTTCCTGACGTCCTCTGAGTGAGGGCTACATGTATATATGTATGTAGTTTGTTTTGTTTATGCTATTCTTATAACAAATGTAAGCACTTTGGCCAACGAGAGTTGTTTTTTAAATGTGCTATATAAATAAATGTGACTTGACTTGACTTGACTTATGAAGTAAAAGAACAATATTAGCTCTCCTCCAATCTTCCTGCATCTAGCCTGTGGCTGATGAAGATGCAGAATTCCATGTCATGGTCCCAGCTATTTCACTTCCCATAGCAACCTGACACCAATCTCATCTGGCACGGGAGACCCTAATGCATGTCCAGATATCTGATGCGCATTCCTGCATCTGCAGTCTCTTGTGTCTCCATGACATCTAATGCCTCCATTCAACGTCATACTGACTGTCCTCTTCTCTTGATTGTGATATCTATAAAAGATTTGGACAAAAAATTAGATGGTGTGATTAGTAACTTTCCAGACGATACAAAATTTGGTCGAGTTGTGGATAATGAGGAAGGTTGTCAAATAATTCATCAGGATCTAGACCAGTTGGGGATGTGGGTAGAGAAATGGCAGATTAATCTGAGCAAGTGTGAGATGTTGCACTTTGGGAGGTCAAATATAAGAGGAAATTATGCAGTGAATGGCAGGACCCATAAGGGGGACTGATGCACAGAGGGATCTTGGGGTGTAAGTCCATAGCTCCCTGCTATATATTGGTTAGGCCATATTTGGAATATTGTGCGCAGTCCTGGTTGATCCATTGCAGCAAGGATGTGGAAAAGGATGCAGAAGAGGTTCACCAGGATGTTGCCTGGAGTAGAGAGTATATACTATCAGGAGAGGTTGGACACATTTGAATTGTTTTCTCTGGGCAGTTGGGGGGGAGCCTGATATGTTGTTACTATGTTTATGTATATATGTATAACATGTATATAAATATGAGAGGCCACAGGATAGAATCAGAACTTTTTGCTCAGTGTGAAATGTCAAATATTAGAGGGCATACCTTTAAGTTGAGAGGGGGAAAGTTTAAAGTAGATGAGCGGGACAAATTTTTCCACACAGTCATGGATGCTTGGAACACGCTGCTGGTAGTGATGGTGGAAGCAGATACGATAGTGGCATTTAATAGATTTTAATGCAGGGAATGAAGTAATACAGATCATACGGAGGCAGAAGGGTCTAACCTGGCATCATGTTCGGCACAGACACCATGAGCCGAAGGGCCTGTTCCATCGAGTGCTGCACTGTTCAATGTTCTCTAAACCTCCCTCTGTCTGCCCACTGGACTTGATGGATTTAACCTCTGCATTTTGTTCTCCAACTGCTGCACTGCTTCAACTAACTATTTGAAGAAGAGGAAGGGAATAACCATGTCCTGCCAAATATAACAGCCTTTCAAGAAACTTTGTCTGTTTAAAAAAAAACGTTAAGTACAATGGATGCTGGAGCTCAGAGCAAAAACAGGAAACTGGAACTAAACAGGTGGCCGATGAACACCCAACAAAATCAATTGTTCATTCAGTACTTCATTGATGGCAGTGATGGCTTGTGCAGGTAAAATTGTTGTCTTGTTCCTACCACAGCAGGATGTACTAAGGTAGTGAGAGGTGCTACATGAATGTGGGTGCCTCTGTCAGAGGGCACAAAGACTGATTGGTTTGAAGGCCTGTGAGCCTGGCTAACCCTCCGGACGGAGTAACTAAATTAAGAGCATCTTAATATGTTAATAGGTATCTTCATCTGCGTCTGATTGCCTCTCAATGAGCTTCACCACATCACAATCCCTGACAGCTGCCCTGTGGAATCCAACAGCAGAGGCAAAGTGGACTGTGTCAGGCCACTGCCTCTGATCAGCTCACTCTCATCTCATTGATCAGTATGTGGTTTTGTGGTTCTGCTTTGTTTTTGTGCAGCAGATTTTGTTTGTTGCTCCACTGTGCCTTTAGTCTGTCTCTCCTCTCTCTCCCTACATCTGTCTCCCTTTATCTCTGTCCATCTCCCTCTTTGACACGCTCTCTCCCTCTCCCTCTCCCTCTCCTCTCTCCCTCTCCCTCTCCCTCTCCCTCTCCCTCTCCCACACACTCTCCCACACACTCTCCCACACACTCTCCCACACACTCTCCCACACACTCTCACACTCTCTCTCTCCTCCCTCTTACCCCTTTCTCTCTCTTTCTCTCTCTCTCCCCTCCCTCTTACATCTTTCTCTCTCCCTGCCTCTTTCCCTCTCTCTTTCTCTCCTTCCCCATCTCCTCCCTGGAGAAGGTGCATAAAAGATTCACAAGGATGTTGCCTGAATTGGAGGGCTTGAGTTATGAGCAATGGGATAGACTGGAGGCTGAGAGGTGATTGATAGAGGTGTATAAAATGATAGGCATAGAAGAGGTAAATAACCAATGTCTTTCATTGATATGATGTTGAAAACTAGAGGGCGTAGGTTAGAAGGGGATTTGAGGGATACATTTTTCATACAAAGTGTAGTTGTTTCTGGGATTAGTTGCCAGAGGAAGTGGTGGAGGCAGGAATAGTAACATGTGAGAAGCATCTGAACAGGTACTTGAATGAGCAGGGTACAGAAGGATATGGAACTAGTGCAAGCAAGTAAGATTAGTATTCTCTGAATGGGGACAACGCAACAAAGAGTATTCAAGGGCTGTCTGCCTTCAAGCTACGTGTGATGCCATTTCCACTGAGATCAGTTCACTGGAAGTCAGTTGGGGGTCCTGTTCACCCAATGCAATATTTCACCAAACTGCGCATGTGCCCATTGTGACGCCAGAGATCCCCATTGTGACGCGAGTCATGGCAACCCTCCCCCAACTGCGCAGGCGCGGCCGGCAAGTGGGAGCGCGAATGCTTGTAAAATAGAAGATCAATGTGAACTCATCTCACCCTCCCTCTTCAGTCCCCTATTCCCCTCCTCCATTATCCTCCTTCTCCCCACCCTCCACCAACCCTCCGCTGCTTCCTCCCCTCACCCCCTCCCTCACCCCATCCCTCTTCCCCCTCCCATCCTCCATTACCTCACCATCCCTCTTCCTACCCCTATCATCCTCCATTCCCCCTCATCCCCCAGCACTCCCTCCCCCTCCTCTTCACCCTCTCCCTCTTCTTTCCCCTCTCCTTCTCCCTTCCCCAACTCCCTCCCTCACCTCTCCCTTGCTCTCCTTTCCCCTACCCTCAGTCACCCCCTCCCTCCATAACCCCTCTCCCCTCCTTACCCCCCTCCTCTCCCTCTATCTCCCTGCTTCCCCACTCCTCACCTCCCCTATCCCTCTCCCACATTCTCCCTCCTCACCTCCCCCACTGTCCTCCTCTCCCTCTATCCATCCCACTCCCTACCTCCCCCACACTCCTCACCTCCCCCACTTTGTCCTCCCTCTTCCTCCCTACCCCCTCCTCTCCCTCTACCCCCCTGCTCCCCCACTCCTCACCTCCCCCCTATTCCACTCCCCCACAATGAAAATCTCAATGATTTTTTTTAATGAAATTCTCAATGAAAATCGCGTTTTTTCTTTAAAATAACCTAAACACATTGTTAGCTGTTAATGAAAATGGAAGAATTTGATTAAAAGCGCGATTTTTATAAATGTGAACAAAATTCAGGATCCCATTGTAACGTCATTGTGACGTCGAACGCGGCTGACGGATAGGGCAAGTTGAAAAGTGTTTTTTGTAAAGGTTAAAATGCCAATAACTTGTAAAATATAACATCAATCTGAACAAAATGTGGTACTGCACTTCCCAGGACAATGGTGAGTAAGGTGGGCCATAAATTGTAGTGCTATCGTGTACCGTTTTGGCAGAGTTTCCGGAACACACACACACGCAAACAAACAAGGAGCGTTTTAGTAATATATACTAGACCAAGCGCAGACCCGTTGGGTCTGCTCCCCCAATGCAGCCGTCCCCTACCTGTAGCCCCCACGGGAGGCGTGGGGGCAGAGAGGGAGTGGAAGGGGGGGGCAGAGAGGGAGTGGGGGGGGCAAAGAGGGTTTGAGGGCTGGGGGGGGCACGTCATCACAGGGGAAGGCTGGTTCCCGAATGCAAAACGGGAGGCCAGCTCCAGGCTCCACGCAGGGCCCGCGTATGGGGGGGGGCATGGTCGGGGGGGGGGGTGACGTCACTTGCAGCACGAGCAAGAAAACAGCGGGGGGGGGGGGGTTTCAAAGTCTTTGCAGATTTTTGAACATTTTCATTAATAACTCTAGAAATAAAGCATGAATTTTTCAGATAAGGGGATTTTGGACTACCGGAATATGTAAACAATTTACCGTTAGCGTGTCTTTTTTTTTAGAAGATGTGATATCTCTCTCTCTCTCTCTCTCTCTCACACACACACGCATGCACGCACGCACGCACGCACGCACGCACACACACACACACACACACACACACACAAAATCAGAGTTTTAATAGTCATATGATGAGAGAGACAGATATGTTATTGCAAAGGAAATACTAAGAATATGATTGTGTCACAGACCAGACGGTAGATAAGAAGTCCCTTTTGAAGTTGAGTAATGACTGCATGTGGAAACACAGTGACTGATCTGAAATTTGCAAGATCCCACAAACAGAATTATGAAATGACTGGGTAAATGCTGTATTAGTATGCGGGGATTTAGTAATGTCCTGAAGATCTCCCTGCTCTTCTTTGAAAGTGTTATGGAATCTTTGACACTTACGTGGGAAGGCGATGAGCCTTGGTTTGGAATTGGTTAACTATTGTAATGTGTACTGAGATACAGTGAAAATGTTTGTTTTGCATGCTAACCCATCAAATCATACCATACATGAGAATCAAACCATATACAAGATACAACAGGTAGTGCAAAGGGAAAAGTAACCAGAGTGCAGAATATAGTATTACAGCTGCAGAGAAAGTGCAGATAAAAAAGTACATGGGCTGCAGCAAGCTAGATTGGAAGATCTGGAATTCATCCTTAACATATGAGAGGTCTGTTCAATAGTCTGTTAATTGCAGCTGTTTCTGAATTTGATGGAACATGCTTTCAAGCTTTTGTATCTTCTGCCTGATGGGAGAGAGGAGAAGAGGGAATGACTAGGTTGTGAGCAGGTTCGAAGGGCCGAATGGCCGACCTGCACCTATTTTCTATGTTTCTATCTCTTCTGAAAGACAGTACCTCTGGTAGTGCAGCACTCCCTCTGCTCCACACTGGTGTGCCAAGCTGGATTTTGGCATCAGGCGCCTATGCTGGGACTTGTTTTCACTTGTGGAAGAATCTCAAATGAGGGACACAGTTTGAAAATACGAGGCTGGTTATTTAAAACCAAATTATGTAGAAATATATTCTTGCACAGGATGGTGAATCTCTGGAATTCTCTGCCCCTGAGAATTGTGGAAGCTGGATCATTAGAAATATTTAAAGTGGTGTAGAATTTGGGGAGATTGAAGGCCATGAGGATCTGGCTCATAGAAGGCGTGCAGGCACAGGGGTATGTTATGGATATATTGAATGGCGGGCAGGTTCAAGAGGCCCAGTGTTCCTGAACCCACAAACCTCTGGATAGTGAGCATCAGCTGGCTTTGCTTCTTCCACTAAGACATTGTGTTACCAAGGAGGAATCCATTTAAGGCACTTTGAATTTGAGTACAGCTGCCTCCACACAGATTAATGCGAATGCCAGACACTTAGCTCCGAGAACCCGTGTATAATTCACAACAGATCTGGCCACGGGACTGCTCCCTCTGGAATGCAGCAACCACAAAGAACATGTCATTCAAAGAGTGCCAACAGTAAAGGAGAAGAACTGGTTCGGTCACCATTCCAACCCTCGTGTTTCTGACACCGTACATTTGGTTGTATGATGTTGAAATCAGAAGATGAATAATGATATAGAAATGAGGAACTGCAGAAACGGGCCCTTCGTCCTACCAAGTCCGCGCCGACCAGCGATCCCCATGCACCAGCACGATCCTACACACTAGGGACAAATTACAATCTTTTATCGAAGTCAATTAACTTACAAACCTGTATGTCTTTGGAGTGTGGGTGGAAACCAGAGCACCCGGGGGAAACCCATGCGGTCAGAGGGAGAACGTACAAACTCCATACAGACAGCACCCGTTGTCAGGATCGAACCTGCTCTGTAAGGCAACAACTCTACCGCTGTGCCATTGTGCCGCCCAATGCTGGGCTACCCGTTCCAGATTTATTTGCTGACTTGAATTCAAAATCCCCAGTTACCATGGTGAGATTCAAACTCTCCTTTCTTGCATCAGACCTCCAGATGCTGGTCCAGTAACTAGTCTTACCCTTTCTTGCAACCAGCTGGTTGGAGGCTGACAGCAGGCTGTGTTAATTGAGACAGTTAACTCACAGTCAGAACTAAACTGTGCACGGGATCATTCAACATGCAATTAATAGGTTAAGGATTTCCTCTGCTTCAATTTTACCCGGTATTCCATTTAAACTGAAGATAGACACAAAATGCTGGACAGCGGGATAGGCAGCATCTCTGGAGAGAAGAAATGGGTGCCGTTTCGGGTCGAGATCCTTCTTCAGACTGAGAGTCAGGGGACAGTAGACAATCGGTGCAGGAGTAGGCCATTCGGCCCTTTGAGCCAGCACCGCCATTCAATATGATCATGGCTGATCATCCCCAATCAGTACCCCGTTCCTGCCTTCTCCCCATAATCCCCTGACTCCGCTATTTTTAAGAGCCCTATCTAGCTCTCTCTTGAAAGCATCCAGAGAACCTGCCTCTACCGCCCTGAGGCAGAGAATTCCACAGACTCGCCACTCTCTGTGAGAAAAAGTGTTTCCTCGTCTCCGTTCTAAATGGCTTACTCCTTATTCTTAAACTGTGGCCCCTGGTTCTGGACTCCCCCAACATCGGGAACATGTTTCCTGCCTCTAGCGTGTCCAAACCCTTAACAATCTTATATGTTTCAATGAGATCTCCTCTCATCCTTCTAAACTCCAGAGTGTACAAGCCCAGCTGCTCCATTCTTTCAGCATATGACAGTCCTGCCATCCCGGGAATTAACCTTGTAAACCTACGCTGCACTCCCTCAATAGCAAGAATGTCCTTCCTCAAATTAGTGGACCAAAACTGCACACAATACTCCAGGTGTGGTCTCACTAGGGCTCTGTACAACTGCAGAAGGACCTCTTTGCTCCTATATTTGATTCCTCTTGTTATAGAGGCCAACATGCCATTCGCTTTCTTCACTGCCTGCTGTACCTGCATGCTTACTTTCATTGACTGATGAACAAGGACCCCCAGATCCCGTTGTACTTCACCTTTTCCCAACTTGACGCCTTGACTCAAATTGTGTTTCTTATTTTCTTTTTGTGCTTTTGTACTTGAATTCTGTCCTTGATTTGTGTACTGTGGTGTTTTTATATTTAATTTATTCCGATTATGTGTTTTGTATTTTTGTGATTCTATGCCTTGTAAGGTGTCCTTGAGTTTTAGAAAGGCGCCAGTAAATAAAATGAATTATTATTATTATTATTTAAATAGTAATCTGCCTTCCTGTTTTTGCTACCAAAGTGGATAACCTCACATTTATCTGCATTAAACTTCATCTGCCATGCATCTGCCCACTCCCCCAACCTGTCCAAGTCACCCTGCATTCTCATAGCATCCTCCTCACAGTTCACACTGCCACCCAGCTTTGTGTCATCTGCAAATTTGCTAATGTTACTTTGAATCCCTTCATCCAAAATAGTTGATGTATATTGTAAATAGCTGCAGTCTCAGCACCGAGCCTTGCGGTACCCCACTAGTCACTGCCTGCCGTTCTGAAAGGGACCCGTTAATCCCTACACTTTGTTTCCTGTCTTCCAACCACTTCTCTATCCATGTCAGCACTCTACCCCCAATACTATGTGACCTAATTTTGCCCACTAATCTCCTATGTGGGACCTTATCAAATGGGAGACAGAGAGATATGGATGGGCGAGAGATCAAAGGGACGAAGGTCAAGGAAAATGTAGAATGGTTCATAGTTAGCTGAGGGGAAGGTGGCAATGAGGCATACAATCAGTAAAATTTAATCAGGAGGACAGTGAAACTAGTCGGAGAACTAAGATGGGGGAAGGATGGAGAGAGAGGGAAAGCAAGGGTTACGAAGTTAGAGAAGTCAATATTCATACCGCTGGGTTGTAAGCTGCCCAAGCAAAATATGAGGTGCTGTTTCTCCAATTTGTGTTGGGCCTCACTCTGACAATGGAGGCTCAGGACCAAAAGGTCAGTGTGGGAATGGGAGGGGGAGTTAAAGTGTTTAGCAACCGGAAGATCACG
>CM075978.1:106778262-106976412 GCA_038087875.1 Malacoraja senta
TCAGTCTTTCAATGTTTTACACTTTTTCCTTTACTTTTCATTACACTTTTGGTGAGCTTCTGACTGAAAAACGAGACACTGTTTTGTTAACTATTGATTTAAACCGGTGAGGGAGGAGGGGGGGGGGGGGGTCAAAAAAAATAAATCTTGTTAAAGAGTAAGTGGAAAGTTGTATACAAAAGATAGCAACACAATGCCATATACTTCAGATTAGGTGACTTCAGCACGGGTTTTGGTTTCAGCTACCTGGCAATAATTGCAACCACTGCAATAGGAACTATAAGGAAATGAGAATGAATTGAGGAACGCAAGGGGACTGAAGCTGATAATCTGTGGTGAAAAAAAAGGAACTGCATTAGTAATTCCACAGAGGTCCTATTGTAAAGATCCAGCTATTGACTGTGGTGACGAAGGGGGAGAGGCCAACCAGACAATGACCCCCCTCGCTGTTAGGAATGAATCAGATTGTCTCGCGGTTCACTTCACATGCTGGCTCACACAAGGTTGGGTCGTGGGGTGGGGTGGGGGGGGGGGGGTGTTTGGGGGAGGTGCGGTGCGGTTATGGAATTACTTTGTGAGTCTATCGCTTAGCAACGCAGGGTGGACAGGAGAGGGGAGGAGCCTGAGTGGGTGGAAAAGTCCTTTGCTGGGTTTTTTTTGCGTTCCCTTGGACTTGAGGCACAGGTGGAATTGAAGCGACCACAACATTTGCTTCACCAATCCATAAATTAAGCCTGCGTTTCGGGACACTCAAGTGGAATATACTCGGCGCAGAATGGTGAGACCTGTGACATATTGATGAGCTAAGTGGAAGAGATAATATTTCTACGCTGGGTTCACTTTAACTGAGTGAGAGAGGGACGGGGAGTGATAGAAAGAAAGAAAGAAAGAGAGAGAGAGAGACTGCTTCCAAACTGAAGCTTCTTAAATTACAAGGCTTTCTTTTTATATAAGAAAGCAAGCCTCTCTTTATTTCCTCCTCTCCCTCTCCCTCTCCCCAAAAGAAAACCTGACGTATCAGGT
Organism: Malacoraja senta; assembly: GCA_038087875.1. Lineage (NCBI taxonomy): Eukaryota > Metazoa > Chordata > Chondrichthyes > Rajiformes > Rajidae > Malacoraja > Malacoraja senta. The sequence continues at coordinate 106,779,286 of CM075978.1, forward strand.
TTACGAGTCTAAGTAACTGTTTGACGAGAATAAAAAGAGCAGTGCTCTCCCCCACCCCCATCAAGCCGGCTGAAGGCTTTGTAAGTGACAGCACACCCTTAGCCAAACTGCAAGCTGGGATGATGTCTCAGAGACCTGGAAGCACAGAGCGAATGTGAAAAGAGATGGTGGTGTTCATCAACAGAAAGTTGGAATCCTTCTTCAAACTCTTCACGAAAAGGGGTAAGTGCTGCAGAATGCTTCCTCTCCGTGGTTTGCTGGAGGCACAGAGCGTGAAGAGTCTTGTCTGTGGTAGTGGGGGAAAACCTGTTGTTATTTGTGACCACTGCAGGAATATCCATCATGAGCGTATGGCGTGGGAACGAAGGGGCTGGTTCACAGAGTAAGCTTTCATGGTGAGGCTTTGTGAAATGAAGATTGACACAGGTCTGGAAGGGTGAGGGAGAGTTAGGATAGGAAGAATGAAGGAGGCTAGAAGGGATGAGGGACTTTTGAGAGTGAGGGATCGGAGTTAAGAGTGACGATTTGGGATGGGTGAAGCGACTGAAGGAGGGGCAAGGGAGAGTGAAGGGGAGCTGGAAGAGATGAGGAGGGTCTGCAAGTGACTGAAGAGGCTGGAAACCAAGGTGTCCGGAGGAGGGGGAGTGCAAGATATAAAGTGTAAGGGGGCTGGAAGAGGTTGGGGATATCACAGGTTCCAGGTCCATCATACTTAATTTTGCTCCTCAACTGTTCGATCAATGTTGGCTCCATAATGGCGCAAACCCTCACATCACTGAGAGATGGATAGTGAATGCTGGCCTTGCTAGTGACAATCGATTGCTGAGAAGAATTGTTTTTAAATGACTGACCTCTGGTAGTTTCCACTATTTGTACACTGCTGAGCTAAAACTGGTGACTTAACCAGGGCAGGTACAAGTGAGAATGTCCTGAGTGTCCAGCGTATGCCTAGTTACACACAGGGTTATCATCAGAGTAAATGTAAAATCAAGTGTGGTCATATTTTAAATCTCTATCGCACTGGGACAAACTATTCAACTCAGTCTGCATTTCAATATGGTGATGAAGAAGATGGACAACCTTTTGGAATTTATTTGACAACCCCTTTTCTCTCATTGCAGATCGGTTTTCTTGTCATATACACATATATCTATATATATCTATATATATATATGTGTGTGTGTGTGTGTGAGTGTTTATATATGTGTGTGTGTGTGAGTGTTTATATATATGTGTGTGTGTGTGTGTGAGTGTTTATATATGTGTGTGTGTGTGTGTGTGTGTGTGTGTGAGTGTTTATATATGTGTGTGTGTGTGTGTTTATATATGTATGTGTGTGTGTGTGTGTGTGTATATATATATATATATATAATATAGTGCAAGTGAATATATAGAGTGCAATGAAATTTGTTGTGCACATGAAGTTCATGGAGTCAATAGTATACATGCAGTAATGATGATAAATACAACAATAAATGCAATGACAAGTATAAAACAGCAGAATGTTGCAAGGTTGTAGTGCAATCTGAAATAGGGTGCAAAAATATATGAAAGTACAATAACAGAATAATTGAATGAGGAAGAGGTAAGAGTATGTGGCAGCACCTCCAGGAAAGTGGTGTGAAAGAGGTAATTGGTTCAGGAGTCTGATAGCAGTGGAGAAGAAGTTGTTCTTCCGTCTGGACATCCAAGCTCTCTGTACATTCTCCCAGAAGGTGGAAGAGACCCAAAGGAATGGCCTGGATGGCAGGCACCCTTGATAATACTTCCAGCCTTCCTGATAGAACACACCATGAAGATGGAATGGATAAGGAAGTCAAGAGCCTGTAATGGACTGGGCTGTGTTTGCCACTCTGCAGTTCAGGCAGTCAAGAGCACAGCACTTGCCCCCAGGTTGAGATGCATCCTGTCAGAATACTTTCTATAGCACATCTATAGAAGCTCAAGAGAATCCTCATGGACATGCTGAATCTTCTCAGATGCGTAAGAAATTAAATATAGGTTGTTCTGCTTTCTTGATATGTGCATCAATGTGAAAGGACCAGGTTAGGTTGCTGGTGATATGGATGCCAAGAAACTTGAAGATGCTGACTACCTCTACAGCTCTGAAGATAAGGACCATACTGTGGTCATCCCATCCCTTCCTTAGGTCTTTTGTCTTGCTGACATTAAGGATTAGTTTATTGTCCGGATATTATGACACCAGGTCCTCGATCTTTCTCCTGTGTTTCATCCCATCATTGATCCAGCCGACAGCTGTGGTATCATCGGCAAAGTTAAAAGATTGAGTTGGCATTGTACTTGGCCACACAGTCACACAGGAATAGAGCAAGGGACTGAGCACACAACCCTGAGATGTGCCCGTGTTGATAGTTGGGGTGGAGGAAATGTTACGACCAATTCTAGCTGATTGAGGTCTGCTGATCAGAAAGGCCAGAAGCCAGTTGCAGATGGAGGACCCAAGGCCAAGGTCAAGGAGTTTAGAAACAAGCTTGTTCAGTATTATTATGACTTCATTAGTTGGGACACAGAATATAAAATCAATGGTACAATATTGTAAAACATTGGCCAGGCCACAGCAAGGCTATACTGGAGTTCTGGTCACCATGCTATAGGAAGGGTGTGATTGCACTGGAGAGGAAATTCACCTGGATGTAATGAGAAGAGACTAGATAGTCTGGGCTGGTTTCCCTTGGAGCAGAGGAAGCAGAGTGGACAACCTGATAGAGCTTTACAAAATTATGAGGGACATTTACTTTGTGCCCCCATGCTACAATAGTTGAGGTAATGGAAATTCTCCCAACAGAATTCACAAATCATTATGAAAATGTTTGCGATACATAATAAAATTTCGCTCATATGGAATTGGAGAGAAAATAACTTTCAGGAAACAGAAAATGCAGAAGAAACAACAAATGTTGTTAATTTTTGTTAAGTATTCACATTATGGAAAATTGTGAAGGATGGTTTTCGAGGAACACAGTCGCTCTCTAACAGAGGGAGCAGTGTATATAAGGCAGATAGTGAGAGAATATTGATAGCACCATTAATATCTTTACAGATTACCCCAAAATTGGTGATGTAGTGGACAGTGAAGAAAGTTATCTAAGGTTACAACAGGATCTCGATCAACTGGAAAAGTGGGCAGATGAATAGCAAACTGAATTTAATTCAGGCAGGTGTAAAGTGATGTGTTTTGGTCAGGCCAAGATGTACACAGTGAATGGCAGAACCCTGGGGAACATTGAACAGAAGTTGAACAGCAAGATCTTGGGGTATAAGCATTTAGTTCCATCAAAGTGGTGACAGGGAGGTGAAGAATGTGCATGATATGGTCGCATTTATAGGCATTGAGTATGGGAGTCAGGATGTAATGTCACAGTTGTACAAATGCTTGGTTAAGCTGTACTTTGATGAATGTGTGCAGTTCTAGTTGCCTCAATATAGAAAGAATGCGATTAAGCTAGAGAGGGTGCAGAAAAGACTCACAGGAATGTTGCCTCTGCTGTAAGGCTTGCGTTATAAGGAGAGATTTTATACACTGTGATTACTTTCCCTGGAGCAAGGAGACTAAAGAAAGACCTTATAGGGTTCTAAAATCATGAGAGGCATAGATAGGGTAGTTAATCACAGTCATTTTCCCTGGCTAGTTTAAAACTAGAAGGCATAGATCTGAACAGATAGGGAAGAGATTCAGAGGGGACCTGAGGGATGGGTTTTTCACGCTGAGGGTAGAGGCTACATGGAACGAGCTGCCAGTGGAAACTGTGGGCGGGGACCAATTACAACATTTAAAATATATTTGGACTGGTACTTTAAAAGGCAAGATTTAGTGGGAAGATATATCTCTCGTTACCCTTTCCCCTGACTAGTCTGAAGAAGGGTCTCAACCCCAAAACATCACCCATTCCTTCTCTCCAGAGATGCTGAGTTACTCCAGCATTTTGTGTCTCTCTTCGGTTTAAACCAGCATCTGCAGTTCCTTCCTACACAAGGTTTAGTGGGATATGGACCAAACTAAGCCATGCAAATAGGATTAGTGGAGATTGGCATCTTGGTCTGCATGGAAGAGTTGGGCCGTAGGACCTGTTTCCATGCTGTATAACGATCAATCTATGAATCCATGCCCTATTCATTTAGGTACCCGTCCAGATGCCTCACAACTGTTGTTACTCTTCCTGTCTCCACAACCTCCTTTAGCAGCTCATTCCATATACCTACTATTTTCTGTGTGAAATATTGACCCCTCAAGTCCCCTTTAAACCTCTTCCAACTCACCTTAAACCTACGCCCTCTAGTTCTAAACTCCTCTAACATGGGGTAAAAGACAGCTATCTAACTGAATGATAACTGTTCACTGCTGAAATTGATGGATACAGCGGAGATGTACCGATTACCACGAGACATCCTGGCGATATGATTCATTTCGTTCAGCGGATTGCCGCTGTATTGACCTACACTGAGACAAACATCAGATGCTGCCAGAAGATCAATAAATGGATGAAAAGGAGCACTTTGCTCTGCCTGAAACATGTTGATCTTCCAGGACAGTGAGATGTCCGGAAGGGAATGGCACATTCCAGGTGGCAGGAGTCTGTACAGAGGGACGCACTGAAGCTCAGTGCAGACACGGTAAAGGCTCTATGGGGACGGACCACATGCTTGGGTTGAACTGTCACTGGGCACGGAGGGGCTGGTCTGCGTAATAAACTGCACCTGGGCAAAGTTTGAGGAGTGAACATTAGTGATGTTGATATAATTATATTGCGGGGGGATTAGTGGTTGTCAATAACGTCATGTTCTAATTGTATTTATTGTGTACATTATGAATAATGTGTATTTGTGGAAGGAAACCTGTATCCATGCATTGCAAATATGCTCATCACTATAGAACTCAAGTGCACAAAATGCCTCTCGGCACTGCTTGTACAGGCAGTACAACTCCTCTCCAGGTTACAAACACCTGAGAGTCAGAAGAATGGCGTTTACCCTTCCCCTGAGTCTGAAGAAGGGTCTCGACTCAAAATGCTACCTATTCCTTTTCTCCAAAGATGCTGTCCGACCCACTGTTACGCCAGCTTTCTGTGTTTATCTTCGGTTTCAACCAGCACGTGCAGTTCCTTCTTAAAACACCTGACTTATGGACACCCCATTCATGGGAATGAGCTGTAGGGAGACTGGCGGGATGGATGGGAATGAATGTACAGGCTGTTGCAGGGCTGCAGGCATCTTCTGCCAGGGTGGGAATGGGTCATTTCTGTGTGACTTCTCTCCCAACCTCACAAACCATAATAATGGGGCTTTGGATTGAGCCAAGCAGAGCTGGGAGCGCTGAGCAGGCTCACTCGCTGAGTCAGCGAGGCTGGCTGGCGGCCGCTCTCCCCGTGCCTGCTTGCTCCTCCCGCCACGGCCGTGTCTATGATCCGCTCCCACACATCGTGTTTGCTTATTTCTAACTTACAAATGGGTTGGGTTACAAACAGTTCTCAGGAACCCTCTCATAACCCGACGACTGTCTGTATCTGTAAGGACTGTCCACAGAGTTTCCACAGTGTGGTTTATACAGGGCAGTATGCACTGTGAAGGGCTGCTATTTTCTTCCCTGGCTTGTACAGGGCAATAAACACTGTAAGGAGCAAAAAACAAACTGTGGAAGGAACTCACTGGGTCAGAAGCATCTGTGGATGAAATGAACAGGGGACATTTTGTTGTCAGAATGGCCTGTTTCCTTTATCATCATTACTTTTTTTGCATATCTTTCATTCATTTGTTCTATATTTCTCTACATCACCGTCTTTATCTCTAGTTTCCCTTTCCCCTGACTCTCAGTCTCAAGAAGGGTATCGACCCAAAACGTCTCATATTCCTTTTCTCCAGAGATGCTTTCTGACCCAGCTTTTTGTGTCTGCTTCAGACTTGGTCAAAGAGCAGGGAATTCCTTAAGGGCCTGTCCCACGAGCATGCGACCTGCATGCGGCAAGTGCGACCAAACCGGAAGCGGGGACCGCGCGGAGGTTGAGTGAGTGACGTGAAGTTCGAGCGAAGTCCGCGGGAAGTTCGCGCGCGACGTACGGCGTCAAGACGCTGTGTAGGGCGCCGAGACGCTGCGCACGCCCGTCGAGGCGTTGCGTACGGTGTCGAGGCCGCTGCGTGCCGGCAGGCCGTTGCCGCGCGGAATATTTGAACACGGTCAGTTTTTCGGAGCCCCGCGCGATGTCGGGACCAGCCCCGCACAACTCCATACGGCTCCGGCGATCGAAGTGGGACCGGCCCCGCGAGGCCGTACGGCTCAAGCGACCACGTTAGGTCGTGCTTGCCGCATGGAGTCGCATGCTCGTGGGACAGGCCCTTTACACTGTAAGGAATTTGTTGCAAGCACAAACACATATCATGGACCTATACCGCATTTTGGAATTCTTCTTCTTATCGAGTCCACACACAAGATTATACGTTTTTCAGCCAGCGCTGAACACACTTCTCGGCATCTGCATACAATGGTGTCTGTCTTGTCGCTTCTTGTGCGTCTTGTGTGTGGTGGTGGAAAGATTGGTGGAAACAGGGCCGTGACGTGAACGCTCTTTCCTTGACCCCATTTTGGAATTGAATGATTCGCTATGGTTTCCACACAGTAAGTTGGATACATTTGACTATGACTCCATACTGTAGGAATGAATCTATTTTTCCTGCTCTCCCAACAATACTTCCACCCTCAAATGCCATGCAAGCCCAGCTGTTGTAATACATTCTGGGAGAGCTCTGAGCTCCAGGGTCCTGCAGCTAATCTCCTAAGGTTCAAAAATCCTTGAAGGGTATTCTAGTTATGCAACTCATCCCAGCTGTTTTTATTTTTGCACAACTCATTCTCTATCTTCTCCTCAAATCCTGGATACACTGACACTTTGCTGGGATATAATTCATAATGGAAATTAATCCCACTTGTGGTCTTCAATAATAATGTATAATGTTCTGCATGTCCATAGATGGCCACAGGGCATCGGTAGAGTCATTGTTACAATATAATACACTCTAACACCCTATAACTCACCATAATAAAATATAACACCCTCTATCAGTATACCTCACTATAACTCACCATAATACAATATAGTACACTATAACACTATAAGACCATATAACACACCATAGTACAATATAATACACTATAACAGTGTACCTTACTGTAACTCACTATAATACGATAGAATACATCATAACACCCTATAATGCACCATAATATCCTATAATACAGTATACCTCACTATAACGCACTCCAATACAATATAATACAATGTCTCCCTTGGAGAAACCATAGCCCAGGACGTAGCATGTGGAAATTGTGAATGGTTTATTTTTTTCTCTCCTGTAAGACGATCTCTTTGACCAAAAGGTCACCTATCCCTGAGTCTCCTGGTGTGGCTCAATGTCAGTGTTTGCATTCATTGGGAGATTTGATTCCACTAAACCTACTTTCGCCAGAGACATTAAATCAAGGTTCCTACTGCCCTTCCAGTTGGAAACCCCACAAGAGAAGGACAGTTCTCTCCACATTCCTGGGCCGATGTTTATTGATCAGCAGGAACACAAAAACAGATGGACTGTTTGTGGGGGGTTGCTGCGTGCATAGGAGAGGCTGTGCAATAGTCCATCCCAAATTCATTGGTTATAAATGGCTGTCCTGAAAGGGTGCTATAGAAATGCATGTTACTTTGTAAATGTAACTTGTTGCTGACTACTTCAAAGCACTGATGGTGTACGACTGTGTTACACTTGTGAGGTGACGCCCATGTTATATATAACATACAGTAGTCTGGCCTTTGCATAAAATAGTGAGGTCAGTTAGTGAAATGATCAGTAACCTGAAAAGAGAAATAATCAGGTTATGGTGAATAGGGTGTAGACTGTTGACCGAGACTCACTTTAAATGGAACCACTGTAGATGAAAACGGGATGAAAAGGAATGACATTTGCATTGCACCTTGCAAACCCTGGCATCCCACAGTACTCTCCAGCCTCTATACTACATTTGAATTATATTCACTGCTATAATATAGGGAACTCAGCATCCAGTTTCTGAACACAAGCCCGCAAGATAGCAGTGTCATAATGTGATAATCAGTTAATCTGCTATAATTGTGTTTAGTTGAGGAAGAAACAGTGACTGTGATGTTGTAGAGAACTGCTGTATTTTTCAGAATAGTGACTTGGGTTATTTTGTGTCATCCTTGGGTCAATGTTTTGCCTAAAACAGCAGCTCAACCACCTATGTCACTGTGGTACACAGCCTCAACTACCTCATCTGGTAACTTGTTCCAAATACCCACCACTAACTTGTGGTGATATGTTGAGATTTGAACTCATGCAATCCTTTGCCTTACTAACAGAATTATATAACCCCAATGCTAATCATTGTTACTCCTGTCTGTCACTTTAATTGAACCGACAACACCTAACACTTAATCAAGCCAGTGTCTTCCAAATATGTCTTTGTTTTTAATCTAAACCTGGAGGAAGTGGTTGAGGCAGGTACAAGACAACATTTAAAAGACATTTGGACAGGTACAATGATAGGAAAGGAGGAGAGGAATATGGGTCAAATGTGGGCAAATGGAACTAGCCATATATGGGCATCCTTGATGGTATGGATGAGTTGGGCCTTTGACTACGACCTGAATTTCTTAATCTTTGGGCATCGCTGCCATTCCCAGTATTTATTGCCCAAGCCTAACTGCCCTGGAGAATGCAGTGATGGTGTCACCTACAGCTGAGGGGCTTGCTGAGCCACTTGAGAGGGCATTTAAGAATCAGCCACATGAGGTGGGTCTTGAGTCACCAGGTAAGCACAGCAGATCCTTCCTCCAAAGGATATTGGTGAACCATATTATCTTTCTAACAATCCGATAGTTCTTATGGTCATCTTGTGATTACCAAGTCTAATTTTTGTTTTTCCAATTTCCAGATTATTATTTAGATAAGAAAGATTTATAGTGATATCTATGAGAGGTGAGGACAAATGGGACTAGCTTGGAAGGGGCATCTTGGTCATTTAGTTTAGTTTGGTGTAGTTTAGAGATACAGCATGGAAACAGACCCTTTGGCCCACCGAGTCCACGCTGTCCAACCATCATCCGTACACTAGTTCTGCCTGACACACTAGGGACAATTTACAGAAACCAAACCTATATAGCTGCACGACCTCTGGAATGTGGGAGTAATCCGGAACATCTGGAGAAAACACATGCGATCACAAGGAGAAGGTACAAAGTCTTTACAGACAGCACCTGCAGTCAGGATCGAACTGGGGTATCTGGTGCTGTAATAAAGCAACTCTACCGCTGCACCACTGTGCTGCCCCTGGTCGGCGTGGACAAGTTGGGTGGCAGGGTCGCAGGGCTCAGCAGCTCAGGGGTAGCTCAGTCACCTGACAGGCTAAACTAAATTATACCTTTGAAAATGTACAGAACTGCAGATGGTGGAAGTCTGAAATGACAATGCTGGAAGCACTCAGCTGGTCAGGCAGCATCAGTGGAGAGAGAAACGGTTATTTTTTTACCTTTCTTCAAGCCTAGGAAAAATCAGGCTTTTAATACTTGGATTTCTTGTCAGTTGCCTTGTGTTGTGTTTCTGCAGCATGTTTAGTGTGGATAAGTGTCCCTCTAAGAGAGGTGATCATATCTAGCCTTTAGATAAATCCTTTCCTCCTCTCCAACATATCACATTATAATATGATGCATGACCTGAAATTGTCTAGAATCAGCCAACAACTAAATGAGGCTGGCTGGAAGATTGGTTGGGACTGGGACAGTGGGCAAGTAATGAATCTCTAAAATCCCAGTACATGTGACAATCGAACACTTGATTCTTGTTACCACTATGGCTCGATGGCAGATCAGAGCTGAGTGGGACCAATTGGAAAGTTGACACAAATGGGCCGAAGGGCTGCCTCCTGTGCTGTGATGATCCAACTGAGTTGAACAATCTCCCTTTTGTTTCCAGCTGTCTCTAACCTGGATGAAGAGAACCGATGGACAGTCCACTATAAGGCATCATGGCACCAACAGGAGAATGTGTTCTTGCCCTCCAGCCGCTCGTCGTGTGTGGAGGACCTGCATCGGCAAGCCAAGGTTAACCTGAAAACAGTGCTGCGAGGTGAGCTGGCGTCCCTCTCTCCCCAAACCTACTCCCTCCTCACCCCATTCCCACCTGTGGCATTCCCCATTTTGTTGGCTTGGGCATTCACATCCAAAACCAAGCAGACAAAGTAGGTGTGATAGTATTTGGCCAGAGCGAGATTTCTAGGTGTTGCAACGTAGGTCAAATGGCATCAGTCCATGCACAGTAAGATCTCAGGGACTGCACACTGGTAATGAGAAGGTTTTGTTCAGTGACGGAGAGATAACTCTTATCCAGGCTACACCCCATGGAAAGGCCCTGCTTATGGATATCTCACTAATCCTATTTGCATGGCTTTGGTCCATATCCCTGGAAGGAACTGCAGATGCTGGTTTAAACCGAAGATAGCCACAAATTGCTGGAAATTGACGGCCCTACTTCAAAATTGCCCTGCTGTTGAGAGAATAAGAGGGTGGCAATCAAGATCTGTTTCATCTCTTCTTGACATATAGTGGTAGAAATCCCTGTGTTCTGTCCCACAAAATCAGCCCAGAGGTTGGAGGGGGGCTTCTGATTCAAACAATCTAGATAGGTTTGACCAAGGACCATTTTAGTTGGGCCAGGTTTCACCTGGCTTAAAGCAAAATCTCAAGGTCTCTTGGAGATGCCCAATAGAGGTTATCAAGGTTATGAAAGGGTTTGATTGGTTAGACTTAGAAAAGGTATTTCCATATGCAGGGAATCCAGAACTAGGCAACATAAATTCACAGATAGACACAAAATGCTGGAGTAACTCAGCAGGTCAGGGGACGTCTCTGGAGAAAATGTTTTGGGTCAGGACCCATCTTCAGTCACTATACATTTTCTCCAGAGATCTCTCTGGCCCACTGTGTTACTCCAGCATTTTTGTATCTATCTTGGGTATAAACGAGTCTGCGATCTGTAGTTCCTTGCTATTACATTTACTACATACATTCAAGATACTCAAATTCTAGGAATAACTCTGGCAGGATTTCTAGAGGAGTGCACTGAGTTACAGGATCAGTGACATAGATTCCTCTGTGCATGAGGTGGTTAGATACATAAGGGAGAAGGGAATGGAAAGATTTGATAACAGTGGAAGGACGACAGCAGATGAAACATAAACGCTGTCTCAGAGAGGTGGTTCTGAATGGCTTGTTCCTGAACTGAGAATACACTGTAACATGATCGCCTAATTTGTGTCCCAATCAAATTGAAAGATGCTTCGAAACCCATAACAAAGCTGTCGCCCAGTGAACCCATAAGGAACTGTACTTAAGAACAGCACAATGTTATCGCGTGTGTCTGTCAGACACTCTATTCCCTGTGGACCCTTGATGGATATCACAAGCTGGGAGAGTACAGAGTGAAAATTGGGTTGAAAATGACAATTACCAAAGGTTTGATGTTACCATTGAGTTAAGTTGCCGTGTGTAACACTATCTTGGAACAGTTGGAGAGCATGTGATGCCTTTCCCTCCGCTGTTAACGATGGCAGCACCCGTAACCCAGCAAAGTTATTACCAGGGAGGGCGGTGTCCTGTGAGCTCAGGAAAAATCGGCGTGTTTGGGGCAGGGGGTGGAACTCGATCCGGTGGCAAGTCACAGTTCCTTTCTACAGGGAATGGGACACGGCCAAAGATTTCAGCCTCCCTTGTGATCAAGCCAGTGTAGTGTGCATATTGGTATTGGTATATTATTGTCATATGCAACGAGACACTGTAAAAAAATGTGTTTTAAGGTCATATGGTTATAAGGTATAGGAGTAGAATTAGGCCATTCGGCCCATCAAGTCCTCTCCACCATTCAATCATGGCTGATCTATCTCTCCCTCCTAACCCCATTCTCCTGCCCTCCTCATAACCTCTGACACCTGTACTAATCAACTATCTATCTCTGCCTTAAAAATATCCACTGACTTGGCCTCCACAGCCTTCTGTGGCAATGAATTCTACAGATTCACCTCCGACTAAAGACATTTCTCCTCATCCTAAAAGAACATCCTTTAATTCTGATACTATGACCTCTAGTCCTAGACTCTCCCACTAGTGGAAACATCCTCTCCACATCCACTCTATTTCACTATTAGGTACGTTTCAATGACGTCCCCCCTCATTCTTCTAAACCCCAGCGAGCATAGGCCCAGTGCTGACAAACGCTCATCATAGGTTAACCTACTCATTCTTGTAAACCTCCTCTGGACCCTTGTAATGATGCGAGCAGAGCCTGAGGGCATTGATGGGAATGTGGAGAAATGTGGATTCATGTGGGATTAGTACAGATAGGCGTTCGATGGTCAGCCCTGAATCGGTGGGCGAGGAGCTTGGTTTTGGGAGCTGTATGACCATGATATATTCTCATCACTTCCTCCCTAATTCCACCACTTCCCTACAAGAGGAGGCAGTGTCACCGTTTAACGTCACACAGTTGGCACCTCCGATGTTGCGGCACTCCCTCGGCAAGCGTTTAGATTTTCCTCTGACGGCTGAGAGTGTGGGACTAGAGTCCAGGATCAGCGAAGGCTCCTCACCGAGTCGTTCAAAATTCCTCTGGTGGGAAACAAAAGGGGAGGATTGATGGGCCTGTGCCGTGTGAAGGCAGCTGGCCGCACGCCTTTCAGCTTGAGATTGCCGGCTCTGCTTTTGGCTTGAGCCATGCGCTGGGCTCTGAGCGAGACAGCACCGTCAGTGTGTCTGACTCGCTTCCCCACCAACACGCACACACAGCCCCAGCTGTCACTCCGTTTCATTCTCTCTCCGTCTCCGCAGTTTGCACAAAGGAACCGCTCCTGCCGGCCACGTGAGCCGTCCGCGGCCTTGCTCCCCTATTTCCCCCTTGAGTCTCGCCATCTGGCCTGTGATAACTGACAGTGGGCAGCCCCTCCCCTCTCCGAGCTTGCATAGGTTTACTCTGCGGCAGCTGGGTGTGAAAGAGCCGTCAGTCGTTCACATCCATTGTAATTCTGCTTTGACCTTTCTTTCATCTCTGCCCAACACCAAGTGGAGACACAAGATATAGAAGATGCAGACACACAATGCTGGAGTGACTCAGCGGGATAGGCAGCATCTCTGGAGAGAAGGAATGGGTGACGTTTAAGGTTGAGACCCTTCTTTAGACTGATGTCAGGGGAGTGGGTGGTACAGAGATAAAATGTAGTCGGAGACAGTAAGACTGGTAGGAGAACTGGGAAGGGGGAGAGGATGGAGAGAGAGGGAAAGCAAGGGCTACAAAGTTATATGTCAATGTTCATACCGCTGGGGTGTAAGCTACCCAAGTGAAATACGAGCTGCTGTTCCTCCAATTTGCGCTGGGCCTCATCTTTTTCCATCTCCTCCTCTTTCTGCTTTCCATCAAGACCGTTCCCTCCGCAACTCCCTGGTCACCTCACCTCATCCCTTCCCACCCTTCCCACCCCCTCCCCAGGTACTTTCCCCTGCAACCGCAGAAGATGCAACACCTGTTCCTATATCTCCCCCCTCGACTCCTTCCAAGGACCCAGACAGACTTTTCAGGTGAGGCAGAGGTTCACTTGTACCTCATCCACCGCATCTGCTGTTTCAGATGAGGACTCTTGTGTATCGGCGAGGCCAAGCGCAGGCTTAACCTGAAACATTACCCATTCTTTCTCTCCAGAGATGTTGCCTGTCCCGCTGAGTTACTCCAGCTTTTTTGTGTCTATCTTCGATTTAAACCAGCATCTACAGTTCTTTCCTACACATATAAAAGATGCAGTCAGGTGTTGTTATACTCGAGACTCAGCCCTCGTGTCTGTGCACACGGATACCAGTTATAATGCCGTGAGTTCTTCCGCAGGCCCCCTTTACGAAGGTCTCCATCCTGGAAAAGGATCTCGACCCCACACGAGACCTTTCCATCCTTGGCCTCCTCCCGTCAGAGTGAGGCCACATGTTGGACAAACTTTTCTCTGGAAGGTCAGAGGTTCAGGCAAAATCTGATAGAAGTTTATAAAGTTATGAGAGGCATCGATAGGGTAGACAGTCAGAACCTTTTTACTGGGTGGAAATGTCCAACACTATAGGGCATAGCTTTAAGGTCATTTAGGTTTATTTGTGTATGGTAGATCTGATTGTTTGGATAGCTTGCAAAACAAAGCTTATAACGGTACCTTTTTGAATGGTTGAGGGGCTAATGTTTGTTAATTGAGATATCTATTGAAAAAAACAACTAAAGGCGCTGATAATATAAAATAAAATGAGAAAATGCTGACTGTATTCAGCATGTGAGACAGCATCTGTCTGAGTTGATGTTTCGGGTGACTAACCTTTTATCACAGTGAATACTTTGCTGCTGTTTGTAAAGATATTGTATTAACTTGTAATGTTGTAATGGAGTAACTCAGCGGGACAGGTAGCATCTCTGGATAGAAGAAATTTGTGATGTTTCAGGTCGAGATGTCGCGTCTGAAGAAGGGCCATGACCCGAAACGTCACCCATTCTCTCCAGAGATGCTGCCTGTCCCGCTGAGTTACTCCAGCATTTTGTGTCGATCTTCACACTAGTTCTATGTGATTGGAGTAGGAGGAAGAAAGCTAAAAAAGAAAGGTGAGGGTGGGACAAAGTATGGCAAATGACAAAAGTAAGAGGAGAAATGAGGAAATAAAGCTGTCATTTATGGAGGGAGGAGGAATGAAATGTAAAGCTGGAGGCCGGGAAATGGGCGTAAGGGGACAGGGAAGAGGGAGGGTCCAAGAGAAATGTGGGACTCAACCATGGGTGAGGTACATACGATGGATGGAAAATGAACAGGGTGACTGCAGTGGGAGATGGTGGGAACAACATACACACACAGGGGTGAGGAGGTGGACAGAGGAAAGGGAGGGGTTGGTAGTTTTTATTTCAAATCAGAGAATTCAATGTTCATATTGTTGAGTTAGAGCTACTCAGGTAGAATATGAGGTGGTGTTCTTCCAATTTGCATGTGGCCTCACTCAGACAACAGAGGAGGCCAAGAACAGAAAGGTCAGTATAGGAATGGGGAGTTAAAATGGTTAGCATCCGGGAGATCCAGCAAGCCTTGGCGGAGAAAGTGCAATTGTTTCGCAAAACGGTCGCTTAGTCTATACTTGGTCTCACCGATGTAAAGAAGGCCACGTCGGGAGTACCGACTGCAGTAGCTGAGGTTGGAAGAGATAAATGTGAACCTCTGACTTGCCTGGAAGGGCAGCTGAGATCCTTGGATGGTAGCGAGAGAGAAGGTGTAGGAACAGATAACACGTGCTCGGTCCGCCAAGGCTTGCAGGTACTCCTGGTTGATAACCATTTTAACTCCACTTCCCATTCCCACATTGACATCTCTGTCCTTGGCCTCCTCCATTGTCAGAGTTCTTTGTCTCCTTATCACATCTAGCCTTTGTCACTGATTCACCCATCTAGCAATAACCCCCCTCACGTGCATCCACCTATCTGTCTAAAGAAGGGTCCCAACCCGAAACATTGCTTATCCATGTCCTCCAGAGATGCTGCCTTTCCCGTTAAATGCTCCAGCTCTTTATGTTTTGCTCAAGATCCCAGCATCTGTAGTTCCTTGTGTCTCCTATCACTTGCCAGGCTTTGTCCCCCCCCCCACCCTTCTCCAAACAGTCTGAAGAAGGTGAAGCTAGACACAAAAAGCTGGAGTAACTCAGCGGGACAGGTAGCATCTCTGGAGAGAAGGAATGGGTGATGTTTCGGGTCGAGACCCTTCTTCATTTTTAGGTATGTCTACTTGGTCTGAAGAAGGTGCCCTGGTCAGAAATGTCATCTGCCTGATCTGCTGAGCTCCTCCAGCACGATGTTTATTTGCTCAGTTACAAAGGAATCTGGATTGGAGGGAAATGGCTAAAAAATGGAAGGTTGTGTTTTCTCTGCTCTTTAAATAAACCCTGTTATCCGAGTAAATTAGCCATTTACAAATGGCTGCTGTGAATCACATCCCCCACCCCTCCCCCACTTCCAACTCAACGGTTGACAATGTTAACAATAAATGCTTAACAATAGCTTGTGAGAATTGAATGCCCTGCTTTTGAAAGCGTGCCTTATAAGGATATTTGGATCAGTGACTTAGGGTTGAGTAAATGAGTAACATTAACAATTGAAAGGTGGATTTGGATTCAAGCGATGATCGAGCAGAACGGTAGTGCCTTTGATTTCAAGTGCAATTGTAAGTACAAAGTTCTCAATAAATTCATGAGTATAATGGACTGTAAAGTTTCATGAATTTGATTGATGAGGAATAACAAAACCTTGCAGCTATTAACAATAGAAAGTTCTCACTGTAGCCATAGTGAATTGCAGCAGGGCACCTGCAGATACCGAGGACCTCTTTTCACAGTCATGAGTTTAGTTTAGTTTATTGTTGTCCCGTGTACCGAGGTAGAGTGAAAAGCTTTTTGTGGATACACAAAAAACTGCAGATTCTGGAATCTTCAGCAAAACAAATCTTGAGCTGGAGGAATTCGGTGGGTCTGGCAGCATCTGTGGGGAATGGACAGACAAATTGTTTCAGGTTAGGACCCTCCTTCACACTTTGCATCCCAACCCTGAAACATCGTCTGTCTAGTCTCCCCACAGAAGCAGCCTGACCCGCTGAGTTCCTCCAGCATTTTGTGGAGTTGCATGAGGGAATGCATGATGGGTTCAGTGATACCAGATCCTGGATGGTGCTCCTGAGTGTTGTAGCTGAATTGTCCAATTCCGCAAAGAGTTTCCTGTTAAACCATTGACATGAGCTTCTAAGTGGCACTGAGACTTTCAGAGTTCACCACTCAAAAGCCTAATCCAGCGCAGTCTCCAGGTTTGGTTACAGCCCACTGTGGCTGACTGAGTTGTGAATGGTCACATCGCCTTAACCTTTGGGCACATTTGTAGAGTCATCAACATGGAAATAGGCCCCTCAGCCCAAACACCTATGCTGACCAAGATGCTTATCTACACTAATCTCATTTGCACTTGACCCATATCCCTCTAAACCTTTCTTGTACAGTGGAACTTGCCTTGATTAGTATCTTATATTTATGCCCCTAAACTGCCCATATCTCAACAGTGGAAACCACCTCTACATAGAATTAAGGCCTATTTAGTCAATCTGGTCTGTGCTTAGTCCCAGCAGAGTAATCCATTTGGTCCCATATCTCTATTCTTTCTTCACGCCCCATGCAAATTATCATTCCTCATGCTTAACCAATTCCCTTTATAAGGCAAATCAAAGGCACTACAGACAAAATGTGCAGGAAGGAACTGCAGATGCTGGTTTAAACCAAAGAAAGACACAAAAAGCTGGAGTAACTCAGCGTGTCAAACAGCATCTCTGGAAAAAAAGGATAATAGGTGATGTTTCGGGTCGAGACGCTTCCGCAGACGCTGGTAATCTGAAATAAAAACAGAGGAAAGCTGGAAATACTCAGCAGGTCAGGCAGCATCTGTAGAAAGAGAAACAATCAATGTTTCAGATTGAGGAACCAAGTTCTCAGTACGGATTTGAACCATTAACTAATTCTCTTTCCACAGGTGCTGCCTGACCTGCTGAGCTGTTCCAGCATGTTCTGCTTTTATGCCTTTTGAAGCTGTTTCCATCACCTTTATAGATACCTACCCTATCATGTCTCTTCTCGGACTCTTGCAGAGACGACAGCTGTATACCAGCTCTAACCTTTTAGGTTTATCTTGATAATTATAACTGATAGAATTGGTAGAAGTATATAAAATTATGTTCAGCATAGATAAAGTAGACTCTCAGAACCTTTTCCCCAGGATGAAAATATCAGTCAAGAGGGCATAGTTTTAAGGTGAGAAGGGCAACGTTTAACAGAGATATGTAGGGAAGGTTTTTTTATGCAGCAGGTGGTAGGTGCCTGGAATGCTTTGCCAGGGGTGTTGGTGGAGGCAGATATGATAGTGGTGTTTAAGATATACAAGGAATTGAGGGATATTGGTAATAAACAGGCAGATGAGATTAGTTTATATTGCCATCATGTTTGGCAAAGACATTGTGGGCCGAAGGTGCTGTTCCTGTGCTGTACAGTACTGTTCTATGTTCAGTACAAATGGGTAGCTGATGGTCAGCATGCACTCGGTGGGCTGAAAGGCCTCTTTCCGTGCTCGTTCTCTCTATGACTTTGGGGTGTCATCATGAGCAACCACATAGAATTTACAGCACAGCAACCAGGCATTCAGCCCAGATGGTCTATCCTAGTGCTTATGTTCCACAAGAGTCTCACCCTAGTGCATTTAATATCCCATCTCTGCATCCACTAAATGTATCCATGCTGTACACCACAACTCATGGCCATTCACGTTCTCCTCAATCTCTGGTTAGAGAAATGTATCCCAAATTTCCTTTGATTTATGATCATTACTGGGCAATCCCACAAGTGAAAATCTCGTCTACCTCGTCAAAGCCTTTTGTAATAAAAGACATTACGGTACGCTGTGCCAGTATAATCTACCAGATCCTACTCACTCTCTGATATTGCGAGGAAATCAATCTAATAAGACAGTAAGAGCGTTCTTCCCAGTGTGAAAATGTCAAAGACCATAGCTTTAACGTCAGAAAGGCAACGTTTAAAGATGTGTGCGTCAAATTGTTTGCACAAAGAGAGGTGGGTGACTAGAACATGCAGCCAAGGGTGGTGGTGGAAACAGATACGATAGTGGCATTTAAGAGGCTTTTAATTAGGCACATGGATATACAGGGCATGGAGGGATATTGATCACATGCAGGCAGAGGAGATTAGTTTAACTTGATATCATGTTTGGTGCAGTCATTGCGGGCCGAAGACCCTGTTCCTGTGCGCTACTGTTCTATGTTGACTTCAGCGTGGACCAATCTCCCGAGGTATATGTTAATGTGAGAGTCTGGCACCAGTTAGTTTGGCTGATTGAACGTTCCCTCACAGTCAACCTACCACCACCACGAATCCTCTCCACTACTCCCTCCCCCGAAACCATTCTTGCTCATCCTAATCTCTTATCCCTTACCCCAAACCGATGCTGTCTAATTTTTGACACCTCTGTTTCATGGGGAAAATATAGAACAGAATAGCACAGGAACAAATACTTCAGCCCTTCATGTGCATGCCAGCCATGATGCCAATGTAAACTGCACATAGTCTATATCCTTCCATTCCCTGCTTGTTCATGTGCCGTCTAAATGTCTCTTAAACATTTCTATCATTTTAAATGCCTCTTAAATGTTGTTAGCATTTTAAATACTATCCTGTGTCATTCCCTTTATCCTGTACCAGTATACTGTGGACAGTTTGATTGTAATCATTTATAGTCTATCTACTGACTGGGTAGCACACAACAAAAGCTTTTCACTGTACCTCGCAACCGCGTGACAATTAACAATAAACTAAACTAAATGTTGCTAACTTTGTCATTGTGGAGCACAAGTGCTGAAGTAACTTTTATATGGCACATCCGTGGTTCCGAGTCTGTTGTGGATACCCTGGATGAGCTGCTTAAAGGATTCTGGACCTTACAGTCTCTCTGCCTCTCTCTATCTCTATAGACTGCGATAAGCTAAGGAAGGATGGTTTGCGCAGTTCCCAGTATTATTCCCAGGCCCCATTGTTCTCCTCAACACCCGCTCATCTCTCCGGAAATTGCCTGGATGAGGAGGAAGATCAGGACGAAACGGTAAGATTACTTCCAAATCCTTGCTTTGCCCTTGTTTTCTTTCTGCGCCTTTCCTTACTTAATCTATTATAGGATACTGCATTGCAGCGCCATGCAGGGGTCGAAGAAGGATTTGCAGTTATGTAGCACTGTTCAACTCCCTTGTGAAAACAGCCCAAGTGTCAGTGAATATAGTCGTTGATCGCAACCCAGCAGCCAATTTGCACACTCCCACAATCAGCAATGTGATAAAGGCCGGATAATCTGTTTTATTGATAATTGTCTGAGGATAAATATTTCGTTTAGTTTAGAGATTATAGCATGGAAATGGGCCCTTCAGCCCCCCCGAATTCCACGCCAACCACTGCTCACCCATTAACACTAGTTCTTTAGACTTTGAGATGCAGTGTGGAAGCAGGTCCTTCGGCCCACCGAGTCTAAGCCGAACAGCAATCTCCCCTACCGTAGAACCATCTCACACACACCAGGGACAATCATTTTTTTTTACAGAAGCCAATTAACCTACAAACGTGTACGTCTTTGGAGTGTGGGAGAAAACCTATGATGTCACAGGGAGAACATATAAAGCCCATACAGACAGCATGCATAGTCAGGTTCAAATCCGGGTCTCTGGTGCTGTAAGGCAGCAACTCTACCACTGTGTCAATGTGCCTCCCAATCTATCTATCTTATCCCACTTTCTCATCTGCTCCCTACACACAAGGCAATTTTACAGCGGTCAATTATCCTACAAACTTACACCACTTGTGGGAGGAAACTGGAGCACCCGGAGGAAACCCACACAATCGTAGGGGGAGCACACAAACTTCACACACAGCACCCGAGGTCAGGATCAAACCCAGGTACCTGGCACTGTGAGGCAGCAGCTCTGAGTTACTATGGCACCTGACCAGGACACTGGAGATAAATCCTCTGCTCTTCCCTGGGAAGCTTTTATCTATCTGAACAGATGAGGCCTTGGTTAAATGTCTATCTACCAATCTGGACTCCTGACATGTACTGCACTCACTCAGTACTGCTCCTGTGCCAGCTACATGGAAGCTGACCCAGTGCATAACCAGACAGTGGTGTCAGGATGGCTGGGACTGGGTATAGGGATACTACAGACACTTGAAAAACTGGTCAGAATGCTCCCTCACAATGTTACGGGGCTAAGTATAGGATTCCCTGGGTATGTTGATACCATTAACTGTTACAAAACTGGTTATAGTACTCCCTCGCTCCATTACAAAACCAGGTATAAGGATAACTCACACTGCTCCAGACATGGGTAGAACTCCCTTACATCATTACAAAACTGTGTATAGTACTCTCTCGGGCTGTAATAGAACAGGGTACAAAGCTCTCACACACTGTTACAGAACTGGGTATAGGGATAACTCACACTGCTACAGACAGGTATAGAACTCCCTTATACCATTGTGGAACTGGGCATCATACTCCCTCTGACTGTAATAGAACTGGGCATGGTCTCCCCCACACTGCATATAGAGCTCTCTCACACCATTACAAACTGGGGGTAGAAGTCATTAACACCGTTTCAGAACCAGATATAGAAATCCCTGACAGCATTACAGAACTGAATATGGGTGTCCCTCACACCGTTAAGAACTAGGTATAGGACTGTCACGCTGCTACAGACCTCAGCATAGTGTTCGCTCACACTGTTACAGTATGGTGATAAGGCTGCTTCATACCCATTACTTCTGGGTACTGAACTCAAAACAGGTGTTTTAAAGGGCTTGTCCCACTTGGTTATTTTTTCAGCGACTGCCGGCATCATTGACTGACGTATTAGATCACCGAAAAAGTCGCGGCAAGACGTGGCATGACGACGTATTGACGAGCGGTGTTTCCTCAAGTGTCGCAACTTTTTTTGTCGCCGCTGGATTTTGAAATGTTCAAAATCTTTTCGGCGACCCTGATACGTCAGTCAATGACGCCGGCAGTCATCGAAAAAAATCGCCATGGGACAGGCCCTTAAAGCTGAATTCAACATGTTCACATTTGTGTAAGCTGCCTGCGCCTTTGACACTCTGTCATGTTACATTGCCAATAGTAGAATTAAAACATAGAACAGGTTGTTCATGAGAAACTTTATTAGCTTGTTTAAGATTATTTTCTGATCTGTCACTATTATAGCGTGCGCTTTAATAATACCCCTGTTTCTGTGGTTATTTTAGTCACTTTATTTCGTACTTTTCTCTGCTCTTTCACTCCAGCGATTTAGCCCTTTAAACTGCCTCAGTCAGACTTGCCTTAGTGCCTGCTGCCATTTGACTTCATGGAATCACCAGGTACACACATGCTGCACAGAACATGCAGCAACATGCTTTGCTTGCCTCAGCTTTGCCAGCAGCTTCTTATCAATCCCAGTGTGCCTCCTTTCCAATGCACTCTATCCTCGGCCGATTCCCACAACATTAATTCACTTCCAGTGGACTATGCAAGTGTGCTTTTTCTGTCACATCCTCTGCTCTCTTTGAACCCCTGCACTTAATGCGCATAAACACAATGCCTTAACTTCCCCTCTGAATGGGACGAAGTTGGTATTTTCTTCTTGCCAGATTGCAGTGGCAACCGTTAATTGCTTGGCTTGGTGTGAAATCTTGCTCACCAAACACTGCCCACTGTTGACGCCAAGTCCCAAATGTCGCTTTAATTCCTTGCCTCCCTGACCAAGTCTTTAGTCCCCCATCTCTACTCCACCCACCCCACCTCTGGATACTGTGGTTCTTGCAGGGGTGACGTTTCTCCTCACCCTGTATAACCCAGGTAGCCATCCTCTTGCAAGTGTAGTCCTTGTATGATGTGTGTCCTTCTATTTATGCTTTGTTGTGATTGGGAGTGGTCATGGATGATAAATCACAGAAGTAGGCCTTACAGCCCACCATCTCCATGCCGACCTGTCAAACACCTGTTGATTCTGAGCCCTGCATTTGGTCCATTGCCTTCTAAGCCTTGGTGATTTGTGCTCATGTATTTAATATATCTCCATTCAAGGGATGTGGGCTTTGCAGGCTGAACCAGCATTTAATTGCCTGTCCCTAATTGCCCTTAAGAAAGTGGCGGTGAGCTGCCTTCTTGAACTACTGTCCTTGAGGTGTCACAATGTTAGGGAGGGAGATCCAGGAGTTAACCCAATGACAGTGAAGGAATGGCGATATGTTTACAATCTAGGATGGTGTGCAGCTTGGTGGGAAACTCCCAGACGGTGGTGTCCCCATGTTTTTCCATTTTTGCCCTTCTAGCTGGCAGAGGTAGTGGGTTTGGAAGGTGCTGTGAGTTGCTGCAGTGCATCCAGCAGAGTATTTGCCTGCGTCCGCTATCTTGGCAAATAGGATTAATAAAGATAAGTACTCGAGACTCGGCAAGGACATGTTTGGCCAAAAAGCCTGTTTCTGTGCTCAATACTTCCATGACACACATTCAGCGAGTCTACCCCCATCACCTTCTATTCTTCTTTAGAACCCCTGTAAACATTTTACCCCTCTTCCCCTCTGCTGTGGAGAATAGTTTCCTTCCCTCCATCCAATCTATGGCCTTCATGTTTGCCTAAGATCCCATGGCTTTACATCAGCTTTGCTTTTCCATCTTCCACTTCCTGCGATCTTTAGGTTTAGGTTTATTATTGTCATGTGTACCAAGGTACAGTGAAAAGCTTTGTTTTGCATGCGATCCAATCAGGTCAGATATCCTGTGCCAAATTATTGGATGGGATGTGCGTGACAAGAGGTGTTGCATTCACAATTTCAATGCTGACATAATTGGGACGCACAGTAAAATAGGCTGGATTAAGACAGACTTGTCAGCCCTTCATCTCTCCTAGTTGCCACAATTAGCCTTGTCACCAATCTCAAACTTCATAAAAATAGCAGTGTTCAAGTTAATCCACCATTGGTCCGAGCCCTCTCAAATAAAAACAACGCTGACAAAATCATACAATCTCATTAAATAACAACATTGTCAATGATACCGTGATTAGCACAGAT
This sequence comes from Malacoraja senta, assembly GCA_038087875.1. NCBI lineage: Eukaryota > Metazoa > Chordata > Chondrichthyes > Rajiformes > Rajidae > Malacoraja > Malacoraja senta. Next base: position 106,803,048 of record CM075978.1, read on the forward strand.
TCATACATTGGAGTTGAGAGATCTAGTCATTTGCATATCACTGTACCTTAATTGGTACATGTGACAATAAAAGACCTTTGAAAACTTTGAAATAATGTCCTTTATTTTCACCATCATCCCAGAGAAATGACTCACACTTGGGATGTGAGGGGTGCGCAGGAAAACCAACAGAATCTATTCACAGTCATAGATTCATAGAGTGATACAGCGTGGAAATAGGCCCTTCGGCCCCACTGCTGCATTTGGCCCATATCCCTCCAACCTGTCCTATCCATGTACCTGTCTAACATATAAAATCACGTAGCAAAATAGCCCAAAGGGCATCACAGCATTATCCTACATGCAAATCTGGGTCATAGTGGTAGGCCAAAGGAGCAGAGAGAGATAGGCTGAGGGAGTGGTTCTTCAGAGCTCAGGGACAAGGCAAATGGAAGGTATGACTGCCAATGGTGGGATGATTAAACTCAAGAGAGAAGCAAGAGGCTGTCTTCAGAGAATTAAAGGGCTGGCAGAGATAAGAAGTGGACAAAGGTGCGAGGTTTGAAATTGGAGCATTGTACAATGTGGTGCAGCTGAATGGCAAGTTGAGTTAGCACATGAGTAGCAGAGTTTTGAGTAACCTCAATCTCATGGGGAGTAGAAAGAAGAGTGTTAGATTAGTATCGCTGGAGGGATGCACTTTCTCTCACAGTTTATCTATTCACAAGACGGGCCACCACAATGTCACAACTGCAACACATCATAAACCGTTCCAAAACAGGGGTCACTGAAGCTATGGGCACTCGCATGGGCCCCGGCTATGCTTGCCTCTTTGTTGGGTGCATCAAACAATCACTGTTCCAGGCGTACAATGGCCCTATCCCCGAACTCTACCTCCGCTACATTGATGACTGCACCCATGCAGAACTCCCTGACTTAATCAACTTCACGACTAATTTCCATTCTGCACTCACATTCACTTGGACCATCTCCGACATCTCCCTACCGTTTCTGGATCTCACCGTCTCCATCACAGGAGACAGACTATTGACCGACCATCTACTACAAACCTATTGACTCCCATAGCTATCTAGACTATACTCATTCTCACCCTGCTTCCTGTAAAGACTCTATCCCAGACTCCCAATTCCTCCGTCTATGCCGCATCTGCACCCAGGATGAGATTTTCCATACTAGATCATCGGAGATGTCCTCATTCTTTAGGAAACGGGGGTTCCCCTCTTCCATTATAGATAAGGCTCTCGCTAGGGTCTCCTCGATATACTGCATCTCCGCTCTTGCTCCCCCTCCCCCCATTCTCAACAAGGACAGAGTCCCCCTTGTCCTCACCTTCCACCCCATCAGCCGTCGCATACAGCATATAATCCTCCAACACTTTCGCCACCTCCAACGGGATCCCATTACTGGCCACATCTTCCCATCTCCACCCCTTTCTGCTTTCCGCAGAGACCATTCCCTCCTCAACTCCCTGGTCAACTCATCCCTTCCCACCCAAACCACCCCCTCCCCAGGTACTTCCCCGCAACCGCAGGAGATGCAACACCTGTCCCTTTACCTCCCCCCTCGACTCCATCCAAGGACCTTGATAGTCTTTTCAGGTGAGGCAGAGGTTCACTTACACCTCCTCCAACCTCATCTACTGTATCCCCTGTTCCAGGTGTCAACTTCTGTACATCGGCAAGACCAAGCACAGGCTCGGCGATCGTTTCGCTGAACACCTCTGCTCAGTCCGCCTTAACCTACCTGATCTCCCGGTTGCTCAGCACTTTAACTCCCAATCCCATTCCCAATCTGACCTTTCTGTCCTGGGCCTCCTCCTTTGTCAGAGCGAGGCCCCGCAAATTGGAGGAACAGCACCTCATATTTTGATTGGGTAGCTTACACCCCAACGGTATGAACATTGACTTCTCTAACTTCAAATAGCCCTTGTTTTCCCTCTCTCCCCATTCCCTCCCCCTTCCAAGTTCTCCCACTAGTCTTACTGTCTCCTATATTCTATCTCTGTCCAGCCCACTCCCGACATCAGTCTGAAGAAGGGTTTCGGCCTAAAAAGTCACCCATTCCTTCTCTCCAGAGATGCTGCCTGTCCCGCTGAGTTACTCCAGCATTTTGTGTCTACCAGTGGTCATTGAACTTGGTTGCTCAGCTACTTGCATTATCTTCCCAGTCACTTTTCAGTAATTTTCCTCACGCTCTTCTCCCTCCCTCACTAACTGGGTTTGTGGGAGACGAACCCAAGATTTGGATGTAGCATCTAATCAAATTGACGAGGCCCACATGTAACAATTTAGCCCTTGGTAAGCTACTCGAGGATGACATGTAGAAAAGTAGTCAACATCTGTAATGTGGTGGGAGAGAAAATTGATGAGAACAACTTGAAGTAAATAAAACATTTGTAGAATGTTACAAGAATGGCCATTGAACCGAGGTATAAAATGAATTAGTAACATTTGGATGCATTTCTGAGGCATTATAATTATTAAAACTGGAGCTTGTCCATACGTGGGCCGTTGCGAACATTGAGGATGGAATTAAGATCCAGAGTAGCTGTTCAATGCTCAAATGCTGAATAGCCTCTTCTTGTCCCTCAGGAGGTCAAGAAATGGGGTTGGTGAGTTGGGCAGAATTCTTCTATCTTGCTCCTGATCATTTTTTGTGTGTGTTCTTTGTAAAGCCCACGGTTTCATCGGCAGATGAGGAAAACCTATTGCATTCTCGGAGATCCAAAACCCCAGTGCCTGCTGACCTCTCCGAGATCGATGTCCAGACGAACTGGACCAAGGCCCTTCCACTGCCCACTCCGGAGGAGAGGATGCGCCAACAAGCCCAGGCAATCCAGACAGACGTTGTCCCAATAAACGTAACAGGTACATAACAGGGTTAATGAGACAAGGGAAGGGTTTAACACTGGAACAGACTGCAGGGGCAGAATTCCTGTCCCTATCTGCCATGGCTTGCTCAGCCACTTCAAGAAGGCATTTAATTGTCTCCCAGTTCTGAGTAAGGAAGGCAGGATAGTGAACCTGTTAGGCGAGTGTGTGTAGTAACAGTTGCTCTGCTGATTCCTATCAGGGGAGAACTTCGATCGCCAAGCTGGCAACAGGAGGTCTCTCGTGCACTCAGACACCCCGCTGAGGCGCCCGACGAAAATCAAACGGAGAAAGACCATTACCGGGCTGCCTGAGGCTGTCCAGAAGGAATTAGGTATGGCTGATCAGAATTGTATTCACTCCCCTGCCCTGCCATCTTCTCATTTGTGACTGTGTGTGTATTTGTGCATTTGTGATAAGTAGTAGCTTTCATCCGACGCTTCCCTCCAATACAATCTGATAGCCAGCAACAAAATGTGTGATTTCAATTGGGACAGGACATGCCAGGGAATTATTTCTACCTTTCAGCTTAAACTGAGCCACATCAGAAACCAGGGGGTTTCCCCAATTGCTTGAAAACAGATCAGTTTAGCATTGCCAAGCAAAATGCTGAGCAGTGAGCCACGGTGAGTCTCCGCCAAGCTTTGTGTGTGAAATAATTACTGCCTGATCTCCCTTCTGAATGTTAAAGAAGGAACTGCAGATGCTGGAAAATCGAAGGTACACAAAAATGCTGGAGAAACTCAGCGGGTGCAGCAGCATCTATGGAGCGAAGGAAATAGGCAATGTTTTGGGCCGAAACCCTTCTTTAGACTGATAGGGGGTGGGGAGAAGAAAGGAAAAAAGGCGGAGGAGGAGCCCGAGGGCTGGGGGATGGGAGGAGACAACCAGAGGGCTGATGAAGGGGAGGGGACAGCAAGGGCTAGCAGAATTGGGAGAATTCAATGTTCATGCCCCCAGGATGTAGACTGCCCAAGCAGAATATGAAGTGCATTTCCTCCAATTTCCGGTGTTGCTCGCTGTGGCCATGGAGGAGACCCAGGACAGAGAGGTCAGATACGGAATGGGAGGGGGAGTTGAAGTGCTGAGCCACCGGGAGGTCAGGTTGGTTAATGCGGACCGAGTGGAGGTGTTCGGCGAAACGATCACCAATCCTCCGCTTGGTCTCACCGATGTAGATCAGCTGACATCTAGAGCAGCGGATGCAATAGATGAGGTGGGAGGAGATGCAGGTGAACCTCTGTCGCACCTGGAACGACTGCTTAGGTCCTTGAATGGAGTCGAGGGGGGAGGTGAAGGGACAGGTGTTGCATCTCTTGCGGTTGCAAGGGAAAGTACCCGGGAAGGGGGTGGTACGGGAGGGAAGGGAAGAATTGACAAGGGAGTTACGGAGGGAGCGGTCTTTGCGGAAGGCAGACATGGGGGGAGATGGGAAGATGTGGCGAGTGGTGGGGTCACGTTGGAGGTGGCGAAACTGACGGAGGATCACTTGTTGTATGTGACGGCTGGTGGGGTGAAAGGTGAGGACTAGGGGGACTCTGCCCTTGTTGTGAGTGGGGGGATGGGGAGAGAGAGCAGTGTTGCGGGGTATGGCAGAGACCCTGGTGCGAGCCTCATCTATGGTGGAGGAGGGGAAGCCCCGTTCCCTGAAGAATGAGGGCATTTCGGATGCCCTGGTGTGGAACGCCTCATCCTTTCCTTTCTTTTCCCCACCCCCTATCAGTCTGAAGAAGGGTTTCGGCCCGAAACGTTGCCTATTTCCTTCGCTTCATAGATGCGGCTGCACCCGCTGAGTTTCTCCAGCATCTTTGTGTACCTTCCCTTCTGAATGTCCTGGCTCTAATTTTTAAGGTTAGAACTCTCATTCTTTTCCACATCAAAGAAACATTTAAATTTATATAACAGCCTTTTGGAAGTTCTAAGGCATTTTATAGCCAATGTAAACTTTCTGTGGTTTAGTCATTGTTGTAATGTAGAGTTGTTCAGCACAGCCCAACTCATTCATGCTGACCAAGATGCCCCATCTAAGCTGATCCCATTCGCCCGCATTGACCCATATCCTTCCAAACCTTTTCTGTCCCTCTACTTGGTCAAATGTCTTTTAAATGCTGTTATCGTACATGCCTCAACTACTTCCACCTTGTGTAGAAAGGAACTGCAGATGCTGGTTTATTCCGAAGATAGACACAAAGTGCTGGAGTGACTGAAGAAGGGTCCTGCCCTGGAAAATCACCCATCCTTTTTCTCCAGGGAGTTACGCCAGCTCTTTGTGTCCATCCTCTGGCAGCTTGTTCCATAAGTCTACCACCCTCTGCAAATTTACCATCCTCAGGTTCCTGTTAAATCTTTCCCCTCTGAACTTAAACCAATGTCCTCTAGTTCTTGATTCCCCTGGGGAAAAAGACTAAGTATTCACCCTATCTATTCCCTCATTTTTTATGTCTTTAAGTTCATTCCTCATCCTCCTTTGCTCCAAGGAATAAAGTCCTAACCTGCTCAACCTCTCCCCAATGCTCAAGCCCTTGAGTCTTAGCAACATCCTCATAAATCCCTGCACTCTTTCCTTCAGCAGGGTGACCAAAACTATTGTAACATAGACAATAGGTGCACGAGTAGGCCATTCGGCCCTTCGAGCCAGCACCGCCATTCAATGTGATCATGGCTGATCATCCCCAATTAGTACCCCGTTCCTGCCTTTTCCCCATATCCCCTGACTCCGCTATCTTTAAGAGCCCTATCCAGCTCTCTCTTGAAAGCATCCAGAGAACCTGCCTCCACCGCCCTCTGAGGCAGAGAATTCCACAGACTCACAACTCTCTGTGAGAAAAAGTGTTTCCTCGTGTCCGTTCGAAATGGCTTACCCCTTATTCTTAAACTGTGGCCCCTGGTTCTGGACTCCCCCAACATCGGGAACATGTTTCCTGCCTCCAGCGTGTCCAAACCCTTAACAATCTTATATGTTTCAATAAGATCCCCTCTAATCCTTCTAAACTCCAGAGTGTACAAGCCCAGCTGCTTCATTCTCTCAGCATATGACAGTCCCGCTGTCCCGGGAATTAACCTTGTAAACCTACGCTGCACTCCCTCAATAGCAAGAATGTCCTTCCTCAAATTAGGGGACCAAAACTGCACACAATACTCCAGGTGTGGTCTCACTAGCGCTCTGTACAACTGCAGAAGGACCTCTTTGCTCCTATATTTGATTCCTCTTGTTATAAAGGCCAACATGCCATTCGCTTTCTTCACTGCCTGCTGTACCTGCATGCTTACTTTCATAGACTGATGAACAAGGACCCCCAGATCCCGTTGTACTTCCCCTTTTCCCAACTTGACGCCATTTAGATAGTAATCTGACATTCCATTTTCTGTACTCAGTTCCCTGAACGATGAAGGCCAACACGTCAAAAATCTTCTTCACCATCCTGCCCAATACTTGAACTCCTAGATCTCTCTACTTTACAACATTCCCCAGGCCCCACCATTTACTGTGAAGGTCCCACCCTGGTTTTACTTCCCAAAATGTAATCCCTCGCACTTTACTGAATTAAGTTCCATTTGTCAGCTGTAATTCTAGATGACCATCTTCACTGTCGATGATACCACCTATTTTTGTGTCACATGTAAACTTACTAATAGTGCCTTGTAAATTATCATCCAAATCATTGAAGTAGATGACAAATGGGCCCAGCCCTGATTTCTGACGCACACCACAAGTCACAGGCCTCCAGTCCGAAAACAATCTAACACCACCACCATCCTTTGCTTCCTACCATGAAGGCATTCTGTATCCAGTTAGCTAGTTCTCCCTCGATCCCATGCAATCTAACCTTCCACAACAACCTACACAGCAGCAAATTCCCACAATCTGATAACAAAGAGATAAACTGCTTTGGTGATAGTGCGGAATATATCTTGTCCCAAATAACGCCACTGCTCTGCAAAATAATGGCACAAGATGCTTTACAACCCTTTTATTAAGGTCCCATTCCAAAATTCAACCTCCAATATTACATGTCTGGAGTGAGACTTTTGTTCTGGAGTCAGAAGCTGGTGGGATCAAGTGAGTTAACGATGCAGAAAGTTTTGAAATATGTCAAGATTTTGATCAGCACCTTATAAATGGATGGCTATATGAATTCTAGTTTTGATGGATGAGGCGGAGAGTCACAACACTAAAACAGGTCCTTTGGCTTGTAATATCCACATCGACCATCAGGCATACGTTTATACTAATCCTACAGTAATCCAATCTTGGATTTGCCTAACTTCCCAGATTCTACCTCTCAACTCCACATCAGGGCAATTTACAACAGCCACTTAACCTACAGGCCCACACCGTTTTGGGAAGTGGGAGGAAAATAAACATCTGGAGGAAATGCACACAGTGACAGTCGGAGAAGCACAGGGCACTCAGAGAGCACACAAGGTCAAAATCTTGAGTCCGGATTAGCGCAGCAGTGAGGCAGCATCTCTATGAGCCACCCCCGGACAGCTCCGTCTCGGGTGACCATGCCTCCAACTGCCCTAAGCGTCGGAGTTTCCTGTGTAAACCTCTCCCTCGATCTCCTTAATTAAGATGCTCCTCAAAGTAGCTCCTTGATGAAACATGCGATTGGTCACCTGTCACAGCTTTTGAAGGTTGGCGCAGTATTTGACTACACCTTGAAAAAGGTTGGTTTATAAATGCAGTGCCGCTATTGACAAATACACGAGGGTGTAGCTTTAAGGTGAGGGGGAGAAGTTCAAAGATGTGCGAGTTAATTACCCAGAGGAGAAATGGCGGAAGATACAATAGTAGAATTCTGGAGGCATTTAGCCAGATACATGAACAGCAAGGAATGAAGAAATATGGATCATGTGCAAGCTGATGGATTCACTTTAAAGAAGATAGACACAAAACACTGGAGTAACCCAGCGGGACAGGCCGCAACTCTCGAGAAAAGGAATAGGTGATGTTTTTCAGACTTAAATTGGGATGATGATCTGCATAGACATGACAGGTCAAAGTGCCTGTATCAGTACGGTTTTATGTTAATTTAAATGCAGATTCTAGTGCTGAACTAATGGACGTTGCTTCAGATCTTTGCTTTATTGAGCTCTATTTGCTGTAATGTCACGGAGTATTTTGCCAGCAGTGGTAACAAATTGTAATTGTGTTTCATGATAACAGGCACAGTGCAGACCCCAGCCAGAGGTACATCCAGCATCCTGCCGGGTCACTTTTCCACCATGAGTCGCCTGGAGAGCAGCAGGTCCAACAGGGCACGTTCGACGACCAGGGACTCGTCCTGCCAGACGGAAGAGATCAAGGTAGTGCCGCCATCGGTCCGCAGGATCCGGGCACAGAAGGGACAAGGGATCGCGGCCCAGCTCTCCGGCTCCTCAGGCAACATGTCGAGCACCCCCCGTGCCCACGACGAGCTGCGCTTCCACAGCCTGCCGCGGCCTTATGCCAGGGTCTCGCTACAGGACGGGGTGGCCTGCACGGCCGGCCGATGGCAGGACTCCTGCGGCTCACTGCCTAGGCGAAGGGGCAGCTCGGAGGCCCAGGCCCAGACCAGCCTGCTGCCCCGGCCCAAGTCCCAGGAGCTGGGTGGGCCCCAGCAGGCAGAGGAAGGGGCCATGGGGGCATCGCCCCGGGCCGGGACGGGTTCGTCGGCTGAGGCAGTGCCCGCGGGCAAGGCCCGATGCTGGGCCCCCGGCACTTTGGTCGAGATTCTGGCCAAAGCTCGGGAAGAGCACTGCTCCTCCAGCGGCAACTGGAGCGGCAGCAGCGGCGGTGGTGGCTCGGCCCGGCAATCACCGACCTTGGACAGCGCGCCCCCCCCATCTCCCTCGGACTCTGCCGTCTGCCTGGCGGTGGGCCCGCGGTCGGTTGCCGACAGCCAGACCCGGGCACACCACTCGCTCTCCGATGCGGCAGAGGCCAGGTGGAACTGCCTCTACCTGAAGGAGCCATCCTCGCCCGCGGGTCTGGCAGAGGGTGAGGGGTGGCGGCGCCTGGGAGAGGGCTCCCTCAGCCGCAGCATCTCGCTGAGAAAGACCAAGAAGCCGCCGCCGCCGCCAGCCCGCACCGACTCCCTGCGCCGCAGGGCCAAGGGCAGCGGCCCCCTGCTCAGCCCCTCGCTCATCGCCAGCCTGCAGCGCTCGCTGGAGGGAGGCCTGGGACACCAGGACGGGCCCCAGGCCCCCGCCAGGCCCTCTGTCTCCGTCTCCGTTGAGGGGCCTGAGCCGTGGCTCATGCGGCCCCGTAGTCAGAGCAGCAGCAACAGCAGTGGGCGGTCGACGGGCGGCAGCAACGCCTACTCCACCGGCGCTGTCACCACGCCGTCGCAGAGTGAGACCAGCAGCCTGCGCTCTGAATCCGGCGATCCCTGGGCCTACTACAGCCAGGAGGCTGAGGGATGGAGGCCCGGCACTTGGGACGGTGCCGGGCAGCCCAAGCCCAAGAGCTTGTCCCCGGACAAGTCTCTGGGCATCACCTCGCCGTCTAGCGGCTACTCAAGCCAGTGCAACACGCCGACCAACGCTGGTCCCGGCCTCGGCCTACCGCCACCCTGCCGAACTTCGCCCAGGCCCAAGGTCAAGCCCAAAGTCCCTGAGCGCAGGTCCTCACTGCAATCCTCCCTCTCCGCCTCCTCATCCTCTGCCTCGCTCTCCTCCAGCGCTTCCGAGTCACGGCCCCAGGCGGAGGCTGCTCCCGCGGCTCTCTCCCCACCTTCTGCCACTGTTTCTGATCTGACCGCGTCGGACCATAATGCTCCTCCCCCTCTCTCTGCCTTGCCCTTTCCCGCTGCCCTGGTGCACCTGTCCCTGCCTCCTGCTGTCCCTCTGCTAGAGTTGCTGCCCACGTCACCCCCTCTTGTGCCCCCTGTGCAAGGATTGCCCCTTCCCACCGTGCCTCTGCCCACATCGCCCCCTCCCACTCGCCTTCTGCCAAAGTCACCCTCTTTCAAGCTCCGTCTGCCCATGTTACCCCCTCCTGCGCCCCCTGTGCAAGGATTTCCCCGTCCCGCCGTGCCTCTGCCCACTTCGCCCCGTCCCACTTACCCTCTGCCAAAGTCACCCTCTGCCAATCTCCCTCCGAGCATGGCACCTCCTCCTGCTCCCCCTCTTTTTAGACTCCCTCTGCCCCCCATGTTCCTTCCTACCCCCCCTGTGCCCCCCTCGCCTCCTCCTTTGCCAAGCTCGCCTCTTCCGTCAGCGCCCTTGCCTCCTCCGCCCCCCCTGGACCTGGCGGCGCTCTCCGGTGGGAAGAAGCTTCCGCGCTCGTCGGCCCTCTCCTGCCGGGAAGAGCCCAATGCCCGTGGGCAGCAGGGAGATGCCCACAGGGCGGCAGCAGTGGGCCCACCGCTCATCACGGCCGACGCCCTGCGGACGGTGCAGCTGCGGAGCGTGAGGCCAGGCGGGCAGACGCAGCCCACCAGGTCGGGGATCGCGCGGCACAAACCGCCAGTGCTGCAGCGGCCCCTGTCCCTGCAGAGCCCTGGCAAGCGTCCCCGCAATGCCAGCACGCCAGCTGTGAGAACACCGCCTGCTCGGGCGGCTGACCTGGCGGACTCAGAGAGCAGGGCCGGCAGTGTCAGCGAGCCTGAAACCGTAGCAATCTCCAGCACAGATTCAGCCACAGTCACGAGCGAGCTCCTATCCACACCGGAGCCACTGCCTTACAGCTCTGGGGCCACTGACCAGGGTAACGGTGCCAACACAGGGGTCAACCTGGAGCCTGATCCAGAGGGGGCACTGACGCCTAAGAAGTCCAAACTGCCCGGCAGAATGCCACCTCCCATTGCCAGGAAACCCAAGCTGAGCCTTCTGATACCACCCTCGCCCTGGGAGATCACCGCTCACGACAAGAGGCCGCCAGACGTCTCCAGGTCAGCCGCAGAGAGCTCGTCTTCAGCGGCAGAGTATGACGGGACTGGTGGGGGCCTGCTGTCACCGCCGGATACCGAGGGGAGCGACTCCGGCAACTCCCGCCCTGCCGAGAGACCAGAGGGCACGCCACAACCACAGGCCTGGGCTGCTGATCAGAGTAATGGGGACAGAGCAGTGGAAAAAAGCCAGAAAAACTCCAGAACGAAAGAAGAACAGAGAACAGACTCCTCACCGACATGGGATCATCTGGACGAGAGCAGCACCACACCCTGCCAAGAAAACGAAATAGGTGAGATTCAGAAATGGCCACAGTTTCCCTTCTCTCTATGTGCACTTTGTCCCTTTTCTCTCTTTTCATTTCTTACACTTCGCATGTCCTTATTTCTATTCTATTCCCTCTTCATCTCTAACCCTCCCCTCTAACCTATCCCTTGCTCTCCTTTCTCACTCTTACCCTTTCTTTGCCTCGCTTCCTTCTCCCTCGCATCTCGCCCACTGCTTCTGGTCCACTCATTGATGCTGCCTTCCTCTTACTTCAAGTGATGAAAGATGGTTGGGGTTTCAAACAGTTACAGGATGGGTGTGCAGTATTTGGGGTAAGATTGTTAACAAAGGTAAGACAGGACAGAGGATAGTGTTTAAAGGGTGTGATACTCTTGTGTTTAACACAAGCAGTGTAACGAAATCAGGTTCACTAACAGGATGTGAGGGTACAACATAATATTAAAAAATAGTCACAAAAAGCTGGAATAACTCAGCGGGTCAGGCAGCATCTCTGGAGAAAAGAAATGGGTGACTTTCCCGGTCAAGACCCTTCTTCAGACTGACAATCACTCACCCGGAACGTCACCAATTCCTTTTCTGCACAGATGCTGCCTGACCTTACTCCAGCATTTTGTGTCTATCTTTGGTTTAAACCAGCATCTGTAGTTCCTTGCTATACATAATGTTAAATAGACTGGGATCAGGCCAAAGGACCCTTCACAGTTCTTCCAACTTCAATAAGACCCTGGCTGTTCCTGCAGGTCAAGCGCACTTTTCACACGGTTGTCCTGTCTCAGTTCTACACGGCTAACCCCTATATTTTGTGACTCTAAAAAGGGGCACCGTTCAGCAATCATCCTCTCAATTCGAAGGATCTTGGATAATTCTATGTGGGTGGCACAATGGCAAAGCAGTAGAGTTGTTGCCTTACAGCTCCAGAGACCCAGGTTCGATCCTGACTATGGGTGTTGTTTGTACGTTCTCCCTGTGACCGGGTGGGTTTTGCCTGGGTGCTCCGGTTTCTTCCCACACTCTAAAGACGTTCAGGTTTGTGGGTTAATTGGCTTCAGTAAAATTGTAACTTGTCCTTAGTGTGTGTAGGATAGTGCCAGTGTATGGGGTGATTGCTGGTCGGCTGAAGGGCATGTCACCGCACTGTATCTCTAAACTAAACTAACCTAAACCTCATTCTTTAAAACTCACATCAGCACAGGGTGCTTTGATGGAGTTAGGGGTGTAACAGGGTGTTTGTTGCAACAATCAGATTTTGGTGACTGCACCTTCCGGTAGCTGGAGGTTAACTGCTGATCTTTGACAGATGACGTGTTTGAAGAGAGTTCTGCCAGCTTGAACAGCAGCAGCGGGGACTGCGGTGAACAATCAAGTACTCCAAGCCGACCCAGGACTACAGAGGACCTGTTCGCCGCAATTCACAGGTATGGGTACAAGTGATTCCCCCATTCATCAGAGGTTGAGGAGCAAGCTGGACAAACGTGGAGAAACGGGATATAAAGGAAACTCTGGGCAGGGGGGAAGATGGTAGAAGCCTCATGGACGAGGAAAATGGAGTGGGTTTAGTGCGAAGTCCTGAGAGTTGTGAAAGTGCCAAGTTAGAAAATACTGTGATCACACTACCGCTTATCGCGACTATATTCCTTTTTGTTTCCAAGTGCACAGTGCTGGGTAAACTTTATGCAACTTGCCGACTCTGTTGTCCACAGAAACCGTAGGATTGTTTTCCAGGGGACCAGTACAGGTCCTGTGAATCTCTCGACACATGCCCCACTCATTATCACAGCATCCCATTCCTTTAGTCTGAACCAACTAACAGCTGTGCGATACGATAGAACTTTAGTTATCCCAGGAGGGAAATAGATCTGCCAACAGTCATAAAACACAAGATACATGAAATTAAAGTGACGAGTGGAAAGGATTGAGGATGTGCGAAGATTGGGGAGGTGGGGGGGAAGGGGAGTCAGTCTCGGTCTACCCCACAATAAAAGATGGTGGAGTTTGTACAGTTTGATAGACACAGGGCATGATCCCCTGTATCTTTCTGTACTACATCTTGGTGGAACCAGTCTATGGAACCAGGTTGACCAGGGTGTCGTGGAGGGTTGCACTGTATTGTCTTTTTAACAACCTTTTGGAACGCAGATTCCCAGTAACTTGGCCCCTCCGAAATAGGTTGGAATGTCATGGAATCATGGACTCTGGGCTCATCAATTTTGAGCTGAGATTCCTGAAGTTTCATTCATTTATTGCATGAGTAGCAACCACGTTTTCCATTAGCTCCTGCCTACAGTGGCTTTAATACATCACCTTCCCTGCTTATCTTCATTCATTGTAAATGGATTTAATTATTTAAACACAATTCTACATTGTTGCCAGTTGGTCCCAAAACACCCTCGCTCAACATCCGCACTTCACAGACACTGGATTAAAAATAGGGATGGAAGGAATGTGGGAGGGAACAGGACTGGGATGAAAAAGGTAAGAAGGGGTTAGAAAGTAAGGCGTAGGAGTCAAGGGAGTGATGGGAGCGCTGCAGACTCCATTGCTCAAGACAATCTGGGATAAAGTCAGGACTGGTTTTGTTTTTCTGGATTGTGATTTAAAAGGGGAAAGTAGTTAAAAGGACAAGTTAAAAGGTGCCAAATGGAAAATTTGAAGAAGGGTCTCGACCCGAAACGTCACCCATTCCTTCTTTCCAGAGATGCTGCTTGTCCCGCTGAGTTGCTCCAGCATTTTGTGTCTACCTTCGATTTACACCAGCATCTGCAGTTCTTTACACTAATGGAAAATGGACTCACTAATGGAGTCAGATATCAGGAAGTATAGAGGGAGGTAGTTAGAGATTGAGATTTTTTTTAATGCTTTTTGTATGTTCCCGGCTTTCTCTCTCTCCACACAATTTTCAGCCTTATTCCCTCAATCTTATCCCTCTGTAAGTATATCCCCATCCCTTCTTTCCGCCTCCAATACCCTCCCCTGCTCTCCGCCTCTGCTTCCCCTATCCATACTCTCCAAGCTCTACTCCACTGTCCTTGCTCCACCTCCTCTCCCCCACTTTTATTCACCTTCCCTCTCTCCTGCAGACTTTCCCCACCTCTCCTTTCACCAGTGTTGCTCTGGCGAGTGACTGATGATAGACACAAAATGCTGAAGTAACTCAGCAGGACAGAAGGCATCTGTGGAGAGCAGTAATGGGTGAAGTTTTGGGTCAAAACCCTTCTTCAGTCAGGGAAGAGGGAAATGAGAAATGGAAGGGTACAAAGAACATAAATGGGGCAAAAAGAACAGATCAAAGCAGACGATGATCAAGGAAATGTAGAAAGCTTCATTGTTGGAAGAGGGGAAGGTGACAATAAGGCATACAAAGTAAAATTAATCAGGAGCACAGTCGGAAAACTATGGTGAGGTTGCGACGGAGAGAGAGGGAAAGCAAGGGTTACTTGAAGTTAGAGAAATCAATATTCATACTGCTGGACTGTAAGCTGCCCAAGCGAAATATTAGGTGAATGATGATGTCCTTCACACTTTTAGGTCCAAGAGGAGGGTACTGGGCCGGAAAGATTCGGAGGACGAATTCAGCCGGACGCAGTCACCGTCGTCTCCTGTGACCCCGACTGGCTCGCTGGCCAGCCCGTGCTCCCTGCGGCAGGCGGGCTCCATCCAGCGGAGCCTGCGCAAGTCCAGCACCAGCAGCGATAGCTTCAAGGCGTTGCTGCTGAAGAAGGGCAGCCGGCCGGAGCAGAGCTGCCGCATGTCGGCCACCGAGATGCTCAAGAGCTCGGACCCCAGGCAGTGTGCAGCCGAAGCCGAGCGGGCCGTCGGGCGCCCGGCGGGCCAGCGGGGCCGCAACCCGCGGGAGGAGTGGGCTTCGCACGAAGGCCCGATGCCCAGAGGCGCGGGGCTGGGCGTCCGCTACGGGCGCTCCCGGACCCCGCCGTCGGCCGCCAGCAGCCGCTACAGCGCCAGGCTGCACCAGCACCGCCTCCACAGCAGCCCCATGTCCGTCATCCGCGAGGCTGAGGCCTGGGAGGCCGCCGATGATAGCCGGCGACGCAGTGACGGAGACATCAGCGCCCAGAGGGCCATGCCGACCAGTGAAGCCAACATGCAGGAGAACCGGGACCCTCTTATGTCACCGCCCAGGTCAGCGGCACCGTGCGCCGCCATTATGACACCAAATGTTGCCAGCCAGGTCTGGGAGCCTATTACATCACCGTCAGGGGCAGTGGCACAGGGCGCTGCCATTTTGACACCAGGCGTCAGCAGTCAGAACTGGGATCCCCTTACGTCACCATCACAGGGTGCCGCCATTTTAACAGCGGGAGATGCCAAGCAGGACTGGGACTCATGAAGGACACAAAAAACACAAGGAGACTGATTCCACCACTAGCTTTTCTGTTTTTGTTTATTTTTAAATTCCTCAGAGACCAAGCATTGGCACAAGCCAGCCAAGGAGAAGCCCGCTGAATAGATATTTTAGTCTTTCTCTGCATGGGCTACAACAGGGAGGACTGGCAGTTGTATACTACCAGTAGTGTAGCAAGGCGTCCCTATGATGTGGTGCTGAAAGGAAATCGTCTCTAAGTTTGTAGAGAAAATTGAAAAGACGCTGGAAATATGGGATATAAGCAGGAATGGCAATAGCTTTGCTGTGGAAAGAGAAAGGCAGTTCAGGTCAAGGCATTTGTGTGGCACCCATCCTGATATCAGGAATCCATGGGCAAAGAGGCACTTTTTTTCAGCTGAAGAGAAGAGTTCCAGAATGGAAGGAACGAGTGGCAGAGGATGCAGGAGAAAGCCAACGTGATACTTGTGTCTTTTACCTGGTGTGCAGATAAACAGGGAAAGATCTGGAAGGGAGAAATTACAAGATAAAAGGATAGGGAGTCAGATATTTGAAGATGAATAGTGAAATAGTAGAAGCGAAATAGTAGAGAGAGAGAGAGAGCAGTGAGATGATAGGCTCGAGTACTCAGCTCAGACAACGGGTTTTTTGACGTGTTCAGAGTTTTTTTGCGTGGCAGGTGGTTAATTACACTTGTGGGATTTCCTGAATGGAGCTGTGGAGGAAAGAATGGCACTGTTAGCAAATGGTTGAATTGTGGGAGATCGCAGAAACTGGACAGATCAAAACAACATGACTGATCCAGTCTGTGACCTTTCGAAGCAGAAGAGAGGAAATAGTATGTCCTGGAAATGAAGGTTTAGTGTTGTGGTAATTTTGTTGAAGGTTATTAATTTCAGATACTTGTAGCAGTTAAATGCAAAACATCTGTGCAGAAGCATCTTTTGCACATTTAATGGCTGCCGTACTTGGCTGTTAGACCTCATCTGCGGCGTTATTTCAGACGGATGTGGTTGGCTTAGGTATTCCTAAGGTGCTGGAGTGTGGAGTGAAAACCTAGTGTGTGGTCAGCTGGAGTTACATCTTCTAATTCGGACCTTGGCTGAAAGGGCCAGCTCATAGTCAAGAGGGCCTGGCCCATGTCTGTCGAGGAGGGAGGAGTGCCCTGCTGTGCTTACCTGCCGACTGACACTATGCCTTCAGTGGAAGACCTCAGCAGAGGAAGGAGGTGATACACCAGCATCTGCAGTTCTTTCTTACACAAAAGGAAGTGAAGGATGTACAATAGGTCTCCACCGGGTTCCCAATTTTTCTCCATCCACCCAAAACACAGTTGACTTACTTTTCCCAGCACTCAGTGAAAAGTAGGACCAATAGTTATATTAATGACAGCACTAGATAGACCGGCCCCAACTGCATCGGATGAGCCCGCTGTTCTGCCCTCTGACCTGGGCTCCCGTGATCATTCCCGTGGCCCAAAACAGGTTTGCACGGTAACCATTCACCAACCGACACGCCCAGTGTGCCAGATCTTTACACACTACGAGCTTTGGTTTCAATGCTGGAAACCTGCCACGTACACAACAGTTGGAGAACACTCCAGCAACAGAGTTGTGGAGGGATAGTTTCCCATGTACTGCAACCAGAATTGGTGCACAATTCATGTTCCACAAGATCTCGATGGATCAGTGATGACTGGAGGGCTGTGCAGGCACTGTTCCACCCTGGCTCACTGTTGTGTGGTCTCTGCACCTCCAACCCCCACTTCCTTTTCCAATATTCCCGCTTGATTTGATTCTCCCAGCCAATTGAAAAGCATCATACTGTAGGTGCTGGAAATGTAAATAAAATATGGGAGAATACTGGAAACACTCAGCAGGCCATGTAGCATCTGCAGAGGGGGAAGTGGGGGGGCTAAGATAACCTTTCAATCTTTGGTTGTCCTTGAGGCAACCAAATCCTGTTGCCCAGCATTCCTACTTAAATACAAGGTACTGTCCACCTGTTTGTTTGTCCCTCCAGTACCCTATTCAAAGTGTTCCTCAGTCTCCTTATCTGTGCCTTTCTCAGAATCCATAACGCGCACGCACTGTGTTAAGTGCCTTCTCCACACAGCAGTGGGAGCCTGTCCCTTTGCTCTCCCTATCCTTTGCCTTTCCACTGGTCCCTAACACTGCAGGCTGCGTCTAAACAGGATGCCATGGCTGGCTGCTGACAGCTAGTGGCAGGTCATGGACACTGCGGCAGCCTAACGCAATTTCATCTCACTCTCAATTCGTCCAGGAAATTAGGCTAATTTGCACTGCATGGCATAGTTCTCAGCACAGATTGCGAGGCACTTTGACTGTGCCATCAAATACTCTGGTTGCTTTGGCATCAAATTCTGGCCTAGTCCTGAATCCTTAACTACCTACAGTGAATATCAAACAGACACAGAAGGGAAAAGTAATGCAGTATCATATTTTTTAATCTAAATTGGCTGGCATATCATTGGAACTTTGCCGAGGTTAGCCTGAACATTGGCTTTAGCATGTTCCTAAAAATACCAATGTTGGGAGTGTGAGAGGGAGGAGGTTAGTGTGGAATTGAGCAGTGATGAATCCCTTGGTTAAACTGCCTCACTAACACTCAGTGGCTAAGTTAAATGTATACTCTCCTGGGTAGGATGGAGAGGAGTGACTATTATTAGCAAAGAGGAATAAATCAGAGAGGGACGCTGGTTAATTGCTGATTGGAACAGTTGTGCTGATATAAATATGATTTGAACATTCTGAATCCTGTAATACTTGCCAACACCCAGTTACCAAAGATAACAAGCATTTCCTAGAGAAGGAAAACACCTGCAGTATTTTTCAAGTAAACTTCAAAGAGTTTATGCATGAAACTGTACATGGAAAGCCTTAGATTTCGTTTGAATTTAGGTTCAAACGACAACAAATAAATATCTAAATCTAAATCTAAATCTAGATATTAAACTAAAGGAAAACTCAGATATGAAATAAACACCAAAGGCAGGAACTAATCAGACGTCAAATAGAAAGATGTTTCCTGCTGCACACCCTTTATAAATGGTTTTTACGTGTACAAAGATTGTAAAATTGTCTCTTTGGGGGGGGGGATTCCTTTGTAAACTTTTTGGGGGGAATTTGTACATTTTAGCTATTTGGTTTTTTTAAAAGTTGAGAGTTTTTAGATTATTTATTTTAGTACAGAGGGAGATTGAAGTCTGCTTTTCCATCTTGCCTCTATTGTGTCCGGTGTTTGCTGTTATTGGGGAAGGAAGGAGAGGTGGTTAGAAGGGTTTACTTAATTCCCGTGGGAAATGCTCAAAACACTGCGGCCTTTTGACGTGCCCTGTTAATTTTGTAATCAGAAGGATGCTGAGTTCTCAAATAAAGCAAAATGTTCCTCTGAAGTAAAAACATGTATTCTTTCATCCATGTCAATCAATCAATCAGTTTTATTCGTCACATTGCACATAAAGTGCAAGTGAAATGCATTTCCCAGCAGCGGTACAATAATAAAGAACACACAAAAATACACTAAAAATTTAACACAATTTAACAAAAAACATCCACCACAGCATTCATCACTGTGGTGGAAGGCACAACATTTGGCCAGTCCTCCTCCATTTCCCCCCGTGGTCGGGACCTCAACCCTCTGCAACCGTCGCTGCGGGCATCCAGATGTGCAGACAGGTAAAAGTCCAGGTAAGTCCTGAAACGGTGCCTCCCCCACCGGAGACCGCGGCTTCAGGTTGGTGTAGGCCGGCGGCCGGCGGTCGGAGATTTAAAGTTTGCGCCGCAGCCAGAAGCACCTCAGACCGCAGGGCCGGCAGTCGAAGCTCCCCTCCAGGGATCCCCGGTGAGGTACCCCGCTCCTGATGGTAAGTCCACGCCGCGCCCGCGGTCGGAGCTTTTACTTCTCCCCGGGTCCCCCACGAGGGATCCCAGGCTGCGGACGCCTCGCCGGCCGAAGCTCTACAGACCGCGGCTTCAGGCTGCCGCGGGCCAGCGAACGGAGCGCTCCCCTCCGGCGAGGGCTCGCCCGCTCCACGGCGAGAGTCCGCGGCTGAAGCCCCGGGCACGTCTCCGGGAAAGGTGGCACCGATCCTTGCTGTTAGGCCACATGGAAAAAGTCGCCTCTCCGTGGAGGAGGCGACCGAAACGGTTTCCCCCTTACCCCCCCACACAAGACACACAGAAACATTTACAGTCTTAAAGAAACATGTGACACATTATCAACATATTAAGTGTTCAGTGTTGGTTTGTTTCAGAACAAAATCTCTTCACTAATGGCTCAGATGGTAAATATTACTCTGTGTTTAAAAAAAAAGACTTTCTGGCAATGCCAACACGACTGGTAGAGCTGTTGCCTTGCAGCTCCAGAGACCTGGCTTCAACCTTGATCTTGCGTATGTCAGTATGAAGTTTGCACGTTCTCCCAGTGACTGTGTATTCCCCATAAGTGCTCCAACATCTGAAAGATGTGCCAATTGGCAGGTTAATTAGTTACTGTAAAATATCCCAAGTGGAGATGGATGGTAGGAGAATGGGAGCGTGTTATAGACAATAGGTGCAGGAGTAGGCCATTCGGCCCTTCGAGCCAACACCGCCATTCAATGTGATCATGGCTGATCATCCACAATCAGTACCCCGTTCCTGCCTTCTCCCCATATCCCCTGACTCCGCTACCTTTAAGAGCCCTATCTAGCTCTCTCTTGAAAGTATCCAGAGAACCGGCCTCCACAGCATTCTGAGGCAGAGAATTCCAGTGTTGATGGAAATGTGAGAGAGGGGAAATAACAGGGAAATAAGTGGGGAATGGGACTGATGGGATTGGTCTTAGAGGTGGAATATCAAGGGACCTAATGGCTCGAGCCAAAAAGAAATATGAGAAATTGATTGTCCATCTCTAAATGCCCCTGGACTGTAAGGCTGGCCAGGCCATTGAGAGTCTGAGGAAGGGTCTCGATCCAAAACGTCACCCATTCCTTCTCTCCAGGGATACTGCCTGTCCTGCTGAGTTATTCCAGCCTTTTATGTCTATCTTCAGGCCATTTAGAGGGCACTTGTCAATTACATTGGAGTCACACAAGTCAATCTTGATGAGGATTACTGATTATCTCCACTGAAGAACTTTACTGGATCGGATAATTCGACACCAATTCAGTATTTTCATGTTCCTGTGAAGATCCAGTTCATCTGCAAACATGTGACAGCCTGTTGAGGTATAGTCAGCGTGAATCTAGAACAATGGGTCATTATTTATAAGTAATGTGTTCAATTAATCCAAAATGTCTTTGGAAGTCTTTGGGAGCCTCTTTCATAAAAGGTGGTGAAAGCAGATTCTGAACATTTTTGCCATTGTCCTGAAATGTTAACTCAAACTCTCCTGATGCTGACTGACTCAGTAAGTATTTCCAGCATTTTCTACTTTTTGCTCTGACTAATCTATTGACTTGGTGGAAAGGGGGGGGGGGGGTTGCAGTGATGGAGAGAGGTAACCAGGGCACTGGGGAGAAGGAATGTTCCCATGAACTCCTTTACATGCATATGTCTCTGATAATGTCAACATTTGCTGCCCATCCACAATTACCACTAAACGTAGGAGGCAGTTAAGGCTCAACCACAAAGGTGGGTCTAAAATCACATTCATCAGATCATGTAAGGTTGGTAGATTCCCTTCCCTGAAGGACCTTGATGAACCAAATGTAGACAAAAATGCTGGACAAACTCAGCGGGTGAGGCAGCGTCTATGGAGCGAAGGAATAGGTGACGTTTCGGGTCGAGACCCGTCTTCAGACATTGGTGAACCAAATGTTTTCTTTTAAGAGATTGCACAAGTTTCATTATTGATCTTACTGACATTAGCCTTTTTACCCCAAATGCAATTATTTTTAGGGAGATCCAAACTCATGTTATTTGGATGGATTGTCAGGATGTTACTCTGTTCTATCCTACGTTCTGCTTCAAATTTGTCAATATGCCACATCCATTAGTGGGGCATTGGCAGAGCATCAGCCAATATTGTATGCCCAAGACAGTAAATCCACGACCTTTAGATGTCACCACCCAGAGCCACATTTTAGAGATGTAAAGGGATTTAGTGAGGAAATTCAAGGGCTGAAGGCAGTGCTTGCAACTGGTTAATCCTACAGATACTTAATAGCAATCATGGTAAATGCTTCCATTTTTTACTGATAATTGGAAGAAGCCTAATCGGTTAATAATTTTAATGACACAGCCCTGATTTGGCCATTTCTTAGTTGTTAAGGTTCAATCTATGGATGAATATGATAAAGTCACACAGCCAGGTGGATGGCAATTTCATTTTTGAGGAACTAGTGAATCAGATGGGTTTTGGTTCCATGATCCCTAAACTGACATTTTATCCTGTTAACTTACAATTTTGACAAAAATCAATTTTAGACCGGTCTAAATTTTAGACTGCCCCTTTCAATATAGAAAAAGAATTGTCAACCCAACCCAATTCTAATAGGGGTGATCCATCAGTGGAAGGGATAACATCGAATTAGCCTGAAACTTCTCCTCTTGGAGGTCACATCCATAAGTTTGCAGACATAACAAAAATTGGTGGTGTGGATCGTGAGGTAGGTTGTCAGAGATACAAAATCTGTGTGGAGAAATGACAGATGGAATTTAAACCATGCAGGCATGAGGTGGTGCATTTTGGGAGATCAAATGTAAGAAGAAAGTGTACATTGAATAGTGTGAGGATTGATTCACAGAGGGATCCTGGGGTTCAAGTGCATAGGACTTTAAAAGTGGCAACAAAAGTGGACAGGGTGGTAAAGAAACCGTACATGCAGATTGTTTGCCTTCATAGTTTGGGGCATTGCTTATGAAAGTTGCCAAGTCACATTGTATGTGTATAGATGTTTGGTTAGGTCACATTTGGAGCATTATGTGCAATTCTGTTTGACAAATTACAGGATGTGGAGGGTGTAGAAAGGATTCATCAATATTTGATTGGAATGGAGAATATTAGCCCTAAGGAATGATTTGGCAAATTTTCTTTTTTTTTCTGTTGCGTTGGAGGTGGCAATAGTGACCTAATAGAAGTATATAAACTTATAAGAGGCAAAGGATGGCGAAGACTGCATCTTTATCCCAAGGTGGAAATGTCAAATACCAGATGATATGTGTAAGGCAAGAGGGGAAAAGTTTAAAGGAGATTTGCAAGGCAAGTTATTATTACAGAGAGTGGTAGACTTTCCTTTAAAGTATTGTTAAAGACGATGTAAGTAGGATCTCAGAAAGATCAGATGTTGTTCAGAATGTTACTTAATCTTGCTCAGAAAGTAGAACTCCTAACCAGACTATTGGTAACAAAGCAATGTGGAAATGCTCTTTCCAGAGCAGACTGTCCAAATCCTGTCCTACTATGATGCTTGGTTGATCAGAATCCAAAGCAGGAATTGAACCCAAGGCCTTCTGGTCAAGCCACAACAGCAAGGTGAATTATAAAGGTAACTTGCACTTGTAAATTTTCGTTAACAGCCCAAGTTGCTTCATGGCAATGTCTTCAGACGTAGGGGCAAGTACTAATCAATTCATCAAAGGCTGGTCAAATAATCCAGTTTTAAGGAGTTTTTTAAATGAGGAATGAGAGGTGGAGAGTTTTAGAGGGAGTAGTCATGGCCACCGGTTGGAGTAATCATGAAAAAGGCACTCCAGTGCCTTCTGCTTCTCAGAAATTTAGAGATTCAGCATGTCAACAAATACTCTTAACAAACTTTGACAGATTCCATGTAGAAAGTATCCTCCATCAAAAGACGGTAGGATTTTTCATTAGGGAGCCTAGTGCCTGGGCCATGCTCTTGACTACTAGCGGACATGAGGCACAGAAGCTTGAAGTCTCACACCACGAGGTCCAGAAACAGCTACTTTCATACAACTATCGGGTTCTAGACTCATCCCAATCTTAATCCTACCTTGGCAACGGAACATTATGGACCACCTCTTGCACTAATGTGGATTCGCTTTTTATTCTAAATGCAATTTACACTGTCCTGCTTTTTTGCAATTTTTTAAAGAAGTTTTGTGTAATTTATGTATAATCTGCTTTTGTGTTTATCTGAGACTATGTGCCTGTAATGCTGCTGCAAGCAAGATTTTCATTGTACATGTACCTCATTGTACTTGTGCATATGACAATAAACTCAACAAATTAAACTCAGGGATGACAAACAGCCCCGATTTAGAGGATCTCGGAAGATTTTAGAGAATATTACAGGGATACAGAGGAGCCCTAAACCTCAAACATAATGATGAAAATCTTAAGTCAAGGCTTTGGTAAGCCAGAAGTCAATAAAGGTGATAGATGAACCGGACCTGGTGCACATTAGGACAAAGACAGCAGAGTTTTGAATGGGTTTGTGCATGGAAGGTAACACAATGAAAGCCATTGAGGAGTATTTTGAAATAATTTAATTTTGAGGTCTCAATAGCAGGAATACTCAGAAAACAAAAAGAAAACTAAAGCCGCAGTAAAAATCAGCTCTAATTGTGCACCTGCATTTTTTATTTGACAATACAAGCAACATAAATATAATTCATCTCACAATTGCTTTTTAGAATGTAATTTTGAAAGTAAAATGGCCCAATCAGACCACTATTGGCAGAGCAAAAATATACATACAGATATGGCTTTCATAACATAAATTAAGCAATACCAACAGCAAAATTCCAAACAGCCAAACGTGAACTGAAATGCCTGGAAAGCACAAATAATTTATAAATAAAAAGTGAATTAATTATTTCACGGTGACTGTGAGAACAGGATTGAATGAGGGCTGTGAAGATGTTGTACACAGTTTCATGTGGCAAGGTCAGATTTAGACGCGATCTGAAATACTGTAGGAGTGAGCGGCCCAGATGCATCACTGAATATTTGAAGTGTCGATCTGTGTGGAATTGTTAAACACTGCATTTACTCCATCTGTGAAAATATATCTAGCTGGATTTGTCCCTCGCACAAAGCAAGATGGTTGCAGTTGTTGGAGGTCAATCACCCCACTTTCAGGACATCACAGAAGATCCTCAGGGTTGTCTCCTAGGGTCAACCATTTTCAGTTGCTTCATTTAAGACCTTCCCTTGTCACATTGAAGGTTGGAGGTATTCGCTCATAACCAGCAGTGATCAGATAATGAATTTGTCTATACCCATTGGCAGCAAGGCTTGGACAACCCATCAGGCTCAAGCTACTAAATGGTAAGTTGCATTAACATAGACAATGATCTCTAATAAGCCAGGGTCTGACCATCAACTCTTGATATTCAACAGCAGGTACAGTGTACCAACAATAAAATGCACTGCAGCAACTTGTCAAGACTTCTTTACCAACACCTGCCAGAGCTGCAGTCTCTACAGTTTTGGATAAGGCCTGCAAGTGAAAAATAATTGTGTTCCTTCGAGTTGCTTTGAGAGACTGCTTCTAAGATGCTCGTAATAGTGGGGGAGGCAGAAACAAAAATTAGAGAAGACGACTTGCATTTTAGTGGCTTTCACATCTTCCTAATGTTTCAGAGTCAATGAAGTTCAGTCACAATGTGTCACTCAATGTGCGCAGAGCAAGCTCCCACAGACAGCAATAATGACCGGATAATTATGTTGATGTTAACTGAGAAATAAATATGTCAGGGTTCCATGAAGAACTCCCCTATCCTTCTTGAAAATAGTGCCTCAAGATCTTTTATTTCTACCAGAGAGAAGCTTGGTTATATATTTTATACTTTAGATGTACCAGACTGTGTCACATGGAGCAGCACAAGTTTATTGGTGGGATATGAATCCATAACCTTTGCCATTTGTCAGATTTGCTACAGATGACTGGAAGAGCAATCGGTGAGATGACAGACTGTCTGCGCCTCAACAGATGTGGCGGTCCAACAGTTTTGGTTACACGTTGCCAGTGGCTTGGAGGAAAGAGTGCCAGCACAGGTCTCGATGTGTAAATAGACACATAAAGCTGGAGTAACTCACGGGGCAGGCAGCATCTCTGGAGAGAAAGAATGGGTGACGTTTCGGGTCGAGACCCTTCTTCGGTGTGCAGGAGCTTTTTGGACTCTGACAGAATTTAATACTAATGACTAGCAAAATACTTATTGCTAGTCATGAGTTTTTAAAAAGTGCATAATCTTAGAGAAACAAAGTTAATACATACAGGATACCAATAATATATTTTTCCGTGGTCTAATCTTTGATGCCACTGTGAGTAGTTTAGGTTGGTGACACCCTTCGCCTTTGCATAATAGATTTCCTCAGTTTCAGTTGGTGCTGCGTTTGTGTTGGTGAGAGTGGAGGCTGGTGGGCGAAAAGAAGGATTATAAGATTTCCACCCTTAGTGTAGGCAGGAGGAGTCATGGCTAACATAGCCAGTGCCAAGCAGGGACTGACTAGCCATACTGGACAACATATTGGACAGAGTTGGTGTATGTGAGTATGTTAAGGGTTATTGTGGTTATTATTAAGGTTTCAAAGGTCTTTTATTGTCACATGTACCAGTTAAGGTACAGTGATATGCAAATTACCATACAGCCATACGAAAAAAAAGCAACAAGACACACAACTACATAAAAGTTAAACATCCACATTCCTCTGTGATGGAAGGCAAAAAAGTACAATCTTCGTCCTCTTTATTCTCCCGCGGTCGGGGCAGTTGATCCACCTGCCGAGGCGATCGAAGCTCCCGCGTCGGGCCGATCGAAGCCCCCGCGGCTTGGAGTTCCCGAAAACGGTCTCTGACCAGAGACCGCGGGCTCCATGATGTTAAGTCCGCAAGCACCCATGGTTGGAGCTCCGAGGTCAACGCTGGCAAAGGGATCGCGGGCTCCGCGATGTTAAAGTCCCGTAGGCTCCCCGCGGTGAAGCTCGCAAAATCGGTCTCCAGAAAAAACCGCACACTCCTCAATGTTAGGCCGCAGTGCGGACGGAGATATGATACTGAAAAGAAAATCGCCTCTTCGTTGAGGTAGGAGATTAAAAAGCGTTTCCCCCAACTCCCCCCACCCCACCCCCTACATAAAACAAGGTAAAGAACGCTATAAATATACATTTACAAACATGCAAGCTAAAGAACACAAACATACATTTGACACATACAATTAAAACACAAAGCAGGAAAGGACATACTGATTGTTGGCGCCACCTGGTGGTTCATTGTGGGTTTTATGAGCAAGGGCAGCATTCACTGCTCATCCTTAATTGCTCTTGAGAAAATGATGGTGAGCTGGCTCCCTGAAATGCTGCCGTCCTTCTGGTGGAGGTGTCCCCACAAGGCTGTTTGGACAGATCCAGGATTTAAAAGTCTGGTGATCTTTTGATAAATCAGGATTGTGTGTGCAACGGAACAGGGAGATATATGGCTTCTCACGCACTGTTTGTGAGTGTGAGTCGACCAGTAGGCCCACTTAATTCATTGCCTTTGCTGCATACCCCAAGTAAGACGTATTTACCAAGAATGAGCAAGAATCAATAGAGATGGAAGAGGGGAAGGAAAAGCTTTTGGGAAAATTAGCTCCCTGGTTGGTTCCCTTTTAGCCACAATAAGGTGGCGGATCTGGATGGTGAATCTGTGGAATTCTCTGCCACAGAAAGCTGTGGAGGCCAATGAATATTTTTAAGGCAGAGATAGATGAATTCTTGATTAGTATGAATGTCAAGCGTTATGGGGACAAGGCAGGAGAATGGGGTTAGGAGGAAGAGATAGATCAGCCATGATTGAATGACGGAGCAGACTTGATGGGCCTAATTCTGCTCCTATCACTTATGACATGACCTTACATTATGGTGGATTAATTTGACATCTGCAGAATGAGTTCAATACAGTGGATGGTGGAAATACAAAACAGAAAATGTCTAAAATAATCAACACGGCTGCATGGCACCTGGCCTGCTGAGTTTGCCCAGGATTTACCGCTCATCCTTTTGCACGGGATGTGGGTGAGCTAAGGCTTTGGCTCTCCAAGAGTTAAATCCACTGTGGGGTGTGGACAGAGTGGGGGTACTCGAGGCTTGGGGAGAAGAGGATGCAAGTAGGAAGGGAAGAGCTATGGAAAGTAGGTGGACAAACTTGAAGGTTGTGGTGGGATTTTGATGGGTTGAGAGTCGGACAAGGCTGGGAGGACACGTGAGAAATAGTGTGGCTCTTTGGGCAGTGAGAACAGCCAAAACAACAACAACAACTTACATTCACTCATTGCCTTTAACGTTGACGTCCTAAGGCACTTGACAACAGGGTTATCAATGGCGTCACCTGTAGCATTGCAGGCTAGTTGCACCCATCCTCAAGTGACAAATCAATGCAAGAGCTCCTCATGACTCGGGTTCTCAGAAGTTCCTACAAAGGACTGGCACAGGTGCAATGGGCTAAATGGCCTCTCTCTGCTGTGTTTCATTTTTTGACTGGGGATGAAATAAAAACTTTTGTCCAATGTTTCCAAAAGTGAAACATTTGTTCCTATCCCCTGAAATTTGAACATATTTCAAGAGGCTCACTTCGTGTGGAAAAAGCAACAGAACTACACCTAATGTTGAATTACAAGAACATCCATTTGCAAAATCTGAAACTATCGAATAAGTGAAAACTGCACACCGGCATAATTGTAAAATTGCACTGCCAGGTTCTTACTAACTTCCATATAGAGAAAGTTACTCATGCAGCAGAAACATTTACCCAAAGATTTCAGTTTATATTAAAACAAACAATAAAGGTAGCAGTATTATCTGATAGACCAGTCCTTTGGAAATCCAGGGCACAAAGTGAGGAACAAAGGAATGAGGGGAAGTTACAGATGGGATGCAACCTCAAAGTAGGAAAGATGTTAGCCAGTGCTCTAAACACATAGTTACCAATACTTGGAGCAGGCAGCCCCGAGCAACTGGAGCCCAAAATGTTGGAATCATTCTGAAAAAGTACTTTGCATTTCAAAAAGAGTATGGTCATGCATCAACTTTGATGAAAAGAATGTGCAGGGAGACCTTCCACCTCCTCCATCTGGTTCATCTTACGTGTCCAGGTAAAATATATTCACAATTTCCCCGATGAGTGGGACATCCAACTGGACGTGTGACTGAAGCTTTGATTTGACTCATGTGGGTGAGCCATTTGGAACCAAACAGTGTCTGTTCTGAGCCACGATTGCCACTCCTCCAACCTACATTCCACCCTACCAAGTGGCGAGCTGGTATAGCCACATCTTGCAGATTGAACTATTGAATATGTAATGCTCCCACCTCTTCTCAAAAACTGATATGTGTTCGCCAACACTGCAGAGCATACTCCTTGGTACAATTCCTTTGGCATCTTGGTTGAAGTGACTCTCACAAGGAGTAAGCCAATGGCCAGCGATAATAAATGGAGACTAATGAGTTCTGATCGGGAGACAATGTCCCTGTCAGGATTGATAAAGCAGGTCACGCAGAAACTGAACCATTGTGCTTCATGAAGACAGATTCCCTTCCTTCCCCATTGTGGGTGGATATTACATGATGATGTCGTAGACTCTTCCCACTCTTCCCAGCCATTCCCGGACAGCCTGACGCACGCGGATATCGGTTACGTGACAAGTGAGCTGGCTGATACTCGGATACACTGAAGGCTGCAGTGCTGTGAAGGTTTGATCCGGGAGTAGCTGGATTTGGTTGAGGATAGTCAGTATCATATTGGTCCATGCCTATAATTGAAAAGTTATTTTAGTGAGACCACAACAATTTGCCTTTAGATTACGATTACATAGTGAATGTCGCAGGACAATTTATAGCAATGTTATCAAGAACATAAGAAGATAGAAAATTCCAGTAGAAATAAGTAATTTGGCCCCTCAAACTTCAATATGACTGCTCCTTATACGAAATAAGTAATTTGGCCCCTCAAACTTCAATAAGACTGCTCCTTATACAAAAAAAACCTAGAGCAGTGAAGTAACTCAGCGGGTCAGGCAGCATCTCTGGAGAACATCGATAGGTGACATTTCAGAAAAAGGGTTCTCCCATTTAAGGGCGAGTTCAAGAGGAATTTCTCCTATGAGCATTGTGAATCTATGGCATTCTCTATCCCAAAGAGCTGTAAAGACGAATCATAATACATTCAAAGCAGATTTGTGATCTCATGGAGTTTGGAGTTATTAAGGATTTATCAAGGAGTTAGGAGATTGAGAACCTCATGACCTGGTGTCTCGCAATGTCAGCAAGACAAAGGAGATAGTGATCAACTTCAGGAAACAAAGTGGTACACATAGCGTCAACGTAGAGATAGTTGAAGTTCCTAGGAATAAATATCACCATTTTATAGGGATGCATCACAGCATGGTTTGGAAACAGCTCCATCCAAGACACGTCACGCTGCTTCGGCAAGGCCACCCGCACAATCAAGGATGAGTCTCACCACAGTCACTCCCTCTTCTCCCCTCCCCCATCAGGCAAGAGGTATAGAAGCGTAAAAACGCACACCTCCAGATACAGGGACAGTTTCTTCCCAGCTGTTATCAGACAACTGAACCATCCTATCAACAGCTAGAGAGTGGTCCTGAGCTACAAACTACCTCACTGGAGGCATCTCGGTCTATCTTTAATTGGACTTCCTACTGGACTTTATTTTGCACTAAATGTTATTCCCTTTATCATGTATCTAACACTGTGGATGGCTCGATTGTAATCATGCATTGTCTTTCCGCTGACTGGTTAGCAAGGTCTTTTCACTGTACCTCGGTACACAATAAACGTAACAAAATTAACAACATTGGCATAGCCTGGCGGGCCTTGCTGTTTCCCCACACTGGAAAGTCTAACATGGGCAGGACCTACATAGTGAATGGGAAGTGTTGTAGAGCAGTGGGATCTAGGAGTGCAGGTACATAGTTCCTTGAAGGTAGAGTCACAGGTAGATGCGGTGGTCAAAAAGGCTTTTGGCACATTGGCCTTCATCAGTTAGAGTATTGAATATGGAAGTTGGGAGGTCATATTGCAGTTATATAAGACGTAGGTGAAGCCGCATTTAGAGTATTGTGTTCAGTTCTGGGCTCCATGTTATAGGAAAAAAATTCTTAAGTTTGAAAGGGTGCAGTGAAGATTTACAAGGATGGTGTCAGGACTCAAGATTTTAAGCAAACCAGAAAGGTTAAGCAAGCTGGGACTCTTTTCCCTGGAGTGCAGGGGGATGAGGGGTGAACTTATAGAAGTGTATGAAATCATGCGCGGAATAGATCGGGTGGACGCACAGAATCTCTTGCCCAGAGAGGGGGAATCGAGAACCAGAGGTATCGGTTTAAGGTGAAGGGGAAAAGATTTAATAGGAATCTGACAGATTACTTTTTCACACAAAGGGTGGTCGGTGTATGTAACAAGCTGCCAGAGGAGGTAGTTAAGGAGATAGTTAAGGCAGGTACTATGGCAAGTTTAAGAAGCAATTAGACAGATACATGGATAGGACAGGTTTACAGGGTCATTGGCCAAACGCAGGCAAGTGGGACTGGTGTAGCTGGGACATGTTGGTTGGTGTAGGCAAGTTGGGTCGGAGGGCTTGTTCCCACACTGTATCACTCTATGACTTACCTGCATCTGGCCCTCGGTATCCCGCATGGAGACATTCTGGCAGCTGGAGCTGGAGCCAGAGCGAGGTCTCCTCTCCTGTCGGAGCAGCTCGGCGCCAGCGCTGAACGAGTGCCTCATGCGGCCCTGGTCGAGCAGTTGCTGGGGCCGCTGCAGTGGCGAGTCGGGGCCCCTGCCGTTCGCTGATGATGCTGCCGCCGACTCCCCCTTGCCTGGGTTCTGCTGCTGCTTCCTCCTCTTGTACTCCAGCACCAGTTTGCCGATGGTGCGGTCCGTGGCGATGGTGTAGATCCTGCTGCCAGCGCTCTCCCACCACTCCTTCCTGCGGCCTTGCTCGGCCTTCTCCTCCTCGGGCCCGGGGCTGCCCGGGTTGCCAGGCAACGCCGCCGGCTCTGCCTCCACCTCCGTCCCGCCCAGCGGTGGGTGTCCGACCCGCGGCCGCCCGCCCTCCTCCGACAGCGGCGTCGTCGTTGCCTCCTTGCCCGTTGTCTCCTTGCCCGAGGCCGACGGGCTGCTGGAGCCTTCGGACGGGCAGGAGGGGAGGAAGAAGAGCGGGTCACCACGGGCGGCCGGCGGCTCGTCAGCGCTGCTGCTGCAGCTCTGCAGGTCGAGGTGCAGCTGGATGTAGTTGTTGCAAACCTCCAGGCACAGCTTGTGCAGCCGCCGCACCAGCCAGGCCCAGTCGGCGTTGCTGCCCGGCTGGATGCTGACGGACGCGATCCGCGCCCTCCACCGCCGCTTCTCCTTCCCCCTGGGCGGGCTGACCTGCGCCGTCTCCTCGAAGATGTCCTCGTCCTCCGAGGAGCACGGCCGCGACGAGTCCGAGCTTGGCTCCTCGTCGTCCTCCTCCTCCGCCTCGTACAGGATCCGCTTGACCTGCTCGGCCGTGATGTGCTCCTGGTTGGTCAGGATGGCGCAGATCAGGGCCTGGAAATAGATGCCGAAGCTCATGGCCGACTGGCGGTAGAGGTTGGCCGCCCCGCCCACCCCCGACACCTTCATCAGCAGGTACTTCAGGCCGGGCCGGGTGTCAAACTCGCGGGCCGTCCTGTAGGAGTCGAGCAGCAGGTCGAAGATGACGGCCAGGTTCTGCATGGAGATGTACCTCAAGAAGCCGGCCGGCCTGACCTCTCCAAAGGCCACGGTCCGGTCCGGAGCATCACTGGGCGTGGGACCTTTGACAAACTCTTCCAGCAGCACGTCGTACAGGTTCTGGAGCAGCACCTGGTGGGATAACAAACTGACCACTATGGTGCGGAATGGGATTCTGTGGATTAAAAGAGAGGATTAGACAGGGGACGTAGAAACAAGCTGTGCCATTTGAGGCAGATTTAGTGTTAATCAGGTAAGTGTTTCTGCGTACACTGTATAGAAGTCATAGCCTTAAAAACGACTTGCAGGTTCTATAGCAATACCTAGTGGGATACAAGCCTATACTGTTGAATGGGATTCTATGGATTAAACGAGAGGTTTAGACAGTTCTAGATATATGGAATAAACTGCTCAAGGAAACGATGGAGGCAGATATGATTACAACGTTCAAAAGACATTTGAATAGGTACATGGATAGGAAAGAATTGGAGGGATACAGGCCAATGCAGGCATATGAAATTAGATAGGCAATTGGTTGACATGGATGAGTTGGGCCATGCTGTATAATTACATGTACACTGCAACAAGTATGCTGTATAATTACATGTACACTGCAACGGCATGCATATGTATCTGTGTGCATGTGCTAATATATATTTGTGTGATTTGAGACAAATTGAGAGTGAAACAGGTGTGTGTGAGAGTGTTCCTGTGTACGTAGAAGACCTGGGCATACATCCCAGAAACAGCCCTTTCGCCGACCAATAGTGAATCACTTAAATCTGATTCTCTGCTCATTTCATAGGTAAATGTGATAAAAACTGGAAACACTCAGCAGGTTGAGCAGCATCCGTGGAGAGAAGAACAGAGTCAACAGTTCAGGATTGATGACCTTTCATCATCTTGAAACATTGGCTCTGTTCCTGGGCAGCTTTTCTGTTTGATTTGTTTTTTTAAATTTTAGTTTTCTACCACCTTTAGTATTTTGCTTTTGGCTTGGTCACAGAACAGATATGGAAACGTGGAACGAGATAGTATAAATAAGACAGTGAAATTAAACTGGAGTACTTACCCTATTTTCCTGATAGTTGTCAGCCATGAGAGAAAAAATGAAGCAAGAAGATAGATTAGAATAAGGAAACTGGATCACTTATCTGGACACCAACCGCAGGTTACACACAGAGCTCAGGAGAAGATTGAAAAAGGGGCCTCCAAAGTGAAGATAAAACTCTGGCCGCTGGGAACAAGTTAAACTTTTGCAAATGTGGAATGATTAAACATGACATTGCGTTTATCCATTAGCCTTTAGGGATGATCAAACATTTTGGTCAGAAATTCAATACATGGATTTACAAGGAAACGGCATCAAGGTTCATCGTTGGATATCCACGGAAGATTAATGTAATGGTCGGGAGGGAGGATTACATGTTGAACAAAGGGAAAAGCTGAGATCACAGGACAATTGGCAAAATTGCAAATGCAGTGGGTCTACAATGAAGCAGGTCGCTCTGTAATAATGATGAAATCCTGCATCTTTGAAGATTTGGAGATTAAACATGAATGGTTACATTCAAGGTCCGAAGTTTTGGCAAATTGAATAATTAGGGTGGTAAATATGAGGTAAGATGAATATAAGAGTGGAGGGGAGAGGGCTCTGGTGGAAGGGAGTCGATGCTAAGGATAAACAAGGAAGCAGAGCAGGAAAATGACTCATGTGAAAATGGCCAGATTATGTCAAGGGGGGGACAGATTGTACAAATAAAAAAAAATTAAAAAAATTGTTAACAAATTAACAAATAGATTTGAGCAACAGAAAACAGAGCTAAGACAATTAGGTCAACAGTAAAAAAGATAAATCTGAACTGAAAAGTGGACAGGCTCTTCACAGTCAATTGTAGAGAAACATAGAAAATAGCTGCAGGAGTAGGCCATTCAGCCCTTCGAGCCATTCAATATGATCATGGCTGATCATCCAAAATCTGTACCCTGAAACCTGAAGTACAAGACTTGGATGTCCTTGTGCACTGGTCACTGAGGACAAATATGCAGCATGCAATTAAGACAAATAGTACCTTAGGCTTCTCAACAAGAGGATTTGGGTTCAGCAGCAAGAATATTTTGCTACAATTTTACAGGACCCTGACAAAACTGAACCTGGAGAATCATATGCAGTTTTGTTATCTTTACATGATATAGGATATACTTGCTATAGCAGGATTGCAACAAAGGTTTACCAGGCTGATTCCAGGATGGTGGGACTGCCATGTGTGGAAAGATAAAGTCGGCTATATTTGTATTAACAAGAGCTTAACACAATAGACGTGTCGAGAATGTTACCCGGGCTGTGGTTTTGAGTACAAGGGTGTCACAGCCTCATATTACAGGAGGAGAAATTGATGACTGGGACGAGGAGAAATGTCCACACTCGGTGATGAAACTGGAATTTTATTTTACCAGAGAAGCTGTAGAGGGCAAGTTATTAAATATATATGTAAGGAGATAGATATATTTCTAGATACAAAAGGTGACTAGTGCTTCTGGGACATGTTGGCTGGTGTGGGCAAGATGAGTCGAAGGGCATGTTTCCACACTGTATGACTCTAGGAGGCCTGGGAAAAGCAAGAATATAGTATTGTGTAGAAGGATTATGCATGGTGATACTGAACATTGGAGCCGGCTCAAAGGAATAACTGCCCTCTGTCCATGTTTCTATGAAACCATTCATTATGATTTATTCCAACTTACAGGAGATTGAGGAAGAATGTTTATTGATTGGGAATATAGGCCAAAGGCTTGCCAGCCCATTACTCCACACCCCTGCTGCCCCAACTGAACATCTCCTTACCTTCTCTGAGTGTGACCATTGGGTTTCTCATCAGGTGGGAGCTCGATGATCAGCACACAGGACTGGGCATGCTCAAAACCCTCCCTGGTGTTAGGAGTCTTGGGAGAGCATTGAGTATCCAGCAGAAAAACCTAGGGAGCATTAGAACTGTGTTACTTATAATTATTGATATTTATTAAAATTAAAATATAATATTAATAAGTGTTAGGTAGGTTGGTGCAGGCCACATGAATTGAGTTAAGGGACTGAATAACCTTATACGTTCCTGACCTTGTAGAATATTCTTCTGCTGAAGTAGGGCTTTACCAACCCACTTTCCACCCCATCTCTTTCCTTGATAGACATGATTCCAAAGATCTTACCTGTTGTGCCATGGCCCGGATTCTCCAGTATTCTGCCTCTGCGCTGGCAGAATGTGAGGGTGCTGCTACCTTCACTTCACAAGCGTCTCCACTGAAGCTCTCTGAGCCACTCTGGAAACAAGCCAGCAGGTTCTGGAAAGCAAGAACAAACTCAATGACACCAGATAAAGAGGGGTGTGGTGCACGCTATGCGTAACGCAGCACCTTGAACAGGGCTGGCTGCTTTAGTTTGGAGACTTCCTTAGAATATAGAACAGTATAACACAAGAACGGGGTCTTCAGCCCACAATGTGCTGACCATAATGCTAATTTAAACTAATCCTATTCGCCTTACATGGTCTATGTCAAGAGCGTTTACCTCAAGTGTACCTGAAATGAACCGGAACAATGAAAATCTTACCTGGTGCAGGTTTACAGGCAAATTACACACAACAACAGCAGAAATAAGTCTACAATAAATTATCAGTTATTCTAAGTAAACCAGACCATGATAGTGCAAAAACTCAATGTACTAGAGCAACCACAGTGGTACAAATTCCGTAGTGGTTCGGTGCTGAGGTAGGTCAAGAACTTGATGGTTGTTGGGAAGAAGCTGTTCTTAAACTTAGAGATAATGGTTCTCAGGCTCTTCCTGATGGTAGCAGCGTGAAGAGAGCGGGGCCAGGGTGGTGTCGGTCTCCAGAAGTTCAACGGTGTATTCAGCAACATGCCAAATCTCCTCAAGGAAGATTGACTTCTGAGGAAGTCAAGGTTTGGGAGGCTTTCCTTATGATCCCTCCCTACCCTGCCTGGTCATATACCTGCCTAAATACCTCTTAAATATTGCTATGATATCTGCTTCCACTACCTCCTCTTTCAACATGCTCCAGGCACCTATCACTCTTGTAAAATAATTGCTTTGTAAATCTCCATAAATGTCCCCCCTTTCACTTTAAAGCTATGCCCTCTGAGTATTTGAACTTTCCATCATGGTTAAAGGACTCTTGACTATCTACCCTATTTATGCCTCATAATTTCATACACTTCTATCAGGCTTCTATCCAGCTCCTTAGCCTCTGACAACCTAGAAAAAACAATCCATGTTTGTCCAACCTCCCATTAAAGGTAATACTTTCTAATCTTTACTTCAAAACTATCCACCAGGTGGGGCCAGCACAGCAATGGCTGCCTCGCCAACGGTCTGTCCCTTGCTTCTTTGTTGTTTTAATAGTACGTGTTAAATATATGTTTTTAGTGTTCTTTAGCTTATTTTATGTAGGGGGG
Organism: Malacoraja senta; assembly: GCA_038087875.1. NCBI lineage: Eukaryota > Metazoa > Chordata > Chondrichthyes > Rajiformes > Rajidae > Malacoraja > Malacoraja senta. Next base: position 106,839,555 of record CM075978.1, read on the forward strand.
GTGGTGGGGGTTGGGGGAAACTTTTTGAATCTCTTACCTCGACGGAAATGCGATTATTTTCCATATCGTATCTCCATCCACACTGCGGCCTAACATCGATGAATTGACAGCCTCTGCTGGAGACTGACTTCGGGAGCTCCAACCGCGGGAGCCTGCGGAGTTAATATCGTGGAGCTCGCATTCCTTGGTTAGAGACCAACTTCGGGAGCTCCAAGCCGCGGGAGTTTGACCGCCCCGATGCGGGAGGTTCGATTGCCCCGTTGTGGGGGCTTCGACCGCCGGCTGCAGGAGCTTTGATCGCCCTGGCGGATGGTTCGACTGTCCCGACCGCGGGAGAATAAAGAGGAAGAAGATTGGACTTTTTTTGCCTTCCATCACAGTGAGGAATGTGGGGAATCCGCTGTGGTGGATGTTTATGTTAACTTTTATGTAGTTGTGTGTCTTGTTGCTTTTTTTTAGTATAGCTGTATGGTAATTCGTATATCACTGTACCTTAATTGGTACACGTGGCTATAAAAGACCTTTGAAAATCAAGCCTCTCGCCAAGCTTTCGATGACTTGTTTTAATACCTCTAACAATTTTAGGTTTCTTTACACAATCCTGTGAAGCACCTTGGAAAGTTTCACCATATTAAAGTTGCTGCAAGCTGTGCAGCCAAATCTGAAAGATTTGTGTAACATGGGCAAATGACAGTGAGATTTTCATTTGATTATGTGGAATCTGTGGAAAATTTGTCATTCTCAGTCACTGCTATCATCTAAACTCTGCGGATTCTTCCTACTTAATATTTTCTAAAACTCTGTTAAGTTTTATTTGACTGAGATTTCTATGTGGTGTGGTAGAGGGACAAGAGATTTAGAAATAGAAACATGAAAACATAGGAAATAGGTGCAGGAGTAGGCCATTCGGCCCTTCGAGCCTGCACCACCATTCAATATGATCATGGCTGATCATCCAACTCAGTATCCCGTACCTGCCTTCTCTCCATACCCCCTGATCCCCTTTGCCACTAGGGGATGGGGAAGAAGATTACATTAAACTTTCTATAGTCCTAGAAATCTTTTCATCTTCCTGTCCATCAGTGTCATTTATCTTGTCTGATCTTCAAAAGATTTTAATTTAATTTTTTCCTCATTGACTTGAATCTCTTAAATCCCCACATTTAATCTTACTTTGTTTTAGTCTCAGAAACTGTAATATGGAAGATAGACACAAAATGCTGGAGTAACTCAACGCTTTCAGGTCTAGACCCTTCTTCAGACCAAAGGTCTAAAGAAGGTAGAAGGCCGTCCTGGGGAGAGCAAGAGGAGAAGGAACGGTGGAGATGGGAGAAGTGGTCATCACTGGGTGGTGATGACTCTTTCCCCATAAACAATGGGTGGAGGTGACAGAAGTAAAGCACTATGTCATGGCAGACCTGGAACGCATTGAGGTGGGGGCCGGACGAGAACAAAGGTGAGGCCTCTGTTGAGGACAGTCCATTCAGTATCGGAAAGGGGAGGTTATGGGGGAATGGTGAAAACATGACAAGGGTAGGGAATGGGGTCAGAGGGCAGCAGGGGAGTGGACGGAGGTTGAGACGAAGGGGATGGTGGGAGTTCAGAGAGAGGGGGGGCATGAGGGTTAGTGTACGGGTGGGGAGTAGAAATTTTAATTGGGGAATTCCCCTCTGTGTATATTGAAATTTTTGGCTCCAGTATTGAGACTCTGCCCTTGGGTTCTGGATGTCCCAACAAAGGTTAGCAAAAATAAACTATCTGGTTCTCTGGCCACCCCTTCTCCTTTGAAATTCTGGTGTATCACAACACCTAATGGATGTCATCATCATGGTTTATCTCATGTCACTTAATCCCTAAACGCAGCTTGAAGCACAGTACTACCTTCACCGGCTCCAGCGTGACCGTGAAGGCATCTTGAAGGGCACAGCAGGCCAGCCTCCACATTTCATCAGTGAATACGGGTCCAGCTGTAACCAGGACATACCTGAAAGAGAACCACCAACAAAGGTTGAGGAAAACTTCAAAACATGGAAGCTGAAAGTCACATATATAAGTGTCGCAGTTTAGATGGAATAATAATTATTGATAATTTTAGAGATTTGGCAATAGTTATGACCAGTATATAAAAAGGTGAGAGTCTGCGTGGTTAATAAACGTATGTGTCACAGGGCCAAAAACCAAAATAATGTTTAACTTTTTAAAGGTGCCAGTACACCATACTTGCTTGTAGGATCACATAAATACACATTGGTTATGATGCATATTAATAGCGTGTCTATTAAACCAGTTAATACCTAGGTCATAAAGTCATACCTCATTTAAGTATGCCCTTCAACCCAGCAAATCTGCACTGACCATCAAACACCAATTCATACAATCATTTTATAAAAATTCTTCCACCCCCGTGTTAGTTTCTACCATTCACCCACCTACAATAACCTACAGTGACCAATTACGCATGCCACACAGACCGCACCAAAGATCAGGATTTAACCCAGGTTGTTAGCTTTTTGAGGCAACGACTCTACAAGTTGTGCCACTGTGACTGGCCAGTTTTTTCATACTCTTGTTTGATGTCATCTCTTGTGATGCCAATATTTAATTCCCATTTCTAATACTGAGGGGCTTTCGGGACCATTTAAAGGGCAATTTTAAGAGTCAACCATAATGCTATGTCTGGAGTTACAAATAGACCAGATATTCATCCCTTTAAGGGATGGGTATTTTCATAACAGCATTACTGATATCAGCCTTTCAATGTACCTAACAAACTGATTTGAAGCATTCCAGATGCTGGTGAGGGGGGAATTCAATAGACAATAGGTGATGGAGTAGGCCATTCGGCCCTTCGAGCCAGCACCGTCACTCAATGTGATCATGGCTGATCATCCACAATCAGTACCCCGTTCCTGCCTTCTACCCATATCCCCTGACTCCGCTATCTTTAGGAGCCCTATCTAGCTCTCTCATGAATGTATCCAGAGAACCGGCCACCACCCTCTGAGGCAGAGAATTCCACAGACTCACAACTCTCTGCGTGAAAAAGTGTTTCCTCATCGCCGTTCTAAATGGCTTACCCCTTATTCTTAAACAGTGGCCCCTGGTTCTGGACTCCCCTAACATCGGGAACATGTTTCCTGCCTCTAGCGTGTCCAAATCTTTAATAATCTTATATGTTTCAATAAGATCCCCTCTCATCCTTCTAAACTCTAGAGTATACAAGCCCAGTCGCTCTATTCTCTCAGCATATGACAGTCCCGCCATCCCGGGAATTAACCTTGTAAACCTACGCTGCACTCCCTCAATAGCAATAATGTCCTTCCTCAAATTAGGGGACCAAAACTGCACACAATACTCCAGGTGTGGTCTCACTAGGGCCCTATACAACTGCAGAAGGACCTCTTTGCTTCTATACTTAACTCCTCTTGTTATGAAGGCCAACATGCCATTCGCTTTCTTCACTGCCTGCTGCAACTGCATGCTTGCTTTCATTGACTGATGAACAAGGACCTCCAGATCCCGTTGTACTTTTCCCGACTTGACACCATTTAGATAATAATCTGCCTTCCTGTTTTTGCTACCAAAGTGGATAACCTCACAGTTATCCACATTAAACTGCATCTGCCATGTATCTGCCCACTCACCCAACCTGTCCAAGTCACCCTGCATTCTCATAGCATCCTCCTCACAGCTCACACTGACACCCAGCTTTGTGTCATCTGCAAATTTGCTAATGTTACTTTGAATCCCTTCATCTAAATCATTGATGTATATTGTAAATAGCTGCGGTCCCAGCACCGTGCCTTGCGGTACCCCACTAGTCACTGCCTGCCATTCTGAAAGGGACCCGTTAATCCCTACTCTTTGTTTCCTATCTGCCAACTAATTTTCTATCCATGTCAGCACTATACCCCCAATACCATGTGCCCTAATTTTGCCCACTAATCTCCTACGTGGGACCTTCTCAAATGCTTTCTGAAAGTCCAGGTACACTACACCCACTGGCTCTCCCTTGCCCATTTTCCTAGTTACATCCTCAAAAGATTCCAGAAGATTAGTCAAGCATGATTCAAACTCACTGGTTCAGGCCTGTGTATGCTACATCCAAAATTCACTATTTTTTCCATAAATGTTTTGATTGATTGAACTGATTGAAAGATACCACATGGAAACAGGAACTTCAGCCCAACCAAGTCCACATCAACCATGTGATCACTCATTCACACTAGTTCCATGTTATCCCACTTTTGTTTCTACTCCCTACACGCTTTACAATTTACAGATGCCAATTAACCTACAATCTTGCATGTCTTTGAGGTGTGGGAGCACCTGGAGGAAACCCACATGGTTACAGGGAGAACATGCAGACTTCACTCAGACAGCACTCAAGGTCAGTATCGAACCCCAATCTCTGGCCGTGAGTCAGCAGCTCTATCAGCTGCACACTGTGCTGCCCTGTGGTGGCATTGAAACCAATGCACCTCACAACTTTGTCCCAGATGTGCCAACTTTCCTAGACTTCCATTGCAACACATAGTAAACAAAGCTACAGCTTTATAAAACATTGATTAGGCTGTATTTGGAGTACAATGCAGTTCTGGTTGCCCTATTACAGCAAGGTTGTGGAGGATTTAGAGAATTTGCAGACAAAGTTTTCCAGGATTCTGTGTGGATTAGATAGAATTAGCAAAAGGTGAGGTTAGATAAACTTGGATTGTTTTCTCTGGAGCAATGGAGGCTGAGGAGAGACTTGATAGAAGTTAATAAAATTATGAGAGGCTTAGATCGGATAGATGGCCAGAATCTACTGGATTCTACCCACTCTCGGAAACCATGAGTAAATTTATCAAGAATCTAGGGTCACAGTCAAAACCCTGTTCTCTGGGTTAAAATGTCATAGACTGGAGGGCATAACTTTAAAGTCAGAGTGTATAAAGTTTAAAGTTGATATGTAGGGCAAATTTTGTTTTACACAAAGCGTGATAGGTGCCTAGAACATGGAGTTCCTTTGTCATTGGAGATTACCTGAAAGGCACTGTCGGAGAGAAGTGGTGGAAGCCATCACTGACAGCATTTAAGAAGTGTCTAGACGAGCACTTGAATCATATATTTTGGGAATATCAGGCTGGCCTACCTGATGCAGGAGCAGCCCACCCGGGAGATGGTTTCCGTGGGTTCTGCAACACAGGACACGAGCAGCTTGAGCAGGTCTTTCAACATCATGTTAATGCTGTTTTCGTAGCCAATGTCTGCACAAGGAAAACGGAAAGATAACTGACAATGAAACATAACCTTTACACCACCCATGGCCTGTACTGACCATTGCTAAGGTCAGGAACAATGCAACCAATTCTAAGGGGCCGACAGATGATAACCAGGAGATTAATTGCACAGTTCCCCATGATCAGTCCATCCAATTATAGAAAGGAGCATTTACATTTAAATGTAACTTTCAAATGTCCTAATGCACATTACCAGGAGTGAAATAGTTTTAAAATGTTATCATGCATAAGATTCGGTAGCCATTTTATGCACAGCAAACTTGCACAATGGTTCTGCAGAAGATGATAAGCTAATTTGGAGAGGTTGGCTGTGGGATAAGTATTGGCCAGGGAAATAGTGAACAACACTTCCTACCTGTCTTTGAACTCCATATGAGAGGGACTTCTTTTCAATATCTCACCAGGAAATGGAGTCAATATCCATTTAAACTAATACGATTTGATTTCCCCAACATTCCCATCAACTCCTGCCAGATTCTACCACTCACCTACACACTGAGGGCAATGTACAATGGATATGGTCAACGGTCAATTAACCTTGCAACCCACACATCGTTGGGATGTGGGAGGAAACGGAGCATCCGAAGAAAACCTGAGGTCACAGAAAGAACATGCAAACCTCAAAAGAAACTATCAGAGGTCAGGATTGAACCTGGGTCGCTGGAGCTGTGAGGCAGCGGCTCCACTAACTGTGTCACAGTGTCAGCCCAGCTCTCAATTCTTTGGAGTGAAACATGACCCTGTGACTTTCTAATCTAGGACAAGAGTGCATCCCATTGAGCTGCAGCAGCTTCCTGTTGAATATAATGCTGCCCGCAACTATTGTCCACATACACTTATCAGGCACAGGGATATGCTCCTATTAGAATTGGGCTCTGACATATGCCCATTGAGCTTCATCTGCAACTTCTTGCACTAAGTAGTAAATTTATTGAGAAGCACATCATTGGCATGATAACTGACAACTAGTCATTATTGGTCTTATGATCGCCACATTCAAATTTCTGTACTGGAATAAGGCCTTTTCCACATGGAAGCAAACTCCTACCTGATTGGATGAAGCTGTGAATATGCTCCATCACCAGTTCTGAGGACAGACCAATCGCATGCTTGAAATTGGCAGCTGCCATCTCCCAATAGGACTGATCTCCATGGTTACGCTGAAGCCACAAAGACATGACTGGGAGGAGGAGATGGGTTACAGCAAAAATCCCAAATCCAGATCCTATAAAGGTGTAGAGAAAGAACAAATTCCTCATTCATTTTATAACTGGTTTAATAACACACCTAAGCCTAGCGCCTAAGAAAGTTTGACGTGCCACAGAAAACTGTAAAATGGAAAATGTTGTAAAATGGAATTCAAAGTTTCCAAAATGGAGGTACAACTGAACCACAGTAGCTCTCCTGAACACATCCCAGATAGGTGGATTCAGGTGAAGAGGGGTGAATGGCAGGTGGGGTGGAGATAGTAACAAAGGATAGAGGTAAAATGGAAACCCCCGAATGACAAAGGAAGAGGAGTAGTAAATTGTAAAACTGGAGGGAAGGGTAGTAGGTGGAATGGAACAATGGTTCAGGCAACCATGGGTTGTGGGAAGCGGTGGGAGGTTTGGAGATGGAGCCTGCCTTTGGGGCTAAAATTTAAATTAAAGGCTTGCCTCACAGGAATCCCAATCCTGCGCTGTAAATTACACGTTCTCTCCCAGGAGTACCCAACAATGGTCGCTCCCCCTCAAAAGTAGCGCTACCCAAGGAACGGGAACGGGATCATGCTGTGGGCAGAGATCATGACAAGGTGCCCTGTTACATTTTGTAAGGGGAAGCATTTCAGTACAGTGGGAAAAATATTCATATTTCTTTGCAGAATGCTGAGGAAAACAACACAATCAAATTCCCAGTACACAATCTTCTCTAAATCATCCCTTTTCTTCAAAAATGTTCTAGAATGCTAGATACACCGAGCCATCAAGCCATTGCAAATTAATTCTCTACCCTTCTGTGCAAGTGCATCAAAGGACATATTCTGGTGGATGCGTTACCCAGGATCCAAGTAGAGGGCGAGGGGGAAGATGGGGGACGAGTGTAGGTGGAGGGAGGGGAAGGGATGGAGTGAGCAAATGGTGGGAATGAGAGTCAGGTGCTTGGAGGGAGAGGGGAAGGCACACTTGCCATTACCTGGTACTTTCGTGACCTCTCGCAGCAACTCGAACAGGAGGTCCAAAGTTGGGGCCTGATGTTGCCGGGGACAATTGGAGATTGTAGTGGTGAGCTGTTCCAGCAGCAGGATCCAGACTTGAATCAATCCTGAAGAGAACACAAGTGGTTACAGTCATTGGGAGAAGCAGCTTCACACCAGTCACATCACACACCTCAGGAAAGGAGATTCAACCATGCAACACTGAATATTGGAAAGCCTTCAATCCATTGAATTCCTGATTTTTGTTGACCAACTGTTCATTAAATTACCACCTTTATGAGTGCCACACTTACAACATTAGGTAATTTTCACTGTTTCATAAAATATAGAACAGTGCAGTAAGCTCTTCGGCCCATCATATTGGTGCCAACCATTATGCTTAATTAAATTATTGAGGGTAATGGGGCAATAAAAAGTATTATGAAATACACTTTACAATAAATAGAAAGCATTTAAAATATTGTAGCCTTCAATTGCATTAGCATCATTATGTTCCTCATTATTTGAAACTCAACTGGACCAAACAAACTAGAACTAGCTACAAGAGTTGACCAAAGGCTCAGTGTCCTGCGGTAAGCGACTCACCTTTTGATATATGAATGCTGTTCCATTGCCTACAATGTATATAACCATGTAAGCATTACAGCATGGAAACGGGCCATCTCGGCCCTTCAAGTCCGTGCCGACCACTTTTTTTTAACTTCCCCCTAGTCCCATCTACCTGCACTCAGACCATAACTCTCCATTCCTTTCCCGTCCATATACCCATCCAATCTATTTTTAAAGGATAAAATCAAACCTGCCTCCACCACTTCCACTGGAAGCTCATTCCACACAGCTACCACTCTCTGGGTAAAGAAGTTCCCCCTAATGTTACCCCTAAACTTCTGTCCCTTAATTCTCAAGTCATGTCCCCTTGTTTGAATCTTCCCTACTCTCAATGGGAAAAGCTTATCCACGTCAACTCTGTCTAACCCGCTCATAATTTTAAAGACCTCTATCAAGTCCCCTCTTAACCTTCTGCACTGCAAAGAATAAAGACCTAACTTGTTCAACCTTTCTCTGTAACTTAGTTGCTGAAACCCAGGCAACATTCTAGTAAATCTCCTCTGTACTCTCTCTATTTTGTTGACATCCTTCCTATAATTAGGCGACCAAAATTGTACTCCATACTCCAGAATTGGCCTCACCAATGCCTTGTACAATTTTAACATTACATCCCAACTTCTATTTTCAATGCTCTGATTTATAAAGGCCAGCACACCAAAAGCTTTCTTTACCACCCTATCTACATGAGATTCCACCTTCAGGGAACTAGGCACAGGTATTCCTAGATCCCTCTGTTCAACTGCATTCCTCAATTCGCTACCATTTACCATGTACGTCCTATTTTGATTTGTCCTGCCGAGATGTAGCACCTCACATTTATCAGCATTAAACTCCATCTGCCATCTTTCAGCCCACTCTTCCAAATGGCCTAAATCTCTCTGTAGACTTTGAAAATCTACTTCATTATCCACAACACCACCTATCTTAGTATCATCTGCATACTTACTAATCCAATTTTCCACACCATCATCCAGATCATTGATGTACATGACAAACAACAGTGGACCCAACACAGACCCCTGAGGCACCCCATTAGTCACCGGCCTCCAACCTGACAAACAGCCATCCACCATTACTCTCTGGCATCTCCCATTCAGCCACTGTTGAATCCATCTTGCTACTCCACCATTAATACCCAACAATTGAATCTTCTTAACCAACCTTCCATGAGGAACCTTGTCAAAGGCCTTACTGAAGTCCATACAGACAACATCCACAGCTTTACCCTCATCAATTTCCCTAGTAATCTCTTTGAAAAATTCAAGAAGATTAGTCAAACATGACCTTCCAGGCACAAATCCATGTTGACTGTTCCTAATCAGACCCTGCTTATCCAGATGCTTATATATATATTATCTCTAAGTATCCTTTCCATTAATTTGCCCACCACTGACATCAAACTAACAGGTCTATAATTGCTAGGTTTACTCTTAGAACCCTTTTTAAACAACGGAACAACATGCGCAGTACGCCAATCCTCCGGCACTATTCCCGTTTCTAATGACATTTGAAATATTTCTGTCATAGCCCCTGCTATTTCTACACTAACTTCCCTCAATGTCCTAGGGAATATCCTGTCAGGACCTGGAGACTTATCCGTTTTCATATTTTTCAAAAGTGTCCGCACCTCCTCTTCTTTGAATCTCATAGTTTCCATTGCTACTCTGCTTGTTTCCCTTACCTCACATAATTCCATATCCTTCTCCTTGGTGAATACCGAAGAAAAGAAATTGTTCAATATCTCCCCCATCTCTTTTGGCTCTGCAGATAGCTGTCCACTCTGACTCGCTAATGGACCAATTTTATTCCTTGTTATCCTTTTGCTATTAATATAGCTGCAGAAACCCTTTGGATTTACTTTCACCTTACTTGCCAAAGCAACCTCATATCTTCTTTTAGCTTTTCTAATTTCTTTCTTAATATTCTTTTTACATTCTTTATACTCCTCAAGCACCTCATTTACTCCATGCTGCCTATAATTATTGTAGATCTCTCTCTTTTTCTGAACCGTGTCTAATTTCCCTTGAAAACCATGGCTCTTTCCAATTTTTACTATTTCCTTTCAACCGAACAGGGACATAAAGATTCTGTACTCTTAAAATTTCACCTTTAAATGTCCTCCATTTCTCTTCTACATCCTTCCCATAAAACAACATGTCCCAATTCACTCCTTTTAAATCCTTTCACATCTCCTCAAAGTTAGCCTTTCTCCAATCAAAAATCTCAACCCTAGGTCCAGTACTGCCCCTCTCCATAATTATATTGAAGCTAATGGTATTGTGATCACTGGACCCGAAGTGCTCCCCAACGCATACCTCCGCCACCTGCCCTGTCTCATTTCCTAACAGGAGGTCCAGCACTGCCCCTTCTCTAGTAGGTACCTCTATGTATTGCTGCAAAAAACTATCCTACACACATTTTACAAACTCCAAACCATCCAGCCCTTTTACAGAATGTGTTTCCCAGTCTATGTGTGGAAAATTGAAATCTTCCACAATCACTGCCTTGTGCTTACTACTAATATCTGCTATCTCCTTACATATTTGCTCTTCCAATTCTCGCTCCCCATTTGGCGGTCTATAATACACCCCTATAAGTGTTGTTACACCTTTCCCATTTCTCAGTTCCACCCAAATAGCCTCCCTAGACGAGCCCTCTAATCTATCCTGCCAATATATCAGTTGCCTTGATAGATTCAGCTCCAATAACACTTTAGTAGCTCAATAATACTCAAGACAAAACAGCCACGAGAGGCAAAATAGGGAGAGGTACTGGAGGAACTCAGTGTATCAGGCAGCTTTTATGGAGGGCAGTGAATGTTTCAAGTCAAGATCCTTCACCTGCATTTGAGTCCACATGAAGTGTCTCAATCAGAAATAGCAACTGTCCGTTTACTGCCACAGGTGCTGGCTGAACTGCTGAGTTTCTCCAGCAGCTCTCATTTATTCGCACCAGACTCCATGATCTGCAGCCCCTATTGCCTTCATGTGAGTGGCATCTCATTAACCACTGTAAACCCTGCACCACTGAACCATCTACACAATGCACTGTAGTTACTCACCCTGGCGATTCCAACAGTACCTTCCAAACCTGCAACCTCTCCCACCAAGAAAACCAAGGGAAGCAGGTACATTGGAGCACTACTACCTGGAGGTTATCTCGACATTGCACACCATTCTGACTTTGAAATATATCAATGTTCCCGCATTGTCACTTGGTATAAAACCTGGAATTCCCCATCCAACAGCATTGAAGGAGCATCTTCACCAGAAGGACTGCAGTTGTTCAAGGGCCTTTGCAAGGCAGCCGAGAATGAGCATAATGCTGGCCTTGCCAGTGATGCTCTTGACTTGTTTAAGAAATAATAACAAGCATCTGTCATGACTTCAGGATGTTCCGTATCTCATATAATTCACAGGTTGTTGAATATTTCTGAAGTACAGTTATTGTTATAATGTTGGAAATGCAGCAGTCAATTTGCATTCGGCAAGCTCACGCTAACAGCACAGTGACAACAACGAAAATATTAATGCTGAGAGACAAATCTCAACCAGTACATCAGGGAGAACTCAGCTTTTATTGTTGGGGCTTCACAATCAGCTGCTATGATCAAGAACTGACTACCTGAAAGGTGGTGGGAGTGGATTCACCTTTAAGTTTCATACAGAGGGTGATGGGTACATGGAACAAGCTGCAAGGGAAGTGGCTGAGGCAGCACAATAAGAACATTAAACAGACATTTGAACTGCAGATGCTGGTTTAAAATGTGAGAGTAACTCAATGGGACAGGCAGCATCTCTGGATAGAAGGAATGGGAAACCCTTCTTCAGACGTTACTCCAACATTTTGTGTCTATCTTCAGTATAAATCAGCATCTGCAGTTCCTTCCTACACATCTCGAGGGATACCTGTATAGATGGATTTGAACCCAATGCAGGCAAATTGGACTAGCTCGTAGGCAACTTGGTCAGCATGGAGGAGTTGGGCCAAAGGGCCTGTGTCTCTGCTATGTAATTAGATAATTCTGCAAGAAAACTGGATAAGTACTGGAAAAGGGAAAACTTTGCAATGAAAAACTGAAGGGCACTGGCACTCCTATGAGATTTTCTGTTATCGGAAGACCCAATTGTTTCTAGGGACCATAAGAAATAGAATAAGGTCTATATAACTATGTACAGCCCTGTATAACCTGCTACCCCATTCAATAGGATTGCGACTGAACTGGTATCTCAGCACCACTTTCCTGCACCACTACATAACCCTTGATTCTCTTAACATCTAAAAACCTATTGATTCTTGCCTCGAATATAATCAGCTACTGAACCTTCACAGCCTTTTATAGGTCAAGAATTCAAAAGATATATCACTTACTGGGTAAAGACATTTCTTCTCATCTTTTTGTTTTCTTTTGAGACTTTGACCTCCGGCTCTAAGCAACCCAAGTAGAGAAAACACCATCCCTCCATCTACCCTGTCAAACACTGCAAGAGTACTTGCATATTAACGCTCTGTCTTCTAAATTGGATGGGACATGGCCTATCTAGTCTATTTAAATCACTCTTCATACAATGGAGAGCGAAGTGGTACAGTGTGCTATCTTTTTAGGTAACCTTCAGCCAAAGTTTACTGTTGTATCAATATAACACACTAAAGCAGTTCTTTGAAAGGCCACATATTATAGATCCTTCCTTGTGTCAGTAGCATGAAAGCACATACCACCAGATTCGAGAAGAGCTTCTTCCCTGCTGTTATCAGACTCTTGAATGGACCTCTCATATGCTAGGGATGAATTCTCAATCTTCAACCCTGTTGCAGTCCTTGCATTAAAAAACAAATCTGCAGCTTCTCTGTAGCTGTAACAATATTCTGCATTGCTTATTTTCTCTATCCCTTATTTTCTCTATCCTGATGTAATGATGTATGGCATGATTTGCTTGGATAGCATACCTGACAATAATAAACCAACAACAACAGGGTCAGCACAGTGGCACAGCCAGCAGAGCTGCTGCCTCACAGCTTAGTGACCAGAGTTCAATCCTGACCCCCGATGTTGTCTGTGTGGACTTGAAATTATCTCTATGAGCATGTGTCTTTCCTTCAGTTGGTCCACTTTACTCCCACCTCCTAAAGACATGCGGTTTGTCTTTACCCAACCTGCACATTGGTAGATTAATTGGCCACCGTAAATTGACCTGAGTGGTGGAAACTGGGGAGGATTTGGGAATATGCGGAAATAATATTGGATTAGTGTGCAGCTATACAAAATGTTGATAAGGCCACATTTGAAGTACTGTCTACAGTTCTTGTCATCGTGCTATACGAAGGATGTTATTACATTGGAAAGGGTGCAAAAAAGATTTGTGAGGATGTTATCAGGTCTGCAGTTGAGTTATAAGAATGGATAGGCTGGATCCTGGAGAGTACCAGGCTGACCGGTGACCTTGTAGAGGTTTCCAAAATCATGAGGGGCATGCATGAAGTGAATTGTCACAGTTTCTTCCCCAAGGCAGGGGAGTCTAAAACTGATGGGGAGTTGATGGGGAGATTTAAAGAGGACCTGTGGTCCAATTTTTTCTCAAAGAGGATAGTGGTTATATGGAACAAACTGCCAGAGTAAGTAGTAGAGGTGGGCACAATTACGACATTTAAAAGAAAATTAGATAGTTACATGGAAGGGAAAGATTTGGAAGGATATTGGTCAGGCAAGTGGGACTAGCTAGATTAGGCAACTTGGTTGGCATGGACGAGTTGGGCTGAAGTGTCTGTTTCTATGCTGTATCGTTCTCTGACTAGTGTAAATGGGTGCTTGATGTCTGGTGTGGATTCAATGGGCCAAGGAAACTGTTTTCATTCTATTTGACTTCATCAACCAGAACCAATTGGTGAGCTGCCACCTTTTCAAATAATAAGCACCATTGAAACAAAAGTAGCGCTTCCCACCTGTGTCGTCATCAAACTCGTTGAGGGCACCCTCGATCCCATCCTCACTGCTCATCGACCGCTCCAGACCTTTGAAGGGCAAGCTGATGAACTGAGCCCCGTGGAAAATGGGTTTCGAAGGCATCTTGTAGATCTTGGCAAGCAACTGAGCAGAGTAAACAAAAACACCAGCAACCAGGTGTCAGTCAATGATCAACCAAAACCTTCCACAACTACAGTGGCTAGATTTTCATTGGATTTTCCTCATCCTTTCACTGATGTGGGTTGCTGCAGCCAGGCAAGCATTTATTCCCCATCTCTAGCTTACCCTGAAATGAGCAGATTTCCAAGCCAAATCAGAAGACAATTAAGGGCCACCCAGGCTGCTGTGAACCTGGGATCAGATAAACAGCAGACAGGCTTAGAGGTTGATTTCCTCCCCAAAGGAAATTAGTGAAACAAATGTTCTTTTTTATGACAATCCACTAGTTTTATTGGGGATTGTTAGTTCCAGATTGCCGTTAGCTAAATTTCCCCGCCTTTTAAGATGGGGTTTGAATCTGTATTGTCGAGTCACTAGGTCAGAGCTCAGGGTTACAAAGTCCCAGTCCGGAGATACAAGCACAAACATCTACTCGAGGGAGTGCGAGCTGCTGGCTATGCCTACTTTTGGAGCGTTAAACTAAAGCCATGTCATCTAGATGCAAAAGCAACATAACTGCCATCATACTGTACTCAATACTTGTACGTCAGGTCGTAAGAGAAAATAAAATCAAGTTGAATTTATTGTCATATGCACAAGTGCAATGAAAATCTTACTTGCAGCAGCATCACAGGCGCATAGACACGTACAACACACACACAAACTTAAGTTATACATAAATTACACATAAATGTCTGCAAGACAGTAAAAAGAAAGGAGACTGTTCAAAAAGAAACCAAGACATTGGTGCAAATTCAGAAAACAAGTCCATGGTAGTCCAATATGTGGTCTGTAGTGTTCCATTGACAACATGGGATTAGGTAGGAAAGGGAATGAAGGCAAGTAAATGGAGTTGGTGTTGAAAACCCTTGAATGATGGAACAAAATTATAGTGTTCAATGGTCCCTTGATCCTATTTAATACCACACAGCATTTAATTTATCTTGTCAGTAACATTATTACCAGGGTAAATTCTGTGGAATTCATTGCATACAACGGCTGTGGAGGTCAAGACATTGGGTATTTTTAAGGGAGAGATTGATAGGTTCTTGATTAGGAAGGGTGTCAAATGTTACGGGGAGAAGTCTGAAGGGTAGGCTTGGCATTGAGAATGAGAGAGAAGACTGCAGACCATGAGAGGATGAGCCATTTGAAGGTTTAGTTTCTGGCCATCCATTGGGTCCTAAGTGTGAGAACCAGCTCAGAAACTCCTTGGCCCCACTCCTCTTCCTGCTTGTTGCATGCCTGGCCTCATTGCAAGAAATACCCCTTACAAAGAGAATTTCAGGTTAGTTATTTCAATGATGAACTAAGCAAGAAATATGATGTGAAGGGCATGACTCCGTGTGGAATGTCCAGGAATACCCTTTACCTGTGAACACTTCCTGAGGTAATCCAGGGCGGGAAGGCACAAATCAGAGGAAGTGGATCCTAGTCCTGTGAAGCCAATCCCGATCTCTTTACAATCATCACCACCTTCAAACATAAGATAAAATTAACTTTAGTTCACAATTTTTCTAAGAGCAAGTCACCGCTGAGTTGATTCCTCAGATTCTTTGTCCATACATCCCCTTCTCCCACAGGCTGTAACTTGCTCACACAGTGAGACTGGCAGGTTTGGGTCATCCTCTTGCATCACACATATTAATGCAGGGACAGAGGCAATTAGAACATAGAACAACACAGGAACAGGCCCTTTGGCCCACAATGTTTGTGGTAAACATGATGTCAAGTTAAACTAATCTCATCTGCCTGTGCATGATCCATATCCCTCTATTTCCTGCACCTCTATGTGCCTATCCAAAAGGCTCTTAAATAACACTATCGTATCTGTCTTCACCACCCACCCCTGGCAGTATGTTCCAGGCCCCCACCACTCTCTGTAAAAAACTGGCCCTGCACATCTCCATTAAACTTTTCCCCACTCACCTTATAGCTATGCCATATAGTGGTGGAGATTTCCACCCTGAGAAAAATGTTCTGTGCCAACCCTATCTATGTCCCTCATAATTTTGTATACCTATCAAGGCTCCCCTCAACCTCCGTCGTTCCAGAGAAAACAATCCAAGTCTATCCAACCTCTCTCTGGAGCTGAAACTCTTTGCCTCTAATCCAGGCAGCATTCTGGTAAACCTCCTCTGCACCCTCCACAAAGCTTCCACATCTTTCCTGTTATAATGCCAGAATTGCATGCAATACTCCAAATGCAGCCTAACCAAAGTCCTGTAGAGCTGCATCATGACTTCCTGACTTAGTTTAGTTCAGAGAGAGATACAGCACGGAAACAGGCCCTTTGACCCACCGCTGACCAGCGATCCCTGCATATTACCGCTACCCTACACCCACTGGGGACAATTTTTACATTTACCAAGCCAATTAACCTACAAACCTGTACATCTTTGGAGTGTGGGAGGAATCCGAAGATCACGGGGAGAACATAAACTGTGTACAGACAGCACCCATAGTTGGGATCGAACCCAGGTCTCTGGGGCTACATTCGCTGTAAGGCAGCAACTCTACCGCTGCGCCACCGCGACTCTTATATTCAATGCCCCTAGCAATGAAGGCAAGCATACCGTATGCCTTCTTTACTACCTTATCTATTTGTGCTGCCACCTTCGGTGAACTATGAACTTGGACTCCCTCTGCACAGCAATGCTATTAAGGGTCTTGCCAATAATTGTATACTCCCTCCTTACATTCAACCTCCTAATGTGCATCATCTCACACTTGATCGGGTTAATCTCCATCTGCCATTTCTCCTCCCATTTTTGCTGCTGGTTTATATAGCACTATGTTCTGACAGTATTCCTCACTGTCTGCAACTCCTCCAATTTTGCTGTCGTCAGTAAACTTCCTCACCAACCCACCTACATTTAGGTCTAGGTCATTTATAATTCATTTCATCCCACCCATTACAGATTTAAAAAAACATACAGATTGATTCATAAACCTGCAGGGCATTTTCCACAGTTATGAATTTCACAGCTTTTACAAATTCTCTAACTGTGCTCATTAACCTATCTAACAGCTGAATGGCTTCCTCCCATTCCTATGGTCTGACAAATGAACAGTTTAGCAGTTTCCTATCATTCCTTTTCAGGTAACACACTACTCCTCTCTCCGGGAGGTATATAATGCAGTGAATTGCTGGCTGCCGTCTGCTACAACACACAAAAGATGGAGACCATGCCCGACACTAAACTACGAAAGTGAAATGGATATTGTGATCCTCACTGGGTCCACAGATGGAGATAGTCAGGATAAAGCACTCCCAGCCATTCTTCGCTGAGAGGATCTGAGGCCAAGTATAGCACCCAAGGCTCTGACACCTCAATATGGCAGGAACGAACAGAGCAATGGGCGAGCCTGGTCACGAAGCTCTGCACCTTAACCAAATTAAGGTACGGAGTTTTCTCAGAGGAATTTAACGGTAACAAGATTTTAATCTCATATTAAATAAGCTTACCTAAACCCTTAACAAACTTCATAAGGCACATTATGTAGTCGGTGGCGGCATTAGCAAAGACTTGAATGTTATCTGTATTGAGGAATGCTTCAAAAACATCGAAGACTGGAGCCTGGGACTTCCCTGCCATGAGACAAAGTAAGACCCAACATTAGTTAGCCATGATTAACCATCAATCAACCAACCCCCAACAGCCCAAGTAAAGCACCGTGGAAACAGGCTCTTTGTCCCATTGAGTCCACACTAAGCATCAAACTTCCATTCACACCAATCCTACACTAGCCTCAATATATTGTCCCCACTTTGCCATCAGCCTTCCCCAGACTCCACAGCTCTCCTACATACTAGGGGCAATTTACACTGGAGGTTAGGATTGAACCCGAGTCACAAGAACTAGTGGCCTGTACTCGCTGAAGTTTAGAAGGATGGGGGGGGGGGGGTCCCATTGAAACCTACCAGTTAATGAAAGGCAATAGAGTGCACGTGGAAAAGATGTTTCCAGTAATGGGAGAGTCGAAAACCAGAGGGCACAGCCTCAGCATAAACGGACCAAACTTTTAAAATGGTGATGATGAGGAATTTCTTTAGCCAACGAGTGGAATTCATTGCCCCAGACAGCTGTGGAGGCCAGGACATCGGGTATTTTTAAAGCGGAGATTGATAACTTCTTGATTAAGAAGGGCATCAAACTTTATCAGGAGAATGCAGAATGGGGTTGAGAGGGAAAAATAGATCAAATCACACTTGTGGAGTAGACTCGATGGGCTGAAAGCCCTTTTTCTACTCCAATGTCTTATGGTCTAATGCAGTATTTGGATTTTCCGAATGCCATCAAAGGGGTGCTACAGAAGAGATCATTAATGCTGTTACTGTTACTTTTTTCAAACATTTTACCATGGGCTGGAGTCACTGTGGCCCATGTAGTTACAGGATTGTATGATAGGATGGAGAGCTTACCAATGGGGTGGAATACATCACTGAACATTTCAATGTAACTGCAGGACTTCACAAATCTATTTCATTGGCTGCTAAATATTTTGGGACATCCTGAGAGTTCAAAAATGACATAAAAATGCGTGTCTTTTCATAGCAATATATCCTATAATCATAAAACCAGCCTTAAAAATAATAAACGAATGAGAGATAATGCCAGAAATGGTCACTTCACAGAGTGAGACTAACACTGTCAGATGAAAGAGATTTATCATGAGGAAGGCTGTGATAATGTTATAATTGAAATCCTGATGTGCAACTCTCAAAATGCTTTCCAATGCAACAGTATTATGCTTTGACTGGATGCACAGGGATGCTCGAATCGTTAGCAAAATAAAGTGCTTAAGTAACTCAGTGGGTCAGGCGGCATCAAGGGAAGGAATGGATGGGTGACGTTTTGGGTCAGAAAAATAATTGATTTCCCTCCACAGATGCTGCGTGAACCGCTGAGTTACTTCAGCACATTGTGTTCTGCTTTAATTGTTCTGGATGGAGGATTTTAAATAATACTAGACCAAGTGGGACCCATTGGGCCCCATCCCCCAATGGGGTGGGGGTGGGGGGGGGCCACGACGTCACACAGGAGGGCTGGTCTAATTTAAGGATAATTTAAGGGGTTTTTGTGTTGATTAAGTCTATTTGCATGTGAAGCTGCTGCAAGCAAGATTATACCTGTACCTCACCGTACATGTGCACATGACAATAAACCCGACTTGGCTAGATTTGACTTCACTCACCCATGGAATAATCACCAATCAGATACTCCTTCACGTCAGGCTTGTTGCTGTGCACTGTCTTCAACGCACTGAAGAGCGGCCGCCAGCCTGACTGGATCTGTGGGGAACAGACCTCCACCAACTCTCCGATCGACGTGATCACCTAAACAGCAGAAAGCAGCATGCCCTCTTCACACTGACTCATGGCAAGCACTTCCCCACCGCCCTCATAGCACCTCCACACCACCTCCCCCCCCCCAACCTGTTGGTGCACACCTTCATTCCATCTACTCCCACATGGGTTTCATGACACTCACTCCCCCTCTCTAAGATAAATGTATCAATCATCATTACGCAATCTTTAAGTTGATTTTTAACAATGTTGATCCCCGAAGCTCAGTTTCTCTTTTGGGACAGGGAGGAATTTCAAATTTCCATTGTGCGTATGAAAGACTCCAACTCCTAATTTTAAAGTTATACTCTCATGTTCTGCCCCAGCAGAGGAAACAATAACTCCTTATTTATTATCATTTTTTAGAATTGGATGTCTGAAATAAAAATAGAAACTGCTGCAATAACTCAGCTGGAAGGCAATATCTGGGGTAAGAGAAAAAGATAATGTTTCAGATTGAAGACTGATGCTTACTGGATGAAGGATCTTTGACCTGAAACATTAACTGTTTCCCTTGCTGCATGACCTGCTAACGTTTTTCAAAATTTTATGGTTTATTTATGTTTTTACTACTTTTATGAATACTTAATTATATTGTCCCTTAATGTACTTCACATATGCCTCCTTCATACAAATGTAATGAAGGAGGCATTGAGAGGGGATCTTATAGAAACGTACAAAATTCTTATGGGGTTGGACAGGCTAGATGCAGGAAGATTGTTCCCGATGTTGGGGAAGTCCAGGACAAGGGGTCACAACTTAAGGATAAGGGGGAAATCCTTTAAGACCGAGATGAGGAAAAACTTTTTCACACAGAGAGTAGTGAATCTCTGGAACTCTCTGCCACAGAGGGTAGTTGAGGCCAGTTCATTGGCTATATTTAAGACGGAGTTAGATGTGGCCCTTGTGGCTAAGGGGATCAGGGGGTATGGAGAGAAGGCAGGTACGGGATACTGAGTTGGATGATCAGCCATGATCATATTGAATGGCGGTGCAGGCTCGAAGGGCCGAATGGCCTACTCCTGCACCTATTTTCTATGTATCTATGTATCTATGTAATTGTTTTGACCTGAATATCGCTGAGGAGAATTACTGCAGCTGGAATATAATGTTAAGGGTTGGCTGCCGAGGGTGCAGCTGTGAGGCCAAGAGCTGGCAGTTGCAAGAACTTGCAAAAGATTGAGAGAATAGTGAGGAGTCACTGGGGAGGAAGGAAGCAGAGGGTCTGGAGGAGGCGAAGGCTGAGAAATATATTTGCACAAATCCAAAAGGAAACATTTGTACAGGTGAAAATAGACTGCTGTTCTGTTTCTGCATCTCCCGACAACTGTAAAAAGAGAAGGGGCCCTGACTCTTTGGTGGGATTTTCATTGGTATATAAACATTTTCCAATGTAAAACATGCCCAAATGACATCCTAGCTGCACAACACATTAATGCAATGTCCAGCGTGACTTTCAATCCCATTGGTCTGAAGTAAACAAAACAACCGTCTTACTAAATATATTCCCTAAAACAATGCTATTTAAAGAGCAAACACTAAAGCTACACTCTTTGTCCTCTCAGAGATCTATGAGCTCCTGCATCCTCCCACATGCCTGAATTACTTTACCCATGGAGGTGAAGGTCCCAACTCAGCTTCCTGGCCTTAGAACCCTTCCTGGTTGTTGCCGTCGATCTCGACAACATCTCACAGTTTGATACACAATCCTCAGTCAGGGAGGTCACCAAACTCCATAGTTGAGGAGAGTTCATCTACTTTTCCTCAGCCCACAGGAGCAGGCTGAAGGGGCACCTGGATTCGACTGCATTGCAGGATTTCTCCAAAGTGCAGGAATTCATGACCATAGTCATGCTGTTTTATTCCTTTCAGAAACCTTCCTGGCAACCTTCTCCTGGAGGACCCGACTGCAGCTGTGGAAGGTGTAGGAAAGAACTGCAGATGCTGGTTTAAACTGAAGATAGACACAAGATGCTGGAGTAACTCAGCGGGACAGGCAGCATCTCTGGAGATCTCTCGAGATATACCGCCCTCATGGACTGATCTTCAGCAGCCAGTCCCAGAATACGTGGTTCCCACAGGGGCACTCTGATCATTGCAGCTGCATTGTTCCAGCAGGATCGCTCCCTAGTGGCAGGAAAAGTGCAAAGTTACAGCTGAGATCCCAGATGCTCAGCTAGATCACAGCAAGTGGCGGAAGGAAAGGGAATGTGAAGCTTCTTTTACAGTTGATCTTACCTGATCCTGCACATCTTCGTCACACAGTTCCAACTGCATGATGTGCTCAAACGGCCGGAACAGAGCCTCGTTGAAATGGAAATGGGGTAATTCATTCCAGTCTATGAGAACTTCCGTCAGGATGTCATGGATGAAGGAGACAGCCTTCTGGGACACGTGGCGCTCCTTATGACAGGCAGCCTGAGAAACGGGAAGAGTAAGTATTTGCAGACATAGACAAGGAAGAAGCATGTTGATTATAATACCACACTAAATATCAGCACTTTAAAGTTGGCCACGACTGATGAGCATTTCAGAAGCATCAACGGGCTTGAGTCGCAAGCCATAAGTTGATAGTGTGACGGGACACTATTTGTCCTGGACCAACCACATTGAAGCTATTATGCACTCTGGTGTTTTTCTCTTTGCACCACCTGTTATACTTGTGTATGGCTCGATTATACTCGTGTATATATTATGATTTGATTGGATAGCACATAAACAATGTTTGCCACTGTACCTCGGTGTATGGGATAATGATAAACCAATACCCATATTTCCTGCTTGCTTACCCAGACTCAATTACACTCAATAAGCTCGCTCTGACTCAGGATCACACACCCCATTTTGGCAGCAGCCCACCCACCTCTCTAAATGTCCACATGGTGAAATGCCATCAACCTGCAACGTAAGCTTGGTTCTTCCCCTGTCCTCAGATGCTGCCTGGCCGGCTGAGTATTGCCAGAAGTGCAGTATTGATCACAGTGCACTGTGACAGCCTACCTTGCTTGTGAAGCCTCAGTCCAATAAAAGAACTTCAACACTTACCTCTGCCAAATGAGGGCCAACTACACTCCAGGTCTTCATGAGATGCAAGAGGGGCCGCGACCTGCTTCGGACGATCCGCAGCATCACGTCACCGAGTCGGAAGAGGTGCAGTGCACTGCGTCGCTCAAGGGTGGACCTGGCCTCTCCTGCGGATCAAATGCCCATTAACCAGTGGCACAGATTAGACCACGTGCTTACTGTAACACCACCAGGGGATCGCCACCACTCATGAGGGCGTCTTGCAACCACGTAGCACCTTTCACAGTCATTTCACACAATAAAATCTTCCCTAAAGTCTAATCACAACTGTAAGGTAGAAAACGCAACACCCAATTCTGCACTGTAAGCTCTATCACACGTGCGAGATATCAGGGCGCCAGAGAGGCCTTCGGTAGATAATGCCATGGGAGCTTGTACCCCTGCTTGGACTCAAACCTACAACCTCCTCGCCAGAAGGCCTCTCAGGCACCCTGATATCTCTCTTTAAACAATGATATTTGGTTGTCAACACATGTCTGATGTAGCTTTGTTCAAGGGCAGGAGCACTGAGCCACAGCTGAACCTCCTGCAAAAGAGAGGCAGACTCTATCGACTCAAGGCTGACAAGAACCGGTTCCTGCTGGTTGATTTCTGACCTGGTAAACCGAGGGGGTTCTCAAGACGAGGATAAAACAGGAGCTCACAGAGGACTTCCCTCCAAAACAGTCTGAGGAGATGAAATGTGAAGCATTTTGGGTGGGAGTAATGAAGCAGTAGTGCTACTGCCACACAGCACCAGAGACCCAGGTTCAGTCATGGCCTCCAGCACTGCTTGTGTAGAGTTTGCACGTTCTCCTTGTGACCGCATGGGTTTCCCCCGGGTGCTCTGGTTTCCCAAAGATGCACTATGTTAATTGACCACCGCAAATTGCCCCTTAGTGTAGGAAAGAAAATCCAAGGAGAGTTGATGGGAAATGTGAGGAAAAATAAATTGCAATAGATCAGGGAAGTAGGGAAAAACAAAATGGGACTGCTGGGATTGTTCCCCTGGAATTCAGAATGGCAAAATTGCCTTCCTCTGTAAGAATGATATGGATTGAAGTGAAATCTTACCAAGTATGTCAATTGGCTACCTGGGGAAATGGTAAGAGCTGTCACTTTTGAGTCATAGAATCCTAGGGCTATACCAAATGGAAACTGGCTCTTTGGCCCACCTTGTCCATGCCAATCAAATTGGCATTCAGAGTTAGTCTCATTTGCCTGCATTTGGCCATATTCCTCTAAACCATTCCTATCCACATATATGTTCAAATGTCTTTGAAAATTGCAATTGTAGCTAATTCTATAGCTTCCTCTGGCAGCTCATTCCAGATACAGACCATGCCTGGAGTGAAAAAGTTCCCTCTTAAGGTCCCTCTTAAATCTCTCACCTTAAGCCTATGCCCTCTAGTTTTGGAATCCCTCAATCTAATGTAAATTCAATACATTGGTTAATAAATAATTTAAGGATATGTGAAAGGACAAGAAGGTTGGACCATCGTTTGTGAGGTTCACCACAATGCTTTCCTCTGATAGTGTTGGGGACTCATTGACATGGACTGATTATCATGATTAGTCACCACCCTCAAGTGACAACCAAGATGGTAGGCACCAAGCTGGACGCCTTTTTCGGATTAGTAATTCCATGCCGTTTGGAAGGACTACGTTCATGATGGAAGATACCATCCCGCTGCCATTCACTGGGGATTAAAGCCAACTCCAGAGATGCCTCAAGACAAGGAGCACTGGTCAGCTGGAAGAGCTGGCAGGAGTTACCTGGCATAGCTAGTGAGTAGTCCACAGTCTCTGTGGCGGAGTCAAAGAGCTGGGCCTGTGATGCTTTCCGCAGCTGATTAAGGAATCCGACCAGAGCGTTTAGATTCAGTTTCACGGCAGCGTCTTCAAATAATCTGTGGACGGAGAGAGTACAGGGAACCATTAACAGAGAAGAATATATAAGAATACATTCTTATTAGTTCCATTCAGGTGAATTAACACCTCCCCTAATCAGATTGTGATTAAACCCTTCTTCATTTTGACTTAATCGGTAATTCTCTACAAATTTGACTACAAAGTCGGCTCCCAACAAGATTGACAGTACACCAAAGCTTTGCATCCCACTCTACCCCTTGTAAACATTGCTCATATAAATTACCCACTCCCCTTTGCCGAACCAGTGGCATCACAGCTTCCAACAATCTGGACTACATTAATTTCCTTCTCCAGCTCTCTCTCACCATCGTTGAGATGCACTTACAAGCTCTCCAATTGGACATATCCAAACGTCTCCTTCCTAAACTCTCCATCCACGTTCACTATGAAGCACTTGTGACGTAAATTCTAGTCCACGGCAAAAAGGGAAAGCCTTTGTCGAATAAATAATAAAAGCATACCAGAATTACCCATCCAACAAATGCTTCATTATACTTCATATTCCTGAAATAGCAGATATTAAACTACTTTTTAACATCTTTCCTCTCAATGTTACAACACATTACAATGCGTTTACCGTACATAAGCAGGCCATTTGGCCCAACAGGCGCATGCTAGTAATCTACTTCACAGGAGCTCCTGTAATTCGTCTAATCTGGTTAACATTTTCTACAATGTAATTTACTTTCATATGTTCACCAAGCTTCCTTTCTTTCATTACTGGTGCTTTTTGTCCCCATTATTCCTTGCAGGAGCTGTTCTATTAATTTTCTAGGTACAACCTGAACCTCCTCCTTTAGGTTTATAGATGACCATGATATATTTCTGTCTGACCTGAATTTAGTCACATTTTAGATTTCCCCATTGATTCCTGATAATTACCAAGCATTGTCCCCTTGGAGTATTTGGATGGCACTGAGAAACTCAAGGCCATGCATCAAGGGTAGACAAAGGCTGTGCACAAGTGGTGGAAGTAGCCCCACACTAAGTGCCCACCCATACCACCACACTAAATGCCCACCCATCCTCCCCAAGAGGCACCTCCTGCCCCATTAGTGGAAGCATCTGTGGTTCCCACACTGATCTCAATTACCTCAGTAATCCTGAGGGGAAGCAAGTCATTCCCGACCCAAATGGTCTTCCATATCCTGTTGCACTTTCTTGTATGGCAGGGAGGGCAATGAACCATCTCTGCCTGATTGATGAAGCCAACAGACTTTGGTTGCTCGAAGATAGACACAAAAAGCTGGAATAACTCAGTGGGACAGGCAGCATCTCTGGAGAGAAGGGATGGGTGATGTTTCGGGTCGAGACTCGACCCGAAACTTCACCCATTCCTTCTCTCCAGAGATGCTGCCTGTCCTGCTGAGTTACTCCAGCTTTTTGTGTCTATCCTAGATTTAAACCAGCATCTGCAGTTCCTTCCTACAGACTTTGGCTGCTCACTTACTTGTCTGCCATTGTGGAGAGTGTGCAGACGGCCCTGGCTGCATTGCACCCCGTCAGCACTCCTCCTCCTCGGCAGTCATACGCCTTCCCCTTGTAGTTCTCCTTGATCAGCTCCTGGATGGTGAACGACTGAATGACAGGGTTGCCGATGTTAGTGTCCAGCTCAGGGCTCCGGTCCCTGTTCGAGTGATGAGCCGTGTCTGATGACGAGACAGAGCCAGAGGCCTGTTGACTTTGTGTGATGGTAATGGGCGGTTGGGATCCTCCATCGCTGAAGTGACTGTGCTCCAACGTACTGACATATTCACACACCCTGAGGAGATAGGGAGGACCCATTACAGCCTGCCCTGCCTCACTCGGTAACACCTTTACTTTACTTCTTTAGAGATACAGTGTAGAAACAAGCCCTTGGGCCCACCCAGTCCGCGCCAACCAGCGATCACCCTGTACACTAACTGGGGACAATTTTACAACTTACCGAAGCTGACTAACCTACAGACTTGTACGTCTTTGGTGTGCGAGGAAATCAGAGCACCCGGAGATAACCCACATGGTCACAGGGAGAACGTACAAACTCCGTACAGCCAGCGCCCATAGGTAGGATCAAACCTAGGTCTCTGGCGCTATAAGGGAGCAACTCTACCGTTGGGCCACTGTGCCACCCAAATTCATACTAGTTTCTATTTTACTCAATATCACTACTGTTGTGTTTTTGCAAATACATTAAAACGCAATATGTATTAAATCATTCAAAGAAGGTATTTAGAGACACAAGAGTCTGTAGATGCTGAAATCTGGAACAAAAAACAACTGCAGAAACTCAGCAGGCAGGGCAGCATCTATGAAGGGAACAGAAAGCCTTTGATTCATTGGCCTTCATCATTCAGGGTATTGAGTATAGAAGGTGAAATGTTATGTTATAGTTGTACAACACGTTGGTGAGGCAACATTCGCCTTATTGTGTTTTGGGTACCTTGCTAAAGGTGACTATCTCTGGAGCAAAGCGATAGGTGACTTTTCGGGTCGGGACCCTTGTTCAATCTGAAGACGGGAACTGACCCGAAACGTCACCTATCCAATTTCTCCAGAGATGCTGCACCAGCATTTTATGTCTATCTTTGTTATAAGCCAGCATCTTTGTTATTGAACTTAACCTATATATGTGCGAGACTCAGTGGAAACAGAAAAAACCCATTGCCATTCTTTTTTTATATCTGTAGGTATTGTATGATTTTGTGAATGTGATTGCAGTGTTTGCTGGTGAGGTCCCATCTCCTAGATAAACCCACCCTTCCTCCACAGTCATCTCCCATTTTATTTGTGCAGGTAAAGACATCAGCAAGGCACAGTTTGTTTAGAGATACAGTGCGGAAACAGGCCCTTCGGCCCACTGATTCCGCGCAGACCAGCAATCCCCTCACATTAACACTATCCTACACCCACTAGGGACAATTTATACATTTACCAAGCCAATTAACCTACAAACCTGTACGTGTTTGGAGTGTGGGAGGAAACCATGATCTCGGAGAAAACACACGCAGGTCACGTGGAGAACGTACAAATTCTGTACAGACAGCACCCGTAGTCGGGATCGAACACGGGTCTCCGGCGCTGCATTTGCTGTAAGGCAGCAAATCTACCACTGCGCCACCGTGGTGCAGCTGGTAGAGCCGCTGTCTCACATCTTGCAACCCAGGTTCGACCCTAAACTCTGATGCTGTCTGTGTGGAGTTTGCACACTCTCCCTGTGAGTGCGGGTTTCATCTGGATGCTTTGGTTTCCGAGCACTTCACAAAGATGTGGAGGTTGGTAGGTTAATTAGCTCTATAAAATGTCTCTCGCATGTGAGTGAGTGGTAGAATCAGTTGGGAGTTAATGGGAATAAGGGGAGAATAAAGTGGGATTAGCATAAATAAGGGATTGATGGTCAGCACAGACTCGGTGGGCCAAAGGGTCTAATTCCGAGTCGTGTAATTCTGTGTTACTTGACTATAACTAATATTACAATGAAAGGCAGAAATAAGATTTGTTTTCTGTTGCCTTCTACATGGTGATATTCTAGAGAGCAGAGTGATGAACCTACCATTGCCAATTAAGTAGTATGACAAAGGGGTCTTTCACCCCATGGAGCCCATGTGAAACTGTCAAACGAGCTCCCCAGTTGGAGCTAACTCAAATTTACACATCCTCTTGCCTACTTGTTGGACTTGGTGCCAACTACTTGTAAATCATGCACTAGAATACCTAGACCCCTCCAAATATCACTCATTTTCCGTAGGGCTCGGTGCTGGAGCCACTGCCCTTCGTGTTGTATATTAATGATTTGAATGAGGGGTTAAAGGCTTTGTGGCCAAGTTTGCGGATGATACGAAAATAGGTGGAGGGGCAGGTAGTGTAGAAAGCAGGGACTCTGCAAAAGGATTTGGGTTGATTGGGAGAGTGGGCAGAGAAGTGGCGGATGGAATATAGTGTAGCAAAGTGTGGAGTCATGCATTTTGGTAGTAGGAATAAAGGTGTAGATTATTCATAAATGGGGTGAGAATCCAAAAATCAGAGGTGCAAAGGGACTTGAGAGTGCTGGTGCAGGATTCCCAAAAAGTTCATCTGCAAGTTGAATCGGTAGTAAAGAAAGCAAATGCAATGCTAGCATTTATTTTGAGAGGGCTTGTATACAAAAACAGGGATGTAATGCTGAGGCTCTATAAGGCACTGGTCAGGCTGCACTTGGAATATTGTGAGCCATTTTGGGCACCATATCTGAGGAAGGATGTGCTGGCTCTGGAGAGGGTCCAGAGGAGGTTTACAAGAATGATCCCAGGAATGAGTAGGTTAACATATGATGAGCGTTTGACAGCACTGGGCCTGTATACGCTGGAGTTTAGAAGAACGAGGGGGAATCTCATTGAAACGTACAGAATAGTGAAAGGCTTGGATAGAGTGGATGTGGAGAGGATGTTTCCAATAGTGGGAGAGTTTAGGAAGTGAGATCATAGCCTCAGAATTAAAGAACGTTCTTTTAGGAAGATGAGGAGGAATTCCTTTAGTCAAAGGGAATTCTCTGCCTTAGAAGGCTGTGGGGGCCATCAGTGGATATATTTAAGGCAGACTTAGATAGATTCTTGATTAGCACAGATGTCAGAGGTTAGGGGGAGAAGGCAGGAGAATGGGGTTAGAAAGGAGAAATAGATCAGCCATGATTGAATGAATGGCATAGACTTGATGGGCCGAATGGCCTAATTCTGCTCCTATCAATTATGATCATTTGTAGTCTTTTTCCATTTAATTAATAATCCACCAACCGACTCCAATTATTAAGTGTATGATCTCACAATTCCCCACATGAAACTTCATTTTCTATGTTTTCACCCATTCAATCTATCTTGGTTACACTGCAGAATCACAATGCCCTCAACACAATGTGCCAGCTACTGTCATATCATCCGCAAATCTGGAGACCTTACATTGCATTCCATCTCCAGAGAATTAATGTAAATGGTACACAATGCAGGCCAAATATCGATCCCTGGGGTATTCACTAGTTACACCCCTCCAGCCTGAAAAGGACCCCTTTATTCCACCTATTTTCTGTGTTTCAACCAGATTTTATTTCATGCTAACACACTTCTTCTAATACTAAGAGCATTTACTTTATGCACCATCCTCTAGTGCGGCACCTTGTCAAATGCCTTTTGGAAATCTAAACACACTATATCTGCAGGTTCCCCTCTATCAACACTCCCTAACACATCTTCTAAGAATTTGAGCAAATTTGTCAAATATCGTTTACATTTCAAAAAATCACATTGACTTAGTTGGACGCCACCCTTCCAATTGGTGCCGAGTGAACAGGGAAGGGGTCTGTGAAGGACAGAGGAATAGAAATCTCAAAAGTATTCTGCTTCCCAAAGTCTGTCTGCTGCCATCCCTTTCTCTTCATGCCTTAAGTCTTGGAGACAGGAAAAGCTCCCAGAGCATGCTGTCCTAGTAAGAGGGGTGTGGGATCACGCTCTGTGTGTGATCGCGTCCCTGACCTACCTGAAGACGTGTTGCCAGCAGTCTGCGTTGTGGCTGCCCATCTCCAGCCCCACGCTGAGGATCGCATCCATGCACAGCACATGCGCTGTGTGTAGCTGAACACCCTGGGGCCGCCCGATCTGCTCAAGCTTCTGCTCCACTCTTTGCTTCACTGCGGAGAGACATAACATCACACAGGGAGGACCCGGCCCGGGGGAGGGGGGGGGGGGGGTGGGAGCCGATAAGGAAGGGGGATCCGTCTGGGGAGGGGGTCGGAGGACTGCCATATGCGGAGGCAGGCAGTAGTTAGAGCTGTTCAGTGAACTTTTGAAACTTTGTCAGGGTCAAAACATGGCAACACTTGTGTACTGCCTAGGCGAGGTCCGCTGTATGATTTTGCTGGGATGTATGCAAAACAAACTATCTCACTGTACCTAGGTACATGACAATAAAGTGTCATTGAATCGATTCATTATTGAATCATTAGAATACATAAGTCCCTCTTTTTTTGAAATTTATTTATTTTGTTTTATTTTAAAAACTCCCTCTGGGAGTTATCAACAGCCCCTACTCCTTGGATGCCCAGTAAGAATCCACATGGGTTCTCAGTACAGTGTCAGCAAGTGTGGGCTTATCCACTTTGATCTTTATGTACTTTCCAAATATAAAAAGTTTATATAATGGAAATCCCTCTAGATAGATCTTTAATAAATCTTGAGCAGTCTCGGTCTTTATTCCTTTAAGCATAGGAGACTGAGAGGCGATGTTATAGTGTATAACATCATGAGGGGCATGGAAAGGGTGAATGCACACAGTCTTTTTACCAGTGTTGAGGAATCAAGAATAAGAAGTCATAGGTTTAAGCTCTGAGGGGAAAAAATAATAAGACCGAGGCTCAGTCTTTTGGCACCGAGGGTGTTATGTATATGGTACAAACTGCCAGAAGAAATAGTTCAGGCAGGTACAGTAACAACATTTAAAAGACACTTGGACAGGTCCATGGACAGGTAAGACAGAGGGATAGGGGTCAAACACAGGCATAAAATATCTAATCTATTGCATATTGGGAGGACTGGATGCAGGTGAGTAGTAATTATGCTGCTGTTAAGCCACTCTTCAAGCTCATATCACACTGAAGAATAGTGAACGGGGATCTAATAGAAACATATACAAATTTTTAAGGGATTGGACAGACTACATGCAGGAAAAATGTTCCCAAATGTTGGGGGAGTCCAGAACCAGGGGTCACAGTTTAAGAATAAGACTGAGGACTGAGGTGAGGAAAAACTTTTTCAGCTAGAGAGTTGTGAATCTGTGGAATTCTTTGTCACAGAAGGCAGTGGAGGCCAATTTACTGTATGTATTCAAGAGAGAGTTAGATATACCTATTAGGGCTAATGGAATCAAGGGATATGGGGAGAAAGCAGGAACAGGGTACTGATTCTGGATGATCAGCCATTATCATATAGAATGGCTAGAAGGGCCGAATACCCGCACCTATTTTCTATGTTTCTATGAGATGTCTGGACTCTCTCCTGCCAGCTTTAAGAGGGAGTACAATGCGTACTTACCGAAATGTTAGAGAGTTAAATTAGGTGGAAAGATTATAGAAACTAGTATAGAAATCTTTCAGATTTGGAATTTTACGGAGGGACAGAATCAGCATTTATTGAGGGGAAGCAGCTGCACAGATGGGCTGGAACCATTTCCAATGGATGGAGAGCCAGCAACTTGAGACAGTCTAGACGTCAAAGCCAAGCCTTTCACGAGTGCAGTTAGGAACACCTTGACATGCAGAGGATAGTAAAAGGTTCATGAGCGGAGGTTGATGACAGGTCCCTTGTTAATTTGAAACATGAATTGAAGTATTTTTGTTAGCAAAGGTGTTAAAGGATTTGGAAAAAAATATGTAGGTCACGTCTGGCCAAACCTCAGTGAAAGGCAGAGCAAGCTCGAGGGGCTATTTAGTCAACTCACTACGATCCCCAACATTACGACCACACAGAGGTTCTCAGTACCTTGAGCTATAGGGTCAGTGATCTCCGGAGTTTCCTTCTCCTCCTTCTCATCCTGAACGCACGATGCCGCTGACATCTGCGCGAGGGCGGAAGCACAATTGGCAGCAACGCCTGCAAAAGAAAGCTGGTTAGTAATATAACCAACTAGTGTAAAGTTAGTAACATAACGCAATAAGAAAGAGCCCCAAGGATAATTTATTTTGAGTCTACATGTGTGACTGAGGATGCGAGTGTAGGACTGTGTATATGCAGGGACGCGTGTCGTCCTTCACGTTTATTGACGGTTCGTTATTAAATTCGCAGCTTGCCTTTCTTTCACTCTTGACCAGAAAACAGAAACACCAGGAATGGATTTAGTCCTAGAAATGCGCAGGACCGTTGAATGCCTTGGGTTCCTTAAGCTAACCAGCCTATCATCCCTGATAAAGCATTGTATGTGTGGAAGGAGGTTTCTGCATGTTTCATTTGAATCTCCCCTCCTGACTAGAATTGCGAGTGTGAACCTCATGTTGCCCAATTTTGGCACACCTTACATCCCCTTATCCCAATGTGTTGACTGTGACAACCCAAGTATTATTCTGGCTGGATTATTTAGGTAGTCCACTACCTATAGGAACTCAAGTGTTGAACAGAGTAGCTTGATTATATATAGAATCATAGTCAAAATGGAAGCAGGCACATTGTCCATGCCGACTAAGTTGATATTCTGGGCTAGTCCCATTTTCCTGTGTTTGGCCCACATCCCTCGAAAGCCTTCAGGTCCATATATCTGATAAAGAAACCACTGAGCTATCAGGTAGGTCACATCAGGAGGTGCTTGTGAAATAACAGTCATCTCCTCAGTAATATTGGATGTGTGATTATCTTCATCTGACCAGCTGTTACATGGAGGACACAAGGTCAGTAGTCGTATGAGATTTATGATGGTGATTTTCCAAAGGCCGGCCTGGTCATGGTATTTGCAGCCAAACCCATCATCTAACTAAGGTTACCAATTGTGGGCAGTGGCCATGGGGGGTGGTCATCTCTTGACCTCAGACCACCCAGCAGCCACCCTCCAACAGCTGACCACCAAATGTGTGAAGCATGTCAGCAGTCACACAACAATGATGTTAACACTACCCCCAATCCTCTACCTTGGAGATATCATTCTATCTAGTACATAGTATTACGCATCGGCTGCTGACCAGAGGTTTGTATCAGGTCTGATGGAGATAAGTAGGGAAACATTCTATGTGATTTCCATCATGTGCTCATCGTGTAACCAAAAAGGAGGTTAATTCTGAACAATCCTGGCTCTGGTGTGGGTCACCAGGAAAAGGGCTTTTGGCTGCCGTTAGGTCCCCTCTTCCTGTGAGGTTGACCAAGGGCAGCACAAAGACCATCCTGGCTGGCAAACTCACTGCAGAACTGTGTAGCTTGACTCCACACAGAATGACCCACTGATCCATCTGAAGAGCTTCTCAAAGTCACCGACCCTCAGAAATAATGGGTTGTGTGAATCATCTCAATCCAGCAAACTGTTACATGGTGAATACAATGAAACACGCTGTTGGTCCTCCAAGGTCTGTAGTTTACATAGATACATAGATACATAGAAATTAGGTGCAGGAGTAGGCCATTCGGCCCTTCGAGCCTGCACCGCCATTCAATACGATCATGGCTGATCATCCAACTCAGTATCCCGTACCTGCCTTCTCTCCATACCCCCTGATCCCTTTAGCCACAAGGGCCACATCTAATTCCCTCTTAAATATAGCCAATGAACTGGCCTCAACTACCCTCTGTGGCAGAGAGTTCCAGAGATTCACCACTCTCTGTGTGAAAAAGTTTTTCCTCATCTCGGTCTTAAAGGATTTTCCCCTTATCCTTAAGCTGTGACCCCTTGTCCTGGACTTCCCCAACATCGGGAACAATCTTCCTGCATCTAGCCTGTCCAACCCCATAAGAATCTTGTACGTTTCTATAAGATCCCCTCTCAATCTCCTAAATTCTAGCGAGTATAAGCCAAGTCTATCCAGTCTTTCTTCATATGAAAGTCCTGACATCCCAGGAATCAGTCTGGTGAACCTTCTCTGCACTCCCTCTATGGCTATAATGTCCTTCCTCAGATTTGGAGACCAAAACTGTACGCAATACTCCAGGTGTGGTCTCACCAAGACCCTGTACAACTGCAGTAGAACCTCACTGCTCCTATACTCAAATCCTCTTGCTATGAAGGCCAACATACCATTCGCTTTCTTCACTGCCTGCTGCACCTGCATGCCTACTTTCAATGACTGGTGTACCATGACACCCAGGTCTCGCTGCATCTCCCCATTTCCTAATCGGCCACCATTTAGATAATAGTCTGCCTTCCCGTTTTTGCTACCAAAGTGGATAACCTCACATTTATCCACATTATACTGCATCTGCCAAACATTTGCCCACTCACCCAGCCTATCCAAGTCACCTTGCAGTCTCCTAGCATCCTCCTCACAGCTAACACTGCCCCCCAGCTTAGTGTCATCCGCAAACTTGGAGATGTTGCTTTCAATTCCCTCGTCCAGATCATTAATATAAATTGTAAATAGCTGGGGTCCCAGCACTGAGCCTTGTGGTACCCCACTAGTCACTGCCTGCCATTGTGAAAAGGACCCGTTTACTCCTACTCTTTGCTTCCTGTTTGCCAGCCAGTTCTCTATCCACATCAATACTGAACCCCCAATACCGTGTGATTTAAGTTTGTATCCTAATCTCTTATGTGGTACCTTGTCGAAAGCCTTCTGAAAGTCCAGATACAACACATCCACTGGTTCTCCCCTATCCACTCTACTAGTTACATCCTCGAAAAATTCTATAAGATTCGTCAGACACGATTTACCTTTCGTAAATCCATGCTGACTTTGTCCAATGATTTCACCACTTTCCAAATGTGCTGCTATCCCATCTTTAATAACTGACTCTAGCAGTTTCCCCACTACCGATGTTAGACTAACTGGTCTGTAATTCCCCGTTTTCTCTCTCCCTCCCTTCTTAAAAAGTGGGGTTACGTTTGCTACCCTCCAATCCTCAGGAACTACTCCAGAATCTAAAGAGTTTTGAAAAATTATCACTAATGCATCCACTATTTCTGGAGCTACTTCCTTAAGTACTCTGGGATGCAGCCTATCTGGCCCTGGTGATTTATCGGCCTTTAATCCATTCAATTTACCCAACACCACTTCCCGACTAACCTGGATTTCACTCAGTTCCTCCATCTCCTTTGACCCGCGGCCCCCTGCTATTTCCGGCAGATTATTTATGTCTTCCTTAGTGAAGACGGAACCAAAGTAGTTATTCAATTGGTCTGCCATATCCTTGTTCCCCATGATCAATTCACCTGTTTCTGACTGCAAGGGACCTACATTTGATTTAACTAATCTCTTTCTCTTCACATATCTATAAAAACTTTTGCAGTCAGTTTTTATGTTCCCTGCCAGTTTCCTTTCATAATCTATTTTCCCTTTCCTAATTAAGCCCTTTGTCCTCCTCTGCTGGTCTCTGAATTTCTCCCAGTCCTCTGGTATGCTGCTTTTTCTGGCTAATTTGTACGCATCATCTTTTGCTTTGATACTATCCCTGATTTCCCTTGTTATCCACGGATGCACTACCTTCCTTGATTTATTATTTTGCCAAACTGGGATGAACAATTTTTGTAGTTCATCCATGCAGTCTTTAAATGCCTTCCATTGCATATCCACCGTCAACCCTTTTAGAACTAATTGCCAGTCAATCTTGGCCAATTCATGTCTCATACCCTCAAAGTTACCTTTCTTTAAGTTCAGAACCGTTGTTTCTGAATTAACAATGTCACTCTCCATCCTAATGAAGAACTCAACCATATTATGATCACTCTTGCCCAAGGGGGCACGCACAACAAGTCTGCTAACTAACCCTTCCTCATTACTCAATACCCAGTCTAGAATAGCCTGCTCTCTCGTTGGTTCCTCTACATGTTGGTTTAGATAACTATCCCTCATACATTCCAAGAAATCCTCTTCCTCAGCACCCCTGCCAATTTGATTCACCCAATCTATATGTAGATTGAAGTCACCCATTATAACTGTTTTGCCTTTGTTGCACGCATTTCTAATTTCCTGTTTGATGCCATCCCCAACTTCACTACTACTGCTAGGTGGCCTGTACACAACGCCCACCAGCGTTTTCTGCCCCTTAGTGTTTCGCAGCTCTACCCATACCGATTCCACATCCTCCAAGCTAATGTCCTTCCTTTCCACTGCGTTAATCTCCTCTCTAACCAGCAACGCCACCCCACCTCCTTTTCCTTTCTCTCTATCCCTCCTGAATATTGAATATCCCTGGATGTTCAGCTCCCAGCCTTGGTCACCTTGGAGCCATGTCTCCGTGATCCCAACTATATCATAATCATTAATTGCTATCTGCACGTTCAACTCATAGTTTAGTTTAGAGATATAATGCAGAAACAGGCCCTTCGGCCCACCATGTCTGTGCCGAACAGCGATCCCCGCACAAAGGGAAGAGACTTGATCTTTATTTCACCTTCCATCACAGTGAGGAATGTGTAGGAGTCACTGTGGTGGATGTTCATGTTAAAATGTGTTTTGGGTGATCTGTTGCTTTTTATTTGTATGACTGACTTGGCAAATGAAATTCCTCATATATTGCAAAACATACTTGGCAAATAAAATACTATTCTGATTCTGATTCGAACACTATCCCATACACACCAGGGACAATTTACAATTTCTTTAGTCAGAGGGTGGTGAATCTGTAGAATTCTTTGCCACAGAAGGCTGTGGAAGCCAAGTCAGTGGATATTTTTAAGGCAGAGATAGATAGATTCTTGATTAGTACAGGAGAAGGTAGGAGAATGGGGTTAGGAGAGAGAGAAAGATCAGCCATGATTGAATGGCATAGACGTGATGGGCCAAATGGTCTAATTCTACTCTATTCCTTACGACCTTATGATTGTCAGGGACCTGGGTGTCCTTGTGCACACATCTCAGACTCTGAACATGTATGGAACACATTTTGCCCTTAGTAGGGGAATCAAGGACCAGAGGACATATGTTTAAGGTGAAGGTAAGGAAAAGATTTAATCTGAATCTGAGGGGGTAATGTTTTCACACAAGGTGGTGGGTGTATGGAATGTACAAAGACGTACAGGTTTGTAGGTTAATTGGCTGGTAAAATTGTAAATTTTCCCTAGTGTGTGGGATAATGCTGAGGTATGGGGTGATGGCGGGTCAGCAAGGACTCGGTGGGCCGAAGGGCCCGTTTACACGCTGTATCTCTAAAAAAAACACAGCACCTGAGGGCAGAGGCAGGAATTGTGGCGCGGAGTCTGCCTACCCAGGGCACAGCTTAGACGAGCTGCTTTCCGCAGACCATCTAGACTCATGCAAATGGCGTCTCGCTCCTTCTGGTTCTGCTCTTTGATTCCTTCCGTGCCCAAGAAGAAGGCCAGCCCCTTGGAGCTCCCAGCTACCCGGCCCGTCAGCGGCGTGGAGAGAGTGTCAATCAGGTTCTTCCAGCACCCGATCAGGATGAAGCGGGCAAAACACGCACCTGGTGGAAGGAAAGAAAAGATGCAAGTCAACTGTGTCAGACCATTTGGGTTACAGCTCACCATAGTCTGAGGAACCTCGTAACAGCTACAGCAACAGTGTAATTCTACTCAAAGTCAAAATTCCTTGCACCTTCGTGGGTCAGACAGCATCAGGGATGGTCAACGTTTTGGGACCTGATGCAGCATCTGTTTGCTTCCACAGATGCTGCCTGACCCACTGAGATCTCCCAGCTGTTTATTTATTTTTCATTCCAGGTACCTGGAGCATCTGCAGTCTCTTGTGTTTCCCTTGTACCTTTGAAACCTTCCATCTCTCTCCTTCCCTAGACCTTTACCTTCCCTGTTTTTTGCTCATTCATGAGACATGGCAACTGTAGGCAAGGCCAGCATTTATTGTCCACCTCCAAATCCCCACGACTTTGTGGGTTCAGAGGTACCCTTTTGGCCTAGTGTCTGAAAGACAACAGTGAGCCAGAATAGGATGAAACACCTATAATCTTGGTCACTGTTCCCTTTCATTCCAACACTTAATGAATTGAAGACAAACTAAAAGGAGGGCTATTGAAGGAACTCAGCGGGTCAGGCAGCATCTGCGGAGGGAAATGCACAGCAGAGGTTTTGGGTCAAGATCCTTCATCTCCCTGTTCATTTCTCTCCCCAGATGCTGCCTGACTCACTGGGCCAGTAGCCTCTACTTAAATGCAATGATGGGAATTGAACTCATGTCCCTGGGCTATTACTCCCTGCCGAGAGATTGGTAACAATAATCACAAACCCAAAGGCAAAATGCAGTAGGTCTTGGAAATTTGAAATAAAATCAAACATCCCCAGGCTTCGTCTGCTGCGGGAGAAACTGAGTTAATATTTCAGGTTGGCAATCTTTTACCAGACAATACGTAAAAGAGCAGCAAGGTGGAGCAGCTGGTCGAGCCGCTCCCTCACAGCTCCAGCGACTCAGGTTTAACCCTGACCTCCGGTGCTGTTAGGCTGTTGCTCATTGACTATAGCTCAGCATTCAATGCCATCAACCCTTTGAAATGTTTCTCAAACTCGGACAAACCTGCAACGAGTTGTAATTCACACCAGGAAACGCCCTGGCCTCAAAGCAAACCTGGCAACACACTTGGCTGACAAGCCTTGAAGAAGTTAGTAGGCTCACAACAACTATTCATAAGTAGGCCTTACCTGCAGTTACTGAATCAGGAGTGTTCTTTTCCTGGGCCAGAGGAGATTGTCCTGAAGCACTGCTAACCATCTGTCCACCCACGGCGCTACTACCCAATCCATCCATATCTGTGAAAGAAACACAACCAACGTACAGAATTTCTATAGCACTTTTAAACTGGAATACACAACCATAGCAATGAGTTAGACACTGTGCAGGATTTACTGTGGATCTCAGATTACACAGTAGATTTTATAGCCAAAGATTTTTACTCAGAAGACAAAGTGTATTTAAACAGTACAGTCAAACAAACAGTCTACAGAGTCTACTTAAAAAAGAGTCACCATGACTCCAAGAATCTGAAAATTTACAGCAGCATCTCATGATAAAGGCAGTGTAGTGGCTCTAAGATACCATGAGTGGAAGGTGGTTGCATAGCCCACATTATGCGCATGGTCAATCTCTGTCATTCCCAGCAGGATGGGCTGTAGGTAGGATTGAGAGGGGAATCACTAATTCTAAGCCAGAGATACTGGTATGGTTCTGTCCAGCTCATTTGACATGAACAAGCAGTCTCTCCCCCAAATTCCCCATCACCCTAAGATGAACCTTTAAAGATTGAGTAGCCAGATATTGAACAAGAAAGGCTGAAATTAGCAGGGTGATCAGGGGTTTGGGCAAAGCGATTGTTCTTCAAGGGCGTAAGCCAGGTGGGAAGGATGAAGAAAGTGAGGGAGCTCCAAGAGATCAAGGCTGTAGAAAGGAGACATATCAGTGGTGGGTAAGATATTGGGGAGATGGTGAACAAGAGACTGACCTCAAACCTTGTAGTTATTGTCGTAGGGTAACATCATGTGTCTATCTGATTACTATCTAAATGGCGTCAAGTTGGGAAAAGGGGAAGTACAACGGGATCTGAGGGTCCTTGTACATCAGTCTATGAAAGTAAGCATGCAGGTACAGCAGGCAGTGAAGAAAGCGAATGGCATGTTGGCCTTTATAACAAGAGGAATCGAATATAGGAGCAAAGAGGTCCTTCTGCAGTTGCACAGAGCCCTAGTGAGACCACACCTGGAGTATTGTGTGCAGTTTTGGTCCCCTAATTTGAGGAAGGACATTCTTGCTATTGAGGGAGTGCAGCGTAGGTTTACAAGGTTAATTCCTGGGATGGTGGGACTGTCATATGCTTAGAGAATGGAGCAGCTGGGCTTGTACACTCTGGAGTTTAGAAGGATGAGAGGGAATCTCATTGAAACATATAAGATTGTTAAAGGCTTGGACACGCTAAAGGCAGGAAACATGTTCCTGATGTTGGGGGCGTCCAGAACCAGGGGCCACAGTTTAAAAATAAGGAGTAAGCCATTTAGAATGGAGACGAGGAAACACTTTTTCTCACAGAGAGTGGTGAGTCTGTGGAATTCTCTGCCTCAGAGGGCGGTGGAGGCAGGTTCTCTGGATGCTTTCAAGACAGAGCTAGGTAGGGCTCTTAAAAATAGCGGTCAGGGG
Organism: Malacoraja senta; assembly: GCA_038087875.1. Classification (NCBI taxonomy): domain Eukaryota; kingdom Metazoa; phylum Chordata; class Chondrichthyes; order Rajiformes; family Rajidae; genus Malacoraja; species Malacoraja senta. Next base: position 106,879,833 of record CM075978.1, read on the forward strand.
ATATGGGGAGAAGGCAGGAACGGGGTACTGATTGGGGATGATCAGCCATGATCACATTGAATGGCGGTGCTGGCTCGAAGGGCCAAATGGCCTACTCCTGCACCTATTGTCTATTGTCTTATCATGTGTCCTGCTGGCTATGACATGGTTATACAGTTATACATCATGAAAATATGCCCTTCGGCCCAACTCATCCATGCCGACCAAGATACCTAACCCAGCTAGTCCCACTTGTCTGCGCTATATCCCTCTAAACCTTCCTATCCTTGTATAGAAAGGAGCTGCAGATGCTGGTTTACACGGAAAATAGGCACAACATGGAGTAAATAGGGGATGTTGGTTTTTGTAATGGTGCGTCCACAATTCTCTGCAATTTCTTGCGGTGTGGGATGGAGCTGTTCCTAACCATGCTGTGATGCATCCAGATGCAATACTTTCTAGTAGATTAATAAATTAACTGGTTAATGAAAATAAATCTTACTATAGGTGGGTGGGAGAATTGGGAGCAAGTTGACGGGTATGTGAGATTACAGGGTTTACAGAATCTGTGTCATTTAGACAGACACATAAACAGGCAGGGAATGGAGCGATATATACCACAGGCAGATGTGCAGTTTAAATTGGCATCATGGTCAACACAGACTTTGCGGGCTAAAAGGCATATTTCTGTGCAAGCTCTTCATTGGCCACCGACTAAACAAGCCCACATCATAGTTTCCATGGATGAGAAAATAAGTGTCAATTTGAAGAAAAAAAACTGGGTCTTTGACCTTCCCGCCTCAACCCAACAATCGGCAAGTGGGGACTCACCTGTTAACATGACAATGAAAGGCAGGGAATGCTCCTGTGCTGTTCCCCAATATCCAGCCTCTCCCAGCAGGTTCCTGTCCAACACCTGATGGTACAGTTCTTCAATCCACGCCTGTGACAACACCATCAGCACCCGACTGCTTTGAACCTGCCTCACAAACTCCTTCTGCAGAGACACAACCAGACAGACACTTCAAGATTATGGTTAAACATTCAGGAATAACCACCTGATCTGGGTCTATGTGTCTCCACATGGGATGAGCAGGCTCTTCCATGGCCACAGACTAAACAAGCCCACATCATCGTTCCCACACACCCGTGGTGAGTTAGGGTGAAGAGTATTGTTGTCTGATGTAGGAGTGAGAGATACATTTCCTAGACTCTGCTTTGAGAAGTGTAATGGACTGATGGCCATCAGAAGCCTCACCTGGCTTCTGTTCAAATCCCATCAGGGGCCGGTGGGACATTTAAATTCAACTAACAATCTGGATTATTTTCCAAAGGAAATCAATCATAGAGTACTCCAAAAATAAAATACATCTGGCTACATGTAACTCCTGCCCCACTGCAATATGGTTGGCCTTTAACGGGCTGAGAAATGATTCACTCTCTAAGTGATTAGTCCATTTTTGAGTTTTGGTCATGTTTAGTTTAGGTATACGGTGTGGAAGCAGGCCCTTCGGCCCACTGGGTCCGCGCCGACCAACGATCACCCATATACTAGTTCCATCCTACCCACGAGGGACAATTTACAGAAGCCAATTAAACTACAAACCTGCATGGTTTGGAATGTGGGAGGAAACCAGAGCAAACCCATGCAGTCACGGGGAAAACGTACAAACTCCGCAAAGGCAGCACTTGTACTCAGGATTGAACCAAGGTCTCTGGCGCTGTAAGGCAGCAACTCTACCACTGTGCCACCCACTATGTCATGGGAATAATTGGGAGTGTGGATCCCCGGATGGTTCTGCACTCCTTCTTTAAGGAAGGAAGAACTTGCATTGGAGGTGCTGTCAGAGATGACAGCAAGATTGATTCCCGTGGATGAAGATATTGTCGTTTGCATTACGTGTCACTTTATTCAGGCCTCAGAATAAGGAGTAGGCTACTTACAGTTGAGAAGAAATTTATTTACTTGAGAGAGGTTTGGAATTCACTATTCCAGTGGCTCAATCGTTGAAACATCCAGAGCAGCGACTGATAGATTCCCGTGCGTTAAGGCAATCGAGAGATATGGAGATAATGCAGAGGGAAGGCCCTGAGATAGAAGATCAGCCATGATCTTTGCTGAATATCAAGGCAGGTTTTAGGGATTGAGTAGCCTACATCCACTCCTGCTTATGTCCGCGTGTGGGATCTACCATTAATGGACCAGGGAAGCGAGCACTAGCGACATCTCCAGCATCAGGCCTCCTTACCAGTGAGACGGGGACGGGTGCCGGCTTCCTCCGGTAGTAGTCGCAGGCATTCAGCTTCAGGCTCAGTGACAGGGCGTGGAAGGCCACCAGGTACAGGCCGTCCGCATTCATCAGCGTCTGGCAGCTGCTGATCTCTCCGGTGTTCAGACCCGGGGAGCACAGCAGTTCTGAAAGACATGACACACACAATTTTCTATTCTTCCCCATATTCCCATAAATTCTCCCCAGTTTCAACCAGTTACCCACACACCAGGGGCAAGTTTACATAGTCATACAGCACAGGAGAAGACCCTTCAACCCAACTTGTGAATGTTGTCCAATATGTCCCATCTAACCTATTCCCCTTTGCCTGCATTTAGTCTACCTATATCCATCTCAATCTTTCCAACCCAGCGACCAAGAATTGTTAGCGATACAAACGCACGTTTCTAGGGCATGAGAGGAAACCGGTGCATCAGGGAAGAGAACCTATCACTTGGGCACAGGCAGCACTCTGGCCAGGATTGAACTGGGGACACTGGGCCTTTGAGGCAGCAGCTCTCCAGTAGTGGGAGAATCTAGGACCAGAGGGCACAGCCTTAGAATTAAAGGACGTACCTTTATAATCGAACGGGAATTTCTTTAGCAAGAGGCTGGTGAATCTGTAGAATTCATTACCACAAGACAGCTGTGGAGCCCAAGTCAATGGATATTTTAAAGCGGAGATTGATAGGTTCTTGATTAGTCGGGGTGCCAAAGGTTATGTGGAGAAGGCAGGAGAATGAGGTTGAGAGAGACAGCCATGAACAAATGGAGGCGCAAACTCAATGAGCCGAATGGCCAAATTCTGCTCCTATATCTGATCTTATGATCATGATACAGCTGTACAAGTTATTCGTGAGACCACACTTGGAGTACCATGTGCAATTCTGATCACTCAGCTAGAGGAAGGATATCATTAAATTTGAAAGGAGAGTCACCAGGACATTACCACGACTTACAGACGAGTTGTAGGGAGAGGTTGGATAGGCTGGGATTTTTTTCTTTGGAGGGTAGGAAGCTGAAAGTGACTTTATTGAGGTGTACAAGATCACGAGGGGCATTAATAAAGTGAATGCTCACAGTCTTTTTCCTCCAAGAGTAGAGGATTCTAAAACTAGAGAGCAGAGGCTTAAGGTGAGAGGAGAGATATTTAAGATGAATCACTGGGACAACTTTGTAGTCTGTATCTGGAATGAGCTGCCAGAGGAAGCTAAAGAATCAGATACAACTACAACTTTCAAAAGCCATTTGGACGTATATGTGGATAGGAATGGTTGAGAATAATATGGCCATATGCAGGCAAATGGCCAAGACTGCCAACATAGTTGGCATGGACAAGGTGGGATAAAGGGCCTGTTTCCATGTGGTATAGCTCTATGACTCAAACATAACAGCATTCACCATCTCCCCAGGTAGACATACTTGGTCAGATCTTCATAGCAATCCATATCATAGCACAAAGAAAGGCCATTTCATTTGTCAGATCAGGCAGATACAATTAGGACTTTTAAAAGACATTTGGACAGATATTTGGATAGGAATTATTAAGAGAGGCATGGGCCAAATGCATACAAATGAAACTATCGAAGTTTGTCAACATGGTTGGACCGAAGAGCTTGTTTCTGTGCTGTATCTCTCCAAGATCAGGGTGAGACTATCCCATCTGAATGGAGGCTGTCTGAATAAGGTGTTTCATAGTCAGTGCCATCTGTCCTACAATTGCAACAGTGACCACACAGTTGCTAGGGGATGTTGGGAAAAGTGCCATCAAACCCCAGAAGATTGTGTGTTGGGGTTAGGGTGGGGTTGTTGGGTTAGGGTGAGAGCTGTACCTGACTGCAGCCCTGAACAGAAGACGGAGGCGAAGCTCTGCAGTGAAGAGTCAACTTCATCCATGCGAGGGAGGGAGAGGAGACGAGGGAGAATGGTGACGAGCGACTGCACGAAGATTCGGGCACTGTGCTGATCGGCCTCCTGGTTCCTGAGCACCTTGAGGGTTAGGGTGGTTCCGTGCAGTGAGCGGTGGCCGGGGAAGTCCCGGTGTCCTTGCTCCTCGTCTGCCAGCGAGCAGTTGTCGGAGCCGATCTCTGAGACGTCCGACCTGCCCGAGTCCTTCTCGGCCGCCATTGAGTACTGGTCGCATGAGTCGAACTCGGTTCTGGAGGCATCCTGCTCGTCCACGCTGAAGTTGCTCTCGCTGTAGCGGGAGCCCGGCGGGCGGCCGGTCCTGGGGTCGACCGACAGGAAGTTGGCAAAGTCTACATAGGTGTGGGTGCCATTGTTGGGGTGGGCCGGGTCGGGGTGGTCTCCTTCCTCGGCCCCCAGCGGCGCCATCCTGCACGGGGCCTCGGCAGGGTCCGTCCCACCCGGGTACTCGGGGCAGTCCGTCTCCTCCGGTGTGGTGCGGCCCGTCTCCGCGGTGACGCTGATGCTGACGTCCGGGCTCTTGCCCGCTCCGGTCTCCCACTGGGCCTGCTCGGTGGACAACACCCGCCGCTGCCAGCGGAAGTCGGCCTCGCTGATCTCCATCGACTCGCGGGCCGACTCGGCGCCACCCCTCAGCTCCTCTGCGTGCTTCAGCAAGTGCCGCACCTGGTCGTCGGACAGGCCCCCGCCCCGGCTCAGCTGCTCCAGGCCGGCCAGCAGAGCACAGACGCAGGACACGGCTGAGTGGCAGGCCTCAATGCCCCCCTTCACACAGGCCTCCGTCATACCATCCATGATACTGTGGGCAGGGACACACAGGGGGTGAGAGCCGGCAAACAGACAACCCACCACCTCATCCACATCAACCAAACAAACCCTCCCGCCAACCCCACCTCTCCCCACCCATCTCATCCCCCACACCCACCTCACCCATCGCACACCAACTCCCACCCACCCACCTCACCGCACCTCCCCACGCACCTCAACCCTGAACTTCAAAGGGACTAGTTCAACTTCTAACCCCCCCCCCACCCACTTCACCCCAACCACCCACCTCACCCCCGCCGCCCACCATCCCCCGCACCCACCTCACCCATCACACATCAACCCCTACCCAGCTCACCGCTCCCCCCATGCACCTCGCCCACCTCACCCCAACTCCCCATCAGCCACTTCACCATCCCACCCCGCCCACCCCACCCCTGTTCTAGTGCGCTGATAAAGGACCTCCCTTATTCAGGGGTAACATGAGCAAACGCAGTCAAGTAACGGGTAAGTATACAGCTAGCGACAAGGCCCTTCATCAGCATTGACATACAGAGGGATCTTGGGGTACAAGTCCATAGCTCCCTGAAAGCGGCAGAACTAAGTATTAGAGTCAGGAAGTCATGTTGCAGCTTTATAAAACTCTATCCAGCTCGCATTTGGAGTATTATCTGTCCTAGTTGCCACGTTAGAGCCAGGATGTGGAGGTCTATCTCGAAGGTAAGATGGGGAAAGTTGAAAGGAGATGTGCAGAGCATGTTAGTTTTTTTACACAGAGAATGATGGGTGCATGGAACACACGGCCAGCGTGGTTGTGATAGCAGAACAATAGTGGTGTTTAAGAGGCCTGTAAATAGGCACATGGACATGCAGGGAATGGGGGGCAATGGAGCACATGCAGGCCAAAGGGACTAGTTCAACTTGCACACTGTTGTGGGCCGATGGGCCTGTTCCTGTGCTGTACTCATTTATGTTTCATGTTCTCGAGGAATAATGTCATCAAAACCATATGACATAGGTACTCAGCAGGTCAGGCAACATCCATAGAGCCAACAAGTGTAAGTTGAGACACTGCATTAAAATCTGACCCAGAACGTCAACCTACACCTTTTGCCTTCTCACAATGCTGTTCAACCCACATCTTGTTTGTTTCAGACATCAACCTCTGCTCTCGCTTGTGTCTCCAAACATCTCTATAACCAGAGGGCAGATGTTTCACGTGAGGAGTAGGAGGTCAAGCAAGGTTACAAGGAAGAGTTAAAACTATTCCCTCTAGTATTTGACATTTCCACCCTGGGAAAAAGCTTCTGACTGCCTACCCTATCTATGCCGCTCACAATTTTATAAACTTGTTTTTCCCCTCAAGCTCAGATGCTCCAGAGGAAACAATTCAAGTTTACCAACCGTTCCTTGTGGATAATGTCTTCTAATCCAGTTGGCACTGGGAGTATATAAGTGAGGTAGATGCATCTTGGAAAGCTCAGGAAACTGGCAATGGGCAACTGGTGCAGAAGAGAAGAATTATAGTGGAGGAGGAGTCAATTGAAAATTTCAACATACAAACGGATTAATCTTGGCGAGGCAAAGCGTTTATGGATGAAGGTGGATAAGACGAAGTTCAGAGATAACTCTGGGTAGGTCCAGGATAAGCACTGAGCAGGTGACTTACATCTTGTGAAGATCCAAGTGTGACTTCCTTCGCTGACTGGAGCGCCTCCTGGTCTCCCCTTCGTACACGGTGGGACCAGCGAGATCGTATAGGCGTTGGGGGCTGCTGAGAATCTGTGCAGGTGGAATCAGACAGGCGTTAGTGCAGGAAAATGCATCAGACATCTTTTGTCAAACACACTCTCACCTCCAGCTGAAAGGGCCATTAGTTTTAAGTCTCAATCCAGAGAACGGAGCACAAACAACATTCCAACGTCACTGGCGCTGCCTCTGACGGACTTTGTGGAAGTAGGCATGGGGTTTTTTTTTTTTGGAAAGACAGTCAAGAAAAATGCCAGATTACTTGTTATTCTTTCTTTTAAAATCTTTTTATTGTTTTTTTTCCAAAAAAAACAAAAATAAAACATAAAAAACAGAGCAAAAAGAATAATGATAAACATAACAATGGCATTGATACATAGGGATCAGGATTACATTAAAACAGGTATAACCTAATATGAGACCAGTGTCAAAATACACAATGAATATAGACCTCTATGTAAATATAGTTAAATCTTTAAAAGGAAACGTATAAATGAAAAAAAAACACAAAGATAAAAAGACAAAAAGAAAAAGAAAAAGAAAAAAAATGAAAAAACAAAACCCCCCTAAACTAAAGAAAAAAAAGAAAAGAAAAATTGATAATAATAAAGTAAGAATAAAAATAAAATAAATAAAAAAACAAAGCAAAACCGAATCTGAACTGAGAATTTCAACAATTTAAGGCTGTTTGTCGTCAAGTCCGTTCCACCCTATAGAGGTAAAATAATTTTTATAACGGGTAAAGAGGGAGCAATTTATGTTGTATGAAAGTGTTCAATAAATTTTCCCCAAGTCTTATCAAATTTAACCAAGGGTTCAACAATGTCACTCCTGATTTTTTCTAAATTTAAACATGATATCGTTTCAGAATACCACTGGAGTGTGGTCGGAGGGTTGGAGTCTTTCCATTTAAATTAAATAAATCTTCTGGCGATTAATGTGGTAAAAGCAATCAACCGATGGGCGGAGTGGGACAAATGAATAGAATCTAACATTGGTAGCCCAAAAATTGCAGTAATAGGATGAGGTTGTAAATCTATACCTAAGACTACAGAAATAGTATCAAAAATGTATTTCCAATATTTTTCCAAAAGAGGGCAGGACCAAAACATATGGGACAGTGAGGCCACTTCAATGTTACATCTGTCACAGGTAGGATTTATATGACCATAAAAACGAGCTAACTTATCTTTTGACATATGAGCTCTGTGAACCACCTTGAATTGTATCAAAGTGTGTCTTGCACATATTGAAGAGGTATTAACTAATTGAAGAATCCTCTCCCATTTCTCTATAGATAAAGAAATTTGGAGTTCTCTTTCCCAGTCATTCTTAATTTTATCAAATGTATCTATTTGTAATTTCAAAATCAACTCATAAATAGTCGTTATTAATCCTTTCTGATAAGGGTTCAACTGTAAAAAAAAATCCAAAATTTCGGATTGATGTGGTAAATGAAAAAGGGGTAGATTAGCCTTCCAAAAATGTCTAATTTGTAAATATCTAAAAAAGTGTGAATTAGGTAAGTTATATTTATTGGAGAGTTGTTCGAAAGACATAAAACAACCCTCCAAAAACAAATCACGAAAAGCTACTAATCCCTTCCTCTTCCATAACAAAAAAACTTGATCAGTACTAGATGGTTGGAAGAGATAATTGGATAAAATAGGACTCGATAAGATAAAATCATTTAGTCCAAAAAACTTACGAAATTGAAACCATATTCGGAACGTATGTCTTATTATTGGGTTAGTCGTATTTTTATTCAATCTCGTAATTGTAAAAGGTAACGAGGCCCCTAGAATAGAAGCCAATGATAGCCCTTGTAAGGAATCACGTTCTAGGTTTATCCATCCTGGGCACTGGGTATCTTCTAAATCTTTTGTCCAAAATATTAAATAACAAACATTGACTGCCCAATAGTAGAGTCTTAGGTTCGGCAATGCCAAACCACCATCTTTTTTTTATTTCTGTAAGTATTTTTTACCTAGTCTGGGATTTTTATTCTGCTATATATATGAAGAAATTTTGGAGTCTATAATATCGAAGAAAGATTTGGCAATAAAAATTGGTATTGTCTGAAATAAATACAGAAATTTAGGTAAAATGAACATTTTAATAGCATTGATTCGGCCAATTAAAGATAAGGACATTGGTGACCATTTAGTAAACTGATGTTTAATAAGGTCAATTAAAGGCATAAAATTAGCTTTAAATAAATCCTTGTGTTTCTTGGTGATCTTAATACCTAAATAAGTAAAACTTTCGGTAGTCAATCTAAATGGAAACTGTCCATAACTCGAAACAAAATTATTTAATGGAAAAAGCTCACTCTTACTAAGATTTAGTTTATAACCAGAAAAATGACAAAATTGGTTAAGTAATGCTACTATTGCCGGAATAGATTTCTCAGGGTTATAAATAAATAATAACAGATCATCTGCATAAAGAGATAGCTTATGTGTCTTATTCCCGCTTATGTGTCTTATTGTTATTGAGGGAAGCCATGGATATGGAAAATGGAGTTGAAGATCAGCCAATGGTCTGCTCCTGCTCCTACTTCTAATGTTCTTGTATACCACTCGCTGCAACTATGCAACCCTCCTGCAGGGGTACACTGCCCAACGTCGCAAGAGATAGGTATAACCGAACGGCCGGTTGAGAAAGCCAAGCCTTGCGATGGTGAGTGAGCACTGGAGATGGGGAAGCCTGGTGTCATGGACCGCACTGCAGCAGAAATCGTGAAAACCATCTCTACCCTTGGCAAACTGACAAAACGACCTGCGCGGTTCCATTCCCACTCCTGAACCATCCTCCACCACTCAAGGAACACCAGCCTTGCTCACAGCTCAGTCTCCTGTACCCTTTCTCCCCAGTACAATCCTCCAAGGATTCTTCTCCCAAACAGGTGATGGAAGAAGCGACACAAAGTATAAGTTTCCACATGATGGAAGAGGTGAGAGAGAATGATAGGAGTTTGGTGGAGAGGTAGGTGGAGCAGATTTCATGCCAGAGAACTTTATAAAAGAAAACAACGAAGAATTATATAATTGCACTATTTTGTAAATTTTTCAAGATAGTACTTCTACCTGCACCTACGCCGTAATATTCTTCGACCAACACCTCTATCTAATTCGTAAGATGCCATGCCACACAGTTTACCTGCTGGTTTGATTATGACCCATTCACAAGATATGTGTCAGGATAGTTAAGGGCCTGTCCCACTTACGTGTCCTTGGCACGCAAATTACGCGACCTCGTCGTCGCGTTGAGGCGCACGGGCACCATGTGGCCGCGCGGGGCCGGTCCCACTGAGAAGCGCGGAGGGGAATGTAGATGTGCGCGACATCGCGCGGGGCTCCAAAATTTTTGTAGCGAACGAAATCTTCACGCGCCAACGGCCTGTCGCATAACTGATGGCCAAAGTGGGACAGGCCCAAGACCGTGGCGCGACGCAACGTCTCACCTCCAACAGCAGCAGAAGCAGGCAAACGATCGTCGAACTCAGCCTGGGGCTCACGGCCGTTGCAGTCCAGATCCGCCCCCACTTCTACTCCCAGAGCGGGGCCAAGAAAATTGAAGATAGACACAAAATGCTGGAGTAACTCAGCAGGACCAGCAGCATCTCTGGAGAGAAGCAATGGGTGACGTTTCGCGTCAAGACCCTTCTTTCAGACTGAAGAAGAGTCTCGACCCGAAACGTCACCCATTCCTTCCCTCCAGAGATGCTGCTGGTCCCGCTGAGTTACTCCAGCTTTGTGTGTCCATCTTCAAATGACGTCATGTGCTCCAGACGGCTGTGCGGGCGAATTAAGTCGCGCGTGACCTTCGCGGGACCGTCCCGCGTCAACGAGGTCGCGTAATTAGCGTGCCAAGGACACGTAAGTGGGACAGGGGCTTTAGTGTCTACTTCCAATGCTTTTAATGCAATCTGGTGACCCTCAGGGCGTCTGATTTGATCAGGTGTATGAGTGGGATTGCTCTCTCTTTCTCTCTCTCTCTCTCTCACACACACTTATATGATGTACACCCAACACACACACACACACACATAAAACAAAGGGAAATACATACACACACACATTCATTGGGTAAAAATAAATGTGCATACACAACACATACAGATGGTTGAAAACTTCAAATTCCTAGGAGTAAATATCACCAACGACTTCTCCTGGACCACTCATATTGAAGCAACGACAAAGAAAGCACACTAATGCCAGAAGGCTAAGATGGCTTAGGAAGTTCGGCATGTCCCCAACTACCCTCACCAACTTCTACAGATGCACCAGAGTGAGTATTTTATCGGGATGCATCACGCTTGCTTTGGGAACAGCTCCATTCAAGAACGCAAGAAATTGCAGCGAATTGTGGACGCAATCCAGACCATCACACAAACCAACCCCCCTTCCATTGACTCCATATACCTCACACTGCCTCAGCCAGGCCAGCAGCATAATCAAGGACGAGTCTCACCCTGGCCACTCCTTCTTCTCCCCTCTCCCATTGGGCAAAAGGTACAACCGTGTGAAAATGCACCACCTCCAAATTCAGGGAGTTTCTACCCAGCTGTTATCAGGCAACTAAACCATCCTACCACAACCAGAGAGCAGTCCTGAACTACTATTGGACTACCTTTGATCAAACTTTACTGGCTGTACCTTGCACTAAACGTTATTCCCTTATCATGTATCTGTACATTGTGAATGGCTCGATGGTAATCATGTATTGTCTTTCCGCTGGCTGGTTAGCACGCAACAAAAGCTTTTCGCTGTACATGTGACAATAAACTAAACTAAATTGATAAACTGATATAAACAGTCACAAACACACACACATACATACTCAGTCATACACACACAAACACACACATACACTCAGTCACGCACACACAAAACACTCAGTCACTAACACAATACACACTCATGTGCACACAGACACCCCTTTCTCTAGTAGATGCAGTTTTACCTCCTTCATGATCTTGATGGCCTCCACCCTGTGCTGTGGGGGTGGGTAGAGCAGCAGCCGATGGTACAGTGACTGCAGCACGGGCCTCAGTGACTCCAGGCAGCCCACTAGTCGGACCAACTCCACGGCGATGTAATATATAGTGCGCGCCACCGGCTCGCTTAGAGCTGGGGCCATGGACGAGCAGCCGGACCCTCGGCCATGGTCAGAGACCCCGGCAAGTGTGGCCTCGCTCTCTGCCGAAGAGGCCCCGTGGGCAGACGAGATGGTCTTGTCGCGGATGGGGTTGCCCAGGATGACTATCAGCGCCGGACAGAGCTGCCTCCTGCAACAACAACACAATTGATTCAAGGGCATGGACTGGAACAGCCCACGCTTGTGTAGCGCCTACGAAATGGACCCCAGACACTTTGCAGGATGGCATTGAGAACCTGTGGGGTGCGACAGGCTCAGTCAAGGTGATGGAACAGCACACAGGAAGAGTTGGAAGCAACACTCAAGAGGAAAACTCCAGGACCCACAGGGTTTCGTACTGGTTCCTGGGTAATGGACGGCTCGCAGTTATTGCCATCCCTGACTCACATGCCCTGTTGAGCTGCCGCAGACTGTTGAGGTCTACAAATCTTATTGTTTTTTGGGACTGGAATCACAAATAGTCCAGGGCAAATAGTGCATCCCTCCTCGAATCAGGCAGATGCCATAGTTGCCTGGTCACTAATTGCAGGGTCAATGCTACATTTCCATACCAAGGTGACGGTAGCTTAAATATCTTAGTGGTTTCAAACACTGATAATTTAATCCATTAGTACAGGTTTCATCTGACATTCCATCACCAATACGTCAGAACATCCCACACTGACTCACTGTGACCTCTGGTTCTGCACTGTAAACCCCCATCACTTTGGCTTTACTGTGGACATCTCAGGCGCTGGCAGGTTTGCTGCTAATGCTGGTTGGAGATATTCCTCACCTCCCTATTGCAAACACTCCACCAAAAAAAACAATTCCCCAAAATTATTTCCCCCTCTCCAAGTTTTTATAAACAATTTAGAAATAGACTTTATATTTTTTATTAATTTTGTGGGGCATGGGTGTCATCGGGAAGGTCCGTTTTTATTGACATCCTTTAATTGTAGTTTCCTTGAACCAGATCCATTAGAGATTTAATGAGCCGAACAGCCTCCTTCCCTGGTAGAAATGCAGAATGGTTACAATCCCATTTCGACAAGATTTACACACACTTCCCTTTCATTACTGGCAGAAAATGAGGCAATTTGGTCCGTTGTATCCATGCTATAACTTTCCAAGAACCTTCTGGTTAGTCCTACTACAAGATGTGAAAGATTGGCCAGTAGTGGAGGATATCTCACTGCGACTCGTGCATCTGAGAAAGGTGGCCAAGAATGATTGAGGTTGACCTTCATCGGGAGCTGGGTGGGATATGTGTATCTCCAAGGGCTGAATGCAATGTCCTGCCCTGCAGGTTTAAAGAAAGCTGGTGCAGGCCACTCAGCCCCTTGGGCCTGCTCTGCCATTCAGGAAGATCATGATGATCCTCCACCTTGTCCACTTTCCTGCCTCTTGCCCATTTCCTCTTATTATGTTCACATTTTTTAAAAAAACAATTAATCAGACAGTCAGAACCTTTCTCCCAGGGTGGAAATATCAGAGGGAATAGCATTAAGGTGAGAGGGGGAATTTTTAAAGATGTACAGGGCAAGTTTTTTACAGAGGGTGGTGAGTGCCCGGAACACACTGCTGGGTGGTGATGGTGGAAGTGGATATTACAGTAGCATTTAAGAGACTTCTGAATAGGAATATGGATATGCACAGAGTGGATGGATATGGACTATGTGCAGAGTTGGTTTTGGCATCATGTTCAGTACAGACATTGTGGGCCAAAGGGCCTGTGCGATACTGTTGTTCTATGTTCTATATTCTAATCAACCTCACTTCTGAGTACAATCAACTTCTACAGCTCCCTACAGGAAAGAGTTTTAAAAATCTACTACCCTCTCCATAAAAATCTTCCATTCTCAGTCTGCAATTGTGAAACGGTTACTCTGAGGCCGAATCCACGAGCTCCAGAATCAGCCACAGCAAACTGCTTCTCGACTTCCACCCAGCCACGCCACTCACATTTATGTGTGTCGTAGGATTACTTCTCATTCTTCCAAATCAAAGAGTTCTGGCTAATCGTCTTCAGTCTCTTAAGACAATCCTCTCAGAACTAATTAGAAAGCTATTGGAAAGAGCTAGCATAGAACAGTACAATAAGAGAATTGGCCCATTCACCCATTATATCTGTGCTGAGCCTGATGCCAAATTAAATTAATATCTTCTGCCTGTACACAATCCATATCCCTCCATTCCTTGTATATCCATGTGCTTATCTAAAAGCCTCTTAAATGCCACTTTCATACAGTATCTGCTTACAGCGACACTCCCGGCCGGCAGCGCAGTCCAGGAACCCACCACTCTCTGTGTAAAGAAACTTGCCACAAGCATCTCCTTTAAGCTTTCCCCCTCTGTCCGTAAAGCTACGACCTCTAGTATTTGATATTTCCACCCTGAGAAAAAGATTTGGAGTGTGTACCCTATATATGCCTCTCATAATTTTGCAAACTTCGATCAGGTCCCCTGGGCCTCCGAAGCTCCAGAGAAATCAATATGTTTGTCCAACCTCTCCTTACATCTAACATCCTCTAATCCAGGCAGCATCCATGTAAACTTCTTCTCCAGCTTCTAAGCCTCCACATCGTTCCTATAATGGGAGCAACAAGACTGCATGCAATGGTCCAAATAAGGTGTTGCCAAACTTTTTGAATGCTGCAATATCACTTCCTGGCTCATACTTAATGCTCTGACCGATGAAGGCAAGCATACCCTATGCCTTGGATGGGCACAAAATTCTGGAATAACTCAGCAGGTCAGGCAGCATTTCTGGACAAAATGTATAGATGACATCTGAAGAAGGATCCTGACTCGAAACGTCGCCTATCCATTTTCACCAGAGATGCTGCCTGACCTGCTGAGTTACTCCAGCATTTTGTGTCTATTTTTGGTATAAACCAGAATCTGCAGTTCCTTTTTATTACATTATACCATATGCCTTCCTTATCACTATCTATTTGTGTTGTCACTTTCAGAGAGTTAAGCTCAAGCTTTGAAACCGTGTCCAAGTCCAGGAATCTGTATAATGCCCTCCAATCAAATAATTCATCGCCACTCAGATACACTGAAGTACAATAATTAAATGCCACAGCAGTGAGGTACCGATGAACGATGTCTCAGGAACAGGTAGTGAAAGAAGAGGGACAGAGATCAAAATGTGAGAGGCTGTGAATAAGGAGGCAGCTATACTCACCACAGCAGGTCGGTGAAGCCTTTGTGATGATGCATGAGAGGAGAAGAGCTGCTGAACATGGAGAGGATGCACTCTAGGTACAAGAGCTGCATGTGTTGGCTGTCGCTGAAAGGCAGAGATCAAGGTAAGAGCAGGCTCCATCCTGTGCGGCGGGGAGGTTTCCCAGCGAAGGGTATCAATCCCCCCCCCCCCCCCCCGGCCCCAAGTGGGAGGGGTAGCAGTTGGACTCTGACGCAAAGTCCAGAAAACAGACCAGTGAGACCAAGCATGGACTAAGTAATAGTTTCGCCGAATACCTACACTTGATCCACCGAGGCCTGTGGGATCTCCCGGTTGCTAACCATTTTAATTCCCTTACCCATTCCCATACTGACCTTTCTGTCTTGGGCCTCCTCCATTGCCAGAATGAGGCCATATACAAACTAGAGGAACAACACCTCTTATTCCACCTGGGTAGTTTACAATCAAAATGGTATGAACACTGAAATGTTCAAATTTTACCCACTTTCTTTCCCCTCCTATCTTGATGTACACACATTTTTCCCCATCATGTCCCATCACCCTGCTCCTTTCCCATCCTCTGTCCACTCATCTGCTATCCTCGAGTCTCATATTTCCCTTTCATTCCATCTCTTTCCCTTCGCCACTGTCCCAGTTAAGCCTACCCATCAGTTGGTTGATTAAAAAGCCCCGCAGGCCCGGATGAAAGAGTGTAGGAAAGAACTGCAGATGCTGGTTTAAATCAGAGGTAGACACAAAATGCTGAAGTAACTCAGCGGGACAGGCAGCATCTCTGGAGAGAAGGAATGGGTGACATTTCGGGTCGAGACCCTTCTTCAGTCTGAAGAGATGCTGTGTGTCCCACTGAGTTACGACAGCATTTTGTGTCTACCCTGGATGAAAGATCCTGGGTATATTTTTTTACTCGGGATGCAGCATTCTGCTCTGGTCCACTTACTTCACAACCCTTTGCAGCTTCTCATAAAGGACAGAGAGCACAGAGACCATGTCTTCACAGAGTGCTTCAGCGGAGACCGACTGGCCTGAAACAAGAGTCCAACATGACCAGGTTCAAAACAATTCACAGACCTGCGGCACGACAAAGTCAGCGGAGAGCAGCAACCACCAGCGACTCAGATAGTTGGAGGGGGAAAACAACGGTATGGTGGGACAGCAGGTAGTGCTGCTGTTTCACAACTCTGGCAACCAGAGTTCAATGCTGACCTTGGATGTTGTATTGGTGGAGACTGCGTGCTCCCCCGAGACTATGTTGGGTTTCCTCCAGGCGCTCCAGTTTTCTCCCACATCCTGATGTGCTGGCAGGTTCGATTACTACCACAAGATGCCTTGTGGCAGGGGAATGGGTGATTTGATTGAAATGTGAGAGAGAATGGGTTGTAAGGAAACCAGTGGTGGAATGGTACTAGTGGGGGTCCATCAGTTAACATAGGACGATGGACTGAATGGCCTCCCCCGACGGTGTGTGAACATATCAGACATTTTAGATTGTAAGTAAGAGATGGTGGGATATCCTTGACCTTGGGTTTGGTGGATACTGTCAGAATACCCACATTGGATATCTATGAGGAGGGAAAATTTTCAGATCTAATGGTCTCCTACGTTGGGTTCTATGATTTAGCCCAACATATCCACCGAGAGTTTCACCTCCACCACCATGCTGAGAGATTACCTTTGTTGTGAGATTCCTCCCGTCCACCCTCGTTCTGCAAGAGGAAAAAAAAGCATTAGTGAGGGTCAGGCAATCGCTTACTTTATCACCAAACTGTGACAGACACAGGGGACATCGCTCCATCTTTCAATCTGATCTGTGTATCATGAGCTCTTCTCCCCTATCATCGTTTGTTTTACCTGCACCTTCTCTGTAGCTGTAATATTATATTCTGCTCTGTTTATTTTCTCTTTTGCACTACCTGATGTATTCATGCATGTTATGATTTGACTCAATAGCACACCAACCAAAATGTTTCACTTTACAATAATAGATCATGCCAATATCACCAATTTTAGTACCAATGCCATCCCTTAATACCCTTCATTAACAAATCTATCTCAGATTTATAATAAAATGGATGAACTTTAATTGATCTTTAGGAAAAAAAGTCCTAATTTTTTTATGGCCTCTTAATATCGAAGTATAAAAAGTCCGTAGTTCCTCGGCTTTTCCTTGGGGTTTCTTCAATAGAGGCATAAGATTAGCCACCCTCCAGTCATCCAGAAACTCAACCACGGGCGTCAAAGACAAAAATATCTCATCCAGTGGCCCCACAATTTCATCCCTAGCTTCCCACAATCTTCAAGGATACACTTGATCAGGTACCAGGGATTTATCTATCTTAATGCGTTTTAAGACCACCAGCACCTTCTCTTCTGCAATGTGGTCTCTCTTCCAGACCATTAACGCCGAGTTCCCTGTCTTTCATGTCTTTCTTCACAGTAAATACAGATGAGGTTAATTGATTTCACACCCTGTTTATCTTTAAGGGGCCCTATTCTCTTCCTTGTTACTCTTTTAGCCTGAATATGCTTGTAGAATCTCTTTGGATTCTCCTTTGTCTTATCTGCCAAAGCTATCTCATGTCCCCTTTTTGCACTCTATGCACCTCAACAGATTCGCCTGATTCCAGCTGCCTACAGCTGACATAGTATGGCTCCTTTTTCCTTGAACAGAGCCTCAATTTCTCTCGTAATACAGGGTTTTCCATTCCTGCCAGCCTTGCCCCTCAATCTCCTCATAACTAAAATCCTCCAGTTCAAGCAACATCCAGGCGAATCCCGTCTGCACTCACTCCAGCACAACCATATCTTTCTTATAGTGTGGTGACCAGAACAACAACTGCAGCCTAACTAATGTTTTGTGAAGTTGCAGCGTAACCTTCCCACATTTAAAATCAATGGAGACACAAGATATTGCAGATGTTGGAATCTGGAGCAAAATATATACTGTTGGAAAAACTCAGTGGATCAAGCTGCATCTGTTGAGGCAAAACGATGGTTTAGGTTTTGGGTCAAGATCCTGCAACACTTACTTATATTCTATGCCCCACCTGTGTTGCCAATTTCAGGGAACTATAGACTTGGATCCTTGATCTCTCTGTTCACCAACATCTGTATGTCCTGACCATATTTGACTTACCAGAGTGCATCATCTTTCACTTGACAGGATTAGATTCCATCTGCCAATTCTCCACTCAACTTTCTTTCTGGCCTACATCTTGCTGTATCTTTAGACAACCGCCCTCACTATCCAAAACACCACCAACTTTCACATCATACACAAGATTAATAATCGTACCTCCAATATTCATATCCAAGTTGATATTTTGAAATGTCCAACAAATCATTCCTTAGCCAGTTTAAAGTCATGTGCACAGTCTATAATCTCCCTTCTTATTTATTTCATTTTTTGTTTAGTTATAGGAGCAGAATTAAGCCATTCGGCCCATCAAGTCTACACCACCATTTAATCATGGCTGATCTATCTTTGTGAGCATTCTCCCGCCACTCTCCCAATAACCCGACACCCGCACTAATCAAGAATCCGTAAATCCACACCTTAAAAATATCCATTCTTAGGTCACTTCATCTTGGCAAAGTATCACCCCAGTAAAACGACCCTGCACTGTTTGTGGTAGTCACTGCCCACTAGTCTGGTCTACACACAGCAGTAACTGTATCATCTTGAATGGCAGAGGTTGAATCTGCTGTGTAGATACAAGGAAATGCAGATGCTGGTTTTCAATAAAGGACATAAAGTGTTGGAGTAACTCAGTGGGTCAGGCAGCATCTCTGGAGAACATGGATAGGTGATATTTCGGGTCTGGAACCTGGCTGAAGAAGGGTCCTGACACAAAATGTCACATGTCCACATTCTCCAAGGATGCTGCCCGACCTGTTGAGTTACTCCAACACATTGTGTTTGACTCTGCTGCGCTTGAATGACGTGGGTCCCCTACTGCTCTCAGCCAGATGCCACTGAGGGACAGACGGCAGTGACACTTGGCGTGGTTGTTGAAGCTGGCTCACCTCGCTCTCCTGCTTCATGCGCAGCTGCTGAGCCAGGTCGCCGAACATCTGGCTGAGGGTAGCCCGCACGGCAGTGTTGATACTGCGCTGGTGACAGCTGGTGACGTACGTCTCGATGCAAACCTGGTCGGTTACAACAGAGAGAGGCGGCTGTGAGCAGCAGCTGAGTGTCCCTCGGACAGATCTCACACACTGGTGAGGGCAGGCCCAGTGTGTGCCAGTGCATGTGTGTGTGTGTGTGTGTGTGTGTGTGTGTGTGTGTGTGTGTGTGTGTGTGTGTGTGTGTGTGTGTGTGTGTGTGTGTGGGTGTGTGTGTGTGTGTGTGTGTGTGTGTGTGTGTGTGCGCGCATCCGATTGACGCATGCATTTGCAATTACAAATGGTGCATGTACACAAACATGCATGACCACGAACATGCATGTTGTGCCGCAAAGATCGATGTTGGGGCCACAACTGTTTACCATATATATTAATGATTTGGAAGAGAGAATTAGGAGCAACACTAGCAAGTTTGCGGATGACACAAAGCTGGGTGGCAGTGTGAATTGTGAGGAGGATGTTAGGAGGTTGCAGGGTGACCTGGACTGGTTGAGTGAGTGGGCAGATGCGTGGCAGATGCAGTATAATATAGATAAATGTGAGGTTATCCACTTTGGCGGCAAAAACAAGGGGGCAGATTATTATCTCAATGGGGTTAGGTTAGGTAAGGGGGAGGTGCAGCGAGACCTGGGCGTCCTTGTACACCGGTCACTGAAAGTTGGCTTACAGGTAGAGCAGGCAGTGAAGAAAGCTAATGGAATGTTGGCGTTCATAACAAGAGGATTTCAGTATAGGAGTAAAGAGGTTCTTCTGCAGTTGTATCGGGCTCCGGTGAGACCACATCTGGTGTATTGTGTACAGTTTTGGTCTCCTAATTTGAGGAAGAACATCCTTGTGATTGAGGCAGTGCAGCGTAGGTTCACGAGATTGATCCCTGGGATGGCGGGACTGTCATATGAGGAAAGATTGAAAAGACTAGGCTTGTATTCACTGGAGTTTAGAAGGAAGAGGGGGGATCTTATAGAAACATAAAATTATAAAAGGACTGGACAAGCTAGATGCAGGAAAAATGTTCCCAATGTTGGGCGAGTCCAGAACCAGGGGCCACAGTTTTAAAATAAAGGGGAGGCCATTTAAGACTGAGGTGAGAAAAAACATTTTACCCAGAGAGTTGTGAATTTATGGAATTCCCTGCCACAGAGGGCAGTGGAGGCCAAGTCACTGGATGGATTTAAGAGAGAGTTAGATAGAGCTCTAGGGGCTAGTGGAATCAAGGGATATGGAGAGAAGGCAGGCACGGGTTATTGATAGGGGACGATCAGCCATGATCACAATGGTGCTGGCTCGAAGGGCCGAATGGCCTCCTCCTGCACTTATTTTCTATGTTTCTATGTTTCTATGACCACACGGAGGGAAGCACACATGCATCCAAGCACAAGAACATCAACAATAAAATCAGTGTCTAGCATTACCTCAGCAATCTTTAGGATGGCACTGCCGTTTATTTCAAACGTCGAAGAATATGTGAAGCAAAGCAGCACCTTTTATAAGAGGAAACAGAAACATAAGCAGGATGGAAATTAGCAGACCATAGGCCCCTCTGAACAGTATTGCAGGCCGTGTTATATCTGAGGAGGACCATATAATGCCTGGGGCACTGGAGACAGCGTTTCTGATCCTCATAAGTACATTATCAGCAAGAAAAGGACATTAGGCCCATCAAACCTTTCCGCCATCCATTAAGATCATGGCCAATCGTCTAACCCACTTCCTTTATCCGCCCTGCCACCATTTCTATTAATTTCCTTAATGCGCCAAAATCTACTTTGACCATCGCAACAAATGACCATCCACAGCCCTCTTCTTCAACCCAATGCCAGGCTATTTTTCCAGCGATATATCATCTCCAGCTGTGCTCCTCTGGAGTATCAGACTGGGACTTCTACTGAAGTCTCTACACTTATAGTCATACATCATGGAAACAGGCCCTTTGGCCCAACTTGTCCATGACAACTAAGATGCCCCATCTAAGCTGGTCACATTTTCCCGATTTTGCCGCATTGCCCTCTAAACCTTTCCTATCCATGTACCTGTCCAAATGTCATTTAAATGTTGTTTTTGTATCTGCCTCAACTACTTCCTCTGGCAGCTCGTTCCACATACGCCCAACTTCTGTGTGAAACGTTGCCTCTCAGGTTCCTATTAAATGTTTTGCCTCTCATCTTAAACTTGATTTGATTCCCCAAACCACAGAAAAAGACAATATGTTTTCATATTATCTATGTCCCTCATGAATTATACACCTCTGTAAGATAATGCCTTAGCCTCCTGTGCTCCAAGGAATAAAGTCCTAGCCTGTCCACCCTCTCCCTATAAAGCTCATAGCCCTGACGTCTTGGCAACATAAATCTCTGCACACTTTTCAGTTTTAATTCCTAATGGAGATACAATATCTCGCTACATTTTCAGGCCCCATCTCCTTTGCAGCAACTGTATGGGTGCAAGGTCCCTTTTCTGTCTGTAGCCGGCATCGCAAGAAAGCCCCCTTTAAAGGAGCAGTGACCCCAATGTGTCAGTATTTGAAGTCACAGCAAGCACCTTCATCACTTCCACCTGCAGGTCCTCATTGAGGAAGGGCGTGACCTTCATGGACTCCAGCATCTGATTCAGCAGCTGCCTGTCCTCCAGCTCCTCTGCCGTCGACACCAGCCTCTCGTCCACCAACAGCTTCTAATGGGGAAAGGGCAGGCAAGTTAGCTCTCCAATGCCAAGGCACCCTGTACCTCCTCCACGTCCACTCCGCCCCCACTCCAACGGCGGTACCAGAGACCCAGGTTCGATCCTGACGTTGGGTGTCATCTGCGTGGAGTTTGCCCGTTCTCCCTGCGACCGCTTGGGTTTCCTCCCACGTCCCAAAGATGTGCGGATTTGTAGGTTAATTGGCCTCTATCAATTTCCCCTTGTGTGCAGGGAGTGGATGAGCAAGTAGGATAACAGAGCCAGTGTGAGCAGGTGATGTATGGTCAGTGTGGAGTCGATGGGCCGAAGGGCCTGTTCCGTGTGGTGTGACTGTGACTGTGAGCAGATGTGCGTGAAGGAGTGTGAACTCTTGTGATCCAAACATTGGAATTGACTGAAGGGAATCTGAAATAAAAGCAGACACTCATCACATCAAGCAACAGCCCTGTCTGAGATATGGTCAGAGGCACCAGGGTCACAGATGTTGGAATCTGGAGCAAAACTAAGGAGAGCTGCCGGAGGAACTCAATGTGTTGAACAGCATCTGGGGAGTGAAGTGGACAGTCAACATTTTTGGTCTGGACTGGACAAAAGGTCATCGACCTGAGCTTTTAATTCTGTTCCTCTCTCCGCACATGCTGCCTGCCCGAGTGATGATCAACAGCATTTTGGTTTATTTTTTCCAACATCTGCATCTTTTTGCTTTCCAGCTCCTGAGATGGTTTCCGTACTAACCTGCATTCCGGCCAAGGCATGCTGAGCTAGTTTGACGTTCTTCGATTCCAGAGCGAGCTTCAGGGGAATGAGGCAGCACTCCCTAACACAAAGGCACAAAGAGAATCAGTCAATGACTTCCAATAGTCTAGGCTGTACTATTAGAAAGAAGAATTCTGCATTTACCTTGTCTTCTCAATACTGGTTCTGAAGTGTAAACACCATTTAAAATGCAGGCAATGTGACCGTCAGTCTAAGCACAGCAGGATCACACAAGCAGTGATCCTCCCTCCCTCCTCCCACCCTCCTCCCCAGGCCTTTCTCTGGGCCACGCTTACTTGTTACAGAACCTCCTCACGGCTACTGCTCTCCCCCAAGGCTGGCCTGAGGCGGACCTCAGTTGGCAAATCTTGAAGCCTGGCTCCAGAACACCCTTTGACAATGTCCGTTGTTTGAGTAATTTTAAAAAGTCGTTGATAATCAGAGAGGGACACTTAAAACCTATTCAAACTGATTTGCAGGGTGCAGGGAAGATTTACGAGGGTGTTGCCAGGACTCGAGGGCCTGAGCTATAGGCAGAGGTTGAGCAGGCTAGGACTTTATTCCTTGGAGCGCAGGAGGATGTGGGGTGATCTTATAGAGGTGTACGAAATCATGAGAGGAACAGATCGGGTACATGCACGGAGATCTTGCCCAGAGTAGGCGAATCAAAAACCAGAGGACATAAGTTTAAGGTGAGGTGGGGAGAGATTTAATAGGAACGTGAGGGGTATATTTTTCACACAAAAGGTGGTGGGTGTATGGAACGAGCTGCCAGAGGAGGTAGTTGAGGCAGATACTATCGCAAAGTTTAAGAAACATTTAGACAGGTACATGGATAGGACAAGTTTACAGGGATATGGACCAAACACAGGCAGGTGGTGCTGGTGTAGATGGGACATGCTGGCCGGTGTGGGCAAGTTGGGCCAAAAGGCCTGTTCCCACTCTGTAAGACTCCATGACTATGATTTAAATATTGAATAAATGTTAACATAAAGTATAATTTAAAAGTATAAGTTACCGGCCGTCTTTAAATGAGTGAGGCGACACAGGATTTGCTCAGCGTCAGATGGATCGGGTGCTTTAATTCAGGATAGAGTCCCAGAAATGTATGGGGTAGAAACAAGACATTCGTCCCACCACGTCCATGCTGGCCTTCTTGCCCATCTACACTTATCTTATTTGCCCGCATTGCAACTACTTTGCTGATTTAAGTGCCTGTCTAAATGTCTCAAAGGTAGCGATGTACCCGATTCCACCACCCCCTCATGGATTGCCTTCTAGATATCAACTACTCTCTGTGTAAAAACACTTTCCACTCAAATCCCCTTCAAAACTCCTCCCTCTCAACGCTTGCTTTGATACTGTCACGGGACACGGGTTCTGACTATCTACCCCATCTTTACTCTTTTGATTTTATGCAGCTTTTTGTCTGGTCACCTCTCATCCTCCTTTTCTCCAAGGAAGACGAGCCGAGCTCATCTAGTATTTCCCCATAACTGAGGTCCTCCAATCCAAACAACAGCCTGGTAATAAATGTTGGAGTTTCCCCCGATTCAGTCAGTGATGAAACGGGAGCACAAATCGATCGGGATCTGACCTCCATTTTGTTTTTGACTTCCCTGGAGCAGCTGAAAGATCAGGGCGCTCCCTTACAATCTCCTTTGGATTACTGGAATAGAGTTTTTTACATCTACCTGAATGAGTTGGGCCTCATGTTAACTTCTCATCTGAAAGACATGACCTTCAGGGTTGTGGCATTCCCTCACTACTACGATTAGCGTTAGTTAGGTTTAGATTCAGGATTAGATTTATTACTATCACACAGAGAAAAGCTTTTGTTTGCATGCTATCCAATCAAATCAGATAATACTATATGTGAATACTCTCAAGCCAAATACAAGTACAATAGGTAGAGCAAAGAGAAAATCCAGAGTGCAGAGTATAGTTTCTTGCACTCAAGTCTCAGCAGTGGCTATGGTGAGGGAGCTCACAATCTTCCTGATGCAAAAGTGAGGAAGTTACTCACTGAGCCATGGAGAGTACCTCTGTCGTAATCAGTGTGGCATGTAACATGTTGCAATGCTATCAGAGCAAATTAGGTTATTGTCATATACACCAAGGTGCAATGAAATTCCTTGTTCACATTAAGATCACAGAATAAGCAGTATACACACAGCAATGATAATACAACAATAAATGCAAGGACAAGTGCAAAATAGCAGAATGGTGCAAGGTTGTTGTGCAAAACCCGGCATCTAAAATTATACAATTATTGTACAGCAATTTTAACTTTTTAACCTGAAAATGAGAAAAAAGAGAGAAAGAACAAGAGAGGGAAAAAGTGAGAACTGAAAAGATAGCTCGAAAAAGCACATAGAAAAGACCCCTAGACTACCAAAGTAGTGGCCAAAACGTGAATAAAGATAAGAGGAAAAAAAAGGAAAAATAAAGTGATATACCTGCCCATCGACCCCCCCCCCCCCCCCCCCCCCCAGAGTAGACTGGCTGGATTAGTTGCAGGGGTGAGGAACTGGCTATGAGTAGACTAGAGAATATTTTTTTCTTTGGGGCAAAGACATAATAATAATAATAATGGATGGGATTTATATAGCGCCTTTCTAATACTCAAGGCGCTTTACATCACATTATTCATTCACTCCTCAGTCACACTCGGTGGTGGTGAGCTACTTCTGTAGCCACAGCTGCCCTGGGGCAGACTGACGGAAGCGTGGCTGCTAATCTGCGCCTACGGCCCCTCCGACCACCACCAATCACTCACACACATACACACACATTCACACACAGGCAAAGGTCGGTGAAGTGTCTTGCCCAAGGACACAACAACAGTATGCACTCCAAGCGGGATTCGAACCGGCTACCTTCCGGTTGCCAGCCGAACACTTAGCCCATTGCGCCATCTGTCGTCGAGGGGGGGGGGGGGTTTGACAGGGGTATACAAGGACATGACTGGTTCAGAGGAGGTAAATAGAGAGAAGCTGTTCCTCTGATAGGTGACAGAGGGGGCTGCACACATAGTTTCAAAATGATGGGCAGAGGAATCGGGCAAATGCGAGAAGAGTCTTTTACAGATCTGGAACACATTGCCTGTAAGGGGTGGTGGAAATTGAAGCAATCTGGGCTTTCAGGAGGTAAAGCATGGTGGAAATTAATTTCCATGGCTAAAGGATAATCTGATTGACTGGACTGCTCTACAACAGACCAGCATGGACACAATGGGCAGAATGGCCGTCTCCCGACATTAATGAAACTGAAGAGCTTACCTCAATTGATATGTTGGCAGTCTGATGGCACCATTTTCCGATTCTAATGTTTCTGCAAAATGAGGAAAGAGAATGAGCTTTCTTTACAACAGATGGACAATTTGGGATGTGATCTTTGCACCAGATTCTGTGATATTCCGTAGGGGAAGGGGGTTTCCCATCCCCACAAGACTTCCACCCATGTGCAGGAGGTGAAGAACAGAGCATTGAGGTAAAAGTTCCGATCGCTCACCACCCCTTGTTCTCACGCTGGTTCTTACTTTGTCAATATATCAACTTTAAAAGTTTCATCCTCCTTATGCTCCGCCCCCTCCCCACCCACACCCTCTCCTCATTCCACTTCCAGACCTGAACAGTCCCTTTCCCATAAACTGTGCATTCACTCTATCTATGCCCCTCGTGACTTTTTACACCCCTATACGATAACCCCTCAGTCTTCAGCACTGGAAGGAATAAGGTACCAGCCTGTTCAACCCCTTTCTATAACTCAGGTCCTCGAGCCCTAGAACTGCCTCGTAAATCCCCTCTGCACTCTGTATGTACTGATCTTTTCATGTTAAGATCTTTAGTGGATTACTGAGCTTTAAGAGCCAGTGGGACTCACTCTTAGAATGAGACCGCCGCCTGGAAGGAAGCCTTCTGGCCAGTTGACCCAGTTCCGTAGGTCTAGATAATGTGACGATCTGGACCTGGAGATGTGGTGGGTTAGTGCAGAAATAACATGGAAGAGTCAAATGGGATCCGTTTCAGAGGGCCTCTTGTGTAATATGGGAGTGTGGTTGGTACAGGACGGCCTCTTGTGTAATATGGGAGTGTGGTTGGTACAGGACGGCGCTTCTATAGATACCTCTCTATTGTCACGTGTAAAGGGCGTGCATCAGTAGGAATGACCATGTGGCACTAATCCACATTGCCTTTGGCTCTATCCTGAATGGAGCTGCAGTGAATATCTGATATCCAGTTATCAAACTATCCCCCTCTTCCCCCAACCTGAAAGATATTGATATTGAATAAGAAAGGCTCAGAAAAATTAATTCCTTTCGAACGAAGGGCTGATTGAGCTGTACAAAATGCTAACAGGACGCTGCCAATTAGGTTCAGTGCGAATACTTTTTTTCTAGTAGGTGACTCAATGAATATGGAAAGTGATATTAACAGTAGTGCCAGGCCATTGAACAGTGTATTGATGGGGCATTATTTCACACTGCTGGCAATATGTAGGCTGTGGACAGGGATGGGCAAGGAGGGATGGGCAAAGATGGATATGTATAGATTCTATATTAACCAACTTCCATTAATTATATAGCATAAACCTCACTCTCCACCCCACATGATTATCAGTAAACTAAATCCGAAGGAAATATCTGCGTATGGTAAAAATGTCCAGCAGAGGAGGACAACAGGCTTAATTAGGAAAGGGAAAATAGATTATGAAAGAAAACTGGCAGGGAACATAAAAACTGACTGCAAAAGTTTTTATCGATATGTGAAGAGGAAAAGATTAGTTAAAACAAATGTAGGTCCCTTGCAGTCAGAAACAGGCGAATTGATCATGGGGAACAAGGACATGGCAGACCAATTGAATAACTACTTTGGTTCTGTCTTCCCTAAGGAAGACATAAATAATCTGCCGGAAATAGCAAGGGACCGGGGGTTAAATGAGATGGAGGAACTGAGTGAAATCCAGGTTAGCCAGGAAGTGGTGTTAGGTAAATTGAATGGATTAAAGGCCGATAAATCCCCAGGGCCAGATAAGTTGCATCCCAGAGTACTTAAGGAAGTAGCCGCAGAAATAGTGGATGCAATAGTGATAATTTTTAAAAACTCTTTCGATTCTGGAGTAGTTCCTGAGGACTGGAGGGTAGCTAATGTAACCCCACTTTTTAAAAAGGGAGGGAGAGAGAAAACGGGGAATTACAGACCAGTTAGTCTAACATCGGTGGTGGGGAAAATTCTGGAGTCAGTTATTAAAGATGGGATAGCAGCACATTTGGAAAGTGGTGAATTCATTGGACAAAGTCAGCATGGATTTATGAAAGGTAAATCATGTCTGACGAACCTTATAGAATTTTTCGAGGATGTAACTAGTAGACTGGATAAGGGAGAACCAGTGGATGTGTTATATCTGGACTTTCAGAAGGCTTTCGACAAGGTCCCATATAAGAGATTAGTATGCAAACTTAAAGCACACGGTATTGGGGGTTCAGTATTGATGTGGATAGAGAACTGGCTGGCAGACAGGAAGCAAAGAGTAGGAGTAAATGGGTCCTTTTCAGAATGGCAGGCAGTGACTAGTGGGGTACCGCAAGGCTCAGTGCTGGGACCCATTAATGAGCTGGATGAGGGAATTGAATGCAACATCTCCAAGTTTGCGGATGTCACGAAGCTGGGGGGCAGTGTTAGCTGTGAGGTGGATGCTAGGAGGTTGCAAGGTGACTTGGATAGGTTGGGTGAGTGGGCAAATGCATGGCAGATGCAGTATAATGTGGATAAATGTGAGGTTATCCACTTTGGTGGCAAAAACAGGAAAGTAGACTTTTATCTGAATGGTGGCCGATTAGGAAAAGGGGAGATGCAACGAGACCTGGGTGTCATGGTACACCAGTCATTGAAAGTAGGCATGCAGGTGCAGCAGGCAGTGAAGAAAGCCAATGGTATGTTAGCATTCATAGCAAAAGGATTTGAGTATAAGAGCAGGGAGGTTCTACTGCAGTTGTACAGGGTCTTGGTGAGACCACACCTGGAGTATTGGGTACAGTTTTGGTCTCCTAATCTGAGGAAATACATTCTTGCCATAGAGGGAGTACAGAGAAGGTTCACCAGACTGATTCCTGGGATGGCAGGACTTTCATATGAAGAAAGACTGGATAGACTCGGCTTGTACACGCTAGAATTTAGAAGATTGAGGGGGGATCTTATAGAAACTTACAAGATTCTTAAAGGGTTGGACAGGCTAGATGCAGGAAGATTATTCCCGATGTTGGGGAAGTCCAGAACTAGGGGTCACAGTTTAAGGATAAGAGGGAAGTATTTTAGGACCGAGATGAGAAAATCATTTTTTACACAGAGAGTGGTGAATCTGTGGAATTTTCTGCCACAGAAGGTAGTTGAGGCCAGTTCATTGGCTATATTTAAGAGGGAGTTAGATGTGGCCCTTGTGGCTAAAGGGATCAGGGGGTATGGAGAGAAGGCAGGGATGGGATACTGAGTTGGATGATCAGCCATGATCATATCGAATGGCGGTGCAGGCTCGAAGGGCCGAATGGCCTACTCCTGCACCTATTTTCTATGTTTCTATGTTTCTATGTTTCTATGTTAAGGATCATCTTTAAGGACGAACGAAATAAGGAGGTGGAGCGATTTGGGGATCAGATGAAGGAATGGCCACCAGTGATGGTACATTAAATGCAGGGATAATGTATATAGACTGGAGGAGCAGAGAGATCCTGGGCATTGTACTGCTAGAGGAGGTCACAGGGTGTGCGTATCAGAGAATAGGTAGATGGAATTAAGGTGCCGATCATGATTTAATGATGGAGGAATCAGGCAATTATAAACTGTAAGACTGCACAAAGTAAAATGAGGTAGGGAGCAGGAGTTATGATTTTAAATTACTCTACCACTTTCCGCAGAAATATTTAACCATTCTAGGACATGCTGAAATGTTTTCTTTTTTCAGTAAACATGGCTTCCCACTGTTATTGTGGACGGGGCCCTCACTTGTGTCTACTCACTTTCCCACAGATCTAGCCCCGTTAACCCCTCCTCCACCCGCCCAGACGGGACGAGTTCCCCCGAGTCCTCACCTCCGTGGCCACCAGCTTCCACATCCAACACAGAATTCTCCAACATTTTCACCACCTTCAACATGATCTCATTACCAGTCACATCTTCCTATCCCCACCACCTTACTGCTTTCCACAGAGACCACTCTCTCCACAATTTCTTCATTTGCCCCATTCACCCTCGTACTTTCCCCTGCAAACGCAGGAGATGCAACACTTGTCCTTCCACCTCATGCTTCACCCCCATTCAGGAATCCAGGCAGCCCTTCCATGTGAGACAGAGGTTTACATGCAAACCTTATCTACTATGTTCGGAGCTCCCTATGTGTCGTCCTTTACATCAATGAGACCAAGCATAGACTAGGTACCCATTTTACTGAACCTTTGCACTCTGTCCACCAGGCCTGCTGGAACTCCTGGTTGCAAGCCATTTTAACTCCTCTTCTCATTCCCATGGGATTTTATTTCAGGCTTCCAGCACCTCCAGAATTTTGCTTTTGAAGTAAAGCCTAATTGTTTAATTTAGGCTCTGTACAAGGAGTCCTACCTCTGCTCTTCCTTAATTGCCTTAAAACCTTTCCTTTAACCAATGCCATGGAGAGAACCCGAGGTTGGTTGAAATCTGGAATGAACTATATCGGATGGTAATGGAGGTAGATCCGAAAAAGTACCCCCATGAATCCCCTCTAACTCTCTTACCCCCTACCGTAAATATATATCCTCTAGTTTTATTTATCTCTGATAAGGGGAAAAACTCCACTCTATAAGACCTACATGTGATACCCCAGAGAGATAGAAGAGTCCGCAGATGCAGGAATCTGACTCAAAAAAGAACTGCTGGAGGAACTCCCAGTTTTAATGCAGAGTCTCCACCCAAAGGGCGGCATGGTGGCACAATAGTAGAGTTGCTGCCTTACAGCGCCAGAGACCCGGGTTCGATCCGAACTATGGGTGCTGTCTGTAAGGAGTTTGTACGTTCTCCCCGTGACTGCATGGGTTTTCTCTGGGTGATCCGGTTTCCTTCCAGACTCCAAAGACGTACAGGTTTGTAGGTTAATTGGCTTCATTAAAAATTATAAATTGTGCAGGATAGTGCTAGTGTAAGGGGATCGTTGGTCAGCGTGGACTCGGTGGGCCAAATGGCCTGTTTCCACGCTGTATCTCTAAACTGAAATATACAAAACGTTGAACATCCCTTCGTCTCTACCAGATGAGTTCCTTCAGCAGTTTATTTTGCACTTAATTCTACAGTCTGTGTTGCACTGAATAAACTCATTGTCTGTGCCAAGTGTCATGGGCAGAATGGTGTGAGAATTGGAGGACAGATCAGTTAATGCATCAGTGTTTAAGAAGGAACTGCAGAAACTGGAAAATCGAAGGTAGACAAAATTGCTGGAGAAACTCAGCGGTTGAGGCAGCATCTATGGAGCGAAGGAAATAGGCGACGTTTCGGGTCGAGACCCTTCTTCAGGCGCATCAGTTTCTGTTTGACGAGTGAGAAAGATCAGACTGGGTTAACGAGACTGCCTCTTTCTCCACAGAGCAAATGCTCTGCTTGAAACCCCATGCACAATTCCTTTACAATGGGGAGGACCTATGGGTTTCATAGATTGAGGAGAGAATAAGGTGGGAGGAGGAAAGAAATACATGAATAAATATCATGACAGAAAAATATGATGCTAAAGGAGGCCATTCAGCCCACCTTGTTTGTGAACTGCTTCCCCTATCTCCGGAGGGTGGTAACTCTCTAGGATTCTCACAGCTTCTTCTCAGGGTTATGGAAGCACAGACATTTAAAGCACGATAATGCTGATCTCTGTCTATCCAGCCAAAATTACTCTATTGGATAACAGGACTGGTATTGGTTTATTATTGTCACGTGTACTGAGGTACAGTGAAGACCTTGCCTTGTGTGTTTTCCAGGCAGTTCATTCCATATACTAGTGCATCAGATGCAAAAACAAGAAAGAAAACAGAATACAGTGTTGCAGCAATGGAGAGAGTGCAGATGAAAAAACAGTGCAAAGGCTACAATGAAGTAGATTGGCAGATCCTTAGCTTATGAGAGGTCCATTCAAGACCCTCATAACAGCAGGGAAGCTATTCCTAAATCTGCTTTCAAACGTTTATATCTTCTGCAAGGGGAGAGGGGAAAGGGGAGAAGAGAGAATTAGCAGGCTGTGATTGGTGCTAGATTATGTTGGCTGCTTGCCCGAGGCAGCATGAAATGTAGATGGTCAATGGGAAGTGAGGGGGGTGACTGGTTTGTATTATGGACTGAGCTGCGCCCACATCTCTCTGGAATTTCTTGTGACCTTGCGGAGCAGTTGCCAAACCATGTTGTGATGCATCCAGATAGGATGTAAAATTGGATTTTACGCTAATCTAATTTTCCATCTCTCTGTCTATGGCACTCGAGGTTAGGGGTCTTCATCAGCCTATCCAAGTACTTTATAAAATAATTGAGGATCTCTGCCGCAACCACACTTTGCTCCCCTCCGATCCTTCCAGCAACAAATCTGAAATCTATGGCCCCCTAGTTGTTGATCTCCGTTAAGGAATTGGTCCTAGAGTTCACCCTTTCTAAGCCTCTCATTATTTTATTTACCTCAGCTAAAGCACCATTTGCAGTGATGACGTGGGATTCTGAATCACTCACTGATCTAGCCAGTTAATGCAAGGGAAGGCTTTAACTGTGCAAGAGCAGACTTGGCAATACCTGGTTTCTATGGTAACAGAACACTATGTTGCCAGGCACCCATTCAGGTGAATCAGCCCTCAGCAACAGGGATGACTCATTAATTCTGCATCATCTGCAGAAAGCTCTTATTTTTCCTTTTTTTTTAAAGCTTGTTTTCCCGATCGATTCCACTCCATTTGTAGTTTGTAATGTCTATTAATTCCAGTCCCCTTGTTTCACTGTGGGTCCTCCTCCTTCCCAGCCACCCCCTCCACAAACTCTGTCCCATCCTTTCCTCTCTCAGGTAAAATACGTGGAACAGCATGGCTGCCTCATCCTGACCCCCTCCGGCATGAGAGACAGGCGCACGTCACACCCGTCTGTCCTCTTGGGTGAATACACGTCGCGGGTGAACGCCATTTTAAGAAGGTCCATTCTACCCATGATCCTGGCAACACACATTATCTAACATCAACAACAGATGGCCAGCTAGTGTCATCGTGTTTCTGCACACACTGGCTGCCACGTCTCCCGATATTACTGCAGTGACTGCACTTCAAAAGTGCTTCAGTGGTTGCACTCCACAACAGGGGCAACATCATGGAGAGACTTTCCTTAATCTGTGCCAATATCTTCTCACACCCCGCCTCTTGGTCGGGTACAGAGATAACAATTGCCAACACCTTTCCGCATTCACCGTGCAGTGTTCCCGAGAATCTTAGGTGTTTTCAATGAGTTAATCTACCATGAGTGTTGGCCCAACGTGCTCAACCTTTCCTCACACAGTAGCACCTATAACCCAGGAGTCAACCTAGTGAACCTTCTCTGCACTGCCTCCAATACAAGCACATCCTTCCTTAAATGTGAAGTTCAAAACTGGTTACAGAGCTCAAAGTGTGATCTTAAAAATTGCATTCAATCTTTCCCATTTTGAGTATCCTTTCCCCTTGCAATAAAGGCCAACAATAATCTTCCAAATTATTTGCTGTATCTGCACACAGGTCTCAACCCAAAACATCATCCTTTCCTTCTATCCAGAGATGCTGCCTGTCCCGCTGAGTTACTCCAGCATTTTGTGTCTATCTTTGATGTAAACCAGCATCTGCAGTTCCTTCCTACACAAACATTTTACGTTACATAGACCATAACCCAACATCCCTTTGTACCACAATATTTTGCACTCACTTAATAATAATTTTCGTTTTCATTCTTCTTTACAAACTGTATAATTTTCAATTTTCCTGCATTATATTCGAAGCATCGTTTTGCCACACGCTTAACCTATCTATATTGTAATGCAGGCTCTTTGCGTCCCTCTCACATCTTGCTAATCTACCTACGTGCATCATTGGCAAATTTGGCTGCAAAATACTTAGTACCTTTGTCCGAGTCATCAATGTACATTGCAAGTAGCTGAGGCCCCAGCAATGATCCCTATGGCATTCCATTGATTGGCAACCCAAAAATGACTCATTTATATTGACTCTCTGTTTTCTGTTAGTTCCTCTCCCATGCAAGTCAATGCATTACCATGACCACCAACAGTGAACTTTTATGTGTTACCTTATCAAGTGACTTCTGGAAATCAAGGTACACTACATCTACAGGTTCCTCTCTATCAACCCTGTGTGCTGCACTCTCAAAGAACTCTAGCAAACTTTTCAAACAGGACTACCCTTTCATAAAACTATATTGGTTCTGGACGATTGTCTGCTGCTTTTCTAAATGTCATTCTATTATTATTGTAATAGAAAATTAAAGAATACCCCAATGACAAATGTCCGTCTAACAATCTGAGAACTTCCTGCTTTTGCATCTCTTCTTCCTTGAACAGTGCTGTTACATTTGCAGTTTGCCTATTATGTGGGACCTCTCCAGAATCCAAATATACCCAACACATCCACTGTCTCTGCAACCATTTCTTTTAAGACCCTATCATGCAGGCCACCCCCCTGGAAGAACATGGTGGACTTCAGCCCCACTCGTTTGCCTCATACTCTCTAGTGATATTGATCGCTGCTCCCTACAGCCCCTTGATTACCAAATCACACTGATCAGAATTGTTCACGCTGCTCCTGGTTCACATGTTACAGGAATGTTGATTGAAATTGGACATGATGCTGTGGAAACCCTCCATCTTCGGTTCCATCCACCAGGCTCAGTCATGTCTATCAACTCATGGCAGCATTCATAGAGTCATAACCCCATAACGTCTTACAGCATGAAAACAGGCTCTTCAGACCAACAGGGCCATACCGGCTAACATGTCCCATCTACACTAGTCCTACCTGCCTGCATTTGGCCCATATCCCTCTTCACCTGTCGTATACATGTACCTGTCTAAATGTATCTTAAATTTTGTGATAATACCTGCTTCAACTACCACATCAGGGCGCTCGTTCCATGCACCCACTACCCTTTGTGGGCAAGTGCTGTTAGACAGCAACTCTACAGCTGTGCCACCGTGGCCGCCCTTGATATTGATCAGGAGTGGGACCAGAGACACTTTGGCTTGTCTTATCAAACTCCCATAATTGGCGAAACAGGAGATTGGTTCAACCTCAGTGCATCTTAACCACCACTACCATCAATTCAGTTTTTAAAATGAGATCAAGTGTAGTATCATCTTAATATCCTATGATGATGTAACAGACATTTACACGGATCCTGGTTTCAAAACATAGAAACATAGAAAATAGGTGCAGGAGTAGGCCATGCAGCACTTTGAGCCAGCACCGCCATTCAATATGATCATGGCTGATCATCCAAAATCAGTACTCCTTTCTGGCTTTTTCCCCATATCCCTTGATTCCCTTAGCCCTAAGAACTAAATCTAACTCTCTCTTGAAAACATCCAGTGAATTGGCCTCCACTGCCTTCTGTGGCAGAGAATTCCACAGATTCACAACTCTCTGGGTGAAAAGGTTTTCCCTCATCTCAGTCCTAAATGGCCTACCCCTTATTCTTAAACTGTGACCCCTGGTTCTGGACTCCCCCAACATCGGGAACATTTTTCCTGCACCTGTTCAATCCTCTAAGAATTTTACATGTTTCTATAAGATCACCTCTCATCCTTCTAAATTCCAGCGAATACAAGCCCAGCCGACCCATTCTTTCATCATATGTCAGTGCCGCCATCCCGGGAATTATCCTGGTGAACCTATGCTGCACTCCCTCAATAGCAAGAATGTCCTTCCTCAAATTAGGAGACCAAAACTGCACACAATACTCCAGGTGTAGTCTCACCAGGGCTCTGTACAATTGCAGTAGGACCTCCTTGCTCCTAAACGCAAATCCTCTCGCAATGAAAGCCAACATGCCATTGGCTTTCATCACTGCCTGCTGTACCTGCCTGCTTACTTTCAGTGATTGATGTACAAGCACACCCAGGTCTCATTGCACTTCCCCTTCTCCTAATCTGACACCATTCAGATAATAATCTACCTTCCTGTTCTTGCC
This sequence comes from Malacoraja senta, assembly GCA_038087875.1. Classification (NCBI taxonomy): domain Eukaryota; kingdom Metazoa; phylum Chordata; class Chondrichthyes; order Rajiformes; family Rajidae; genus Malacoraja; species Malacoraja senta. The sequence goes on from CM075978.1 coordinate 106,915,640, forward strand.
ACCAAAGTGGATAACCTCACATTCATCCACATTATACTGCATCTCCCGTGCATCTGCCCAATCACCCAACCTATCCAAGTCACCCTGCATCCTCATAGCATCCTCCTCGCAGCTCACACTGCCACCCAGCTTTGTATCATCTGCAAACTTAGAGATGTTACATTTAATTCCCTCGACTAAATCATTAATATATATTGTAAATAACCTGGGTCCCAGCTGCGAGCCTTGCGGAACACCACTAGTCACTGCCTGCCTTTCTGAAAAGGACACGTTAATTCCTCCTCTTTGCTTCCTGTCTACCAACCAGTTCTCTATCCATGTCAATACCCTACCCCCAATACTATGTGCTATAATTTTGCACACTAATCTCTTGTGTGGGACCTTGTCAAAGGTTTTTTGAAACTCCAGATACACCACATCCACTGGCTTTCCCTTATCCATTCTACTTGTTGCATCCTCAAAAAATTCCAAAAGATTAGGCAAGCATGATTTCCTCTTCATAAATCCATGCTGACTTTGACCAATCCCATCACTGCTTTCCAAATGTGCTGTTTTAACTTCTTTAATAATCGACTCCAGCATCTTCCCTACTACCGATGTAAGGCTAACTGGTCTATAATTCCCTGTTTCCTCTCTCCCTCCTTCCTTAAAAAGTGGAGTTACATTGACTATCCTACAGCCCACAGGAACTGATCCAGAGTTGAGAGAACATTGGAAAATGATCACCAATACATCCAGGATTTCTAGGGCCACCCCTTTGAGTACTCTGGGATGCAGACCATCAGGCCCTGGGGAATTATGTGCCTTCAGCCCCAACAATTTACCTAACACCATTTTCTGACTGATGTGGATTCCCTTCAGTTCCCCCCTCCCACTTGATCCTTGGTCCCCTAGTATTTCCGGGAGATTGTTTGTGTCTTGTTTCCCATTATAAATTCACCTGTCTCAGACTGTAAGGGACCAACATTCATCTTCACTAATCCTTACTTTTTTACATAACAGATGCATGGAGAACAGAAGCAGGGAGTTATCTTCTGTAAGTTTCACTATGTGGGCCACAGCTGAGGAACATACTGGGTGTAATAGGACGGACAAAGTTTGGGGAGGGTGAATTAACTAGAATGGTTTGGGAGTGTTGGAATAAAGCAATCTGGAGAAGACGACGACAATTATCGTCAATTCACTGGATGTTTTCAAGAGAGAGTTAGATTTAGCTCTTAGGACTAACGGAATCAAGGAATATGGAGAAAAAGCAGGAACGGGGCACTGATTTTAGATGATCAGCCATGGTCATATAGAATGCCGGTGCTGGCTCAAAGGGCCGAATGGACTACTCCTGCACTTATTTTTCTATGTTTCTATCCTGTAGCAAATTTAATAGAGGTGTTGAAAACAGATGTGAAGAAATTGATTCTGTCATTGCACTGATAAGGGATCTGAACACGAGTCGGCAGGTACTTAGGATAGCCGGTAAAAAGATAAAAAATAATATGGGTGGGTCATTTATAACTTGAAAGGTGCAAGTCTAGTTGGGTTAGAGGAAGCAAGGAAGGATGTGTGAATGCGGAGGAGATTCACCAGGATGTTATCTCGATTAATGCATTTCAGTTTGACGGAGAGACTGGATAGGCTGGGATTGTTTTCACTAGCGTGGAGGAGGTAGAGGGTGAGCTGCACACAAATTCTTAATTTAAATTAATATGGGATAAATATGGTAGGGAGTTAGAATTTTTGTTTTGCCATAGTGCAGTGTCTATGACAACAAGATGAGAGAGGGATAAGTTTAGAGGGGATCTAAGGGGGAATTGTTTCACACAGAGAGTGGTCATAATTTGGAGTGTGTTGCCTAAGGAGTCAATGGAGGCAGATACCCACGGCATTTAAGAAGAATATAGACTTCAATTACATTAAAAGGCCATGGACCTAATACAGATAAATGGGATTCATGTAGATAAGAACAACATGGCTAGTTTCAGTGCTGTACGACTAAGACTTTATGACCTTATAACAAAGGGATCTTGGGGTACAATTTATCTCCCATCAATTTGCATGACAGGTTAGCACGACAATTATAAAAAAGCAAACCAAGCATTGTGGTTTATTTCTTCAGGAAGGGAATTTAAAAGCAGGGAAGTTATGCCAAATCTATTTCAAATCTTGGGTAGACCATATGTAAGGTACTATGTACAGTTCTGGTTGCCATGTTGCCAAAAGGACACAGAGGCACTGGAGAATGTGTAGAGATTATTTACGAAGATGATAACAGAAGTGCAAGAGTATATGTTTCAGGTCCCTCAGTCCCTTTTATCTTGATGCGACTGAGGGGTGACCTCATGGAGATCTTTAAAATCAATATAACACAGACCAAGAATTCCAATATGTAACATGGAAAAAAGCTTCAGTCTGCCAAGGGAGATGACAACGTGGAACTCACTCCCACAGGGAGAAACTGAGGCAAATAGTACAGGGTCATGTATGAGGAGGTTAGAGACACACACGAGGGAGAAGGGTAGGGAGAATCATGCTGGTAGATTTAGCTGAGGAAAGACAGGCGAAGGCTTCTGACCTGGAGGTTTCTCATCTCAACATCTAATGTAATGCCATGTAAACTGCTTTTCTACCCCAAAGCACTTCATCACCAAAGAAATACTTATGTAGTCATGATGGTAAAGTGGCCAGTTCACACATGAAGCTCCTATCACGATAATGAAGTTTTAATATGGAAGGTAAGACACAAATGCTGGAGTAACTCAGCGGGACAGGCAGTATCTCTGGAGAGAAGGAATGGGCGACGTTTCGGGTCGAGACCTTCGTCACTCTGAAGAAGTGTCTCAACCCGAAACATCGCCCATTCTTCTCTCCGGAGATGCTGCCCAGCATCTGCAGTTCCTTCCTACACTAGGAGTTTTAATAATGTTGATTAGAGTTAAAATAATAGCATGTGTTCTTTTATATCGTAGATTTTACATCAATCTACGACAGCATCAGAGAGAGGGCACTGGTGACAATGTTACATTCCCTCAAATGAAGACTTCGTCAATGTTTCAATGGTTCTCTATTGTCACGTATGCACAGCCCAGTGAAATTCTTTTGCACAACTCAGAAATGCTCAATTGCCATATTCTGGCGCCATTTACAAAGAAAAAATCCAAAGACTGGTCCACATGTTGGAAGTACTGGAGTGCCTCCGATCCAGGTAAGCCCTGGGCTGCTGCAGGCCCGCGACCCAACGTCCCTCTCCTCGCCCGACCACCTTTGTTCATGTCTATGGAGTGCGACGAAGCAAAGACAAGGGTGCTATCCTCAACAACAACTACTTTCATAAATCTAGCACCTCTAATGTAGCTTCACTGAAGGGAGACCCAGAGAGGGGGAAAAAAGGGGGATTTTCTCTCTCTTTTTTTCAAATTTCAGATTTCATCATCTCCTGTTATTTTCACCTCTCAGAGGCTGGTTGGAATGTGGAACGCACTGCCCAGTGGAGGAAAGTACACTGGCAACACTTGAATATCTGGACGAACCCTGGAAAGACCACAACATTAATGCCACCAACTAAATGCTGCCAAATAGGATTACTGTGGACAGATAACTGCAAGTCGACATGGCCAAGGTGAGCCAAAGGGCCTGTTTCTGTGCCTCAAGACGCAGTGACTTAGTCACAGTTTTACCACACTCTTCTGCGTGGCAGCACCTCCACAAACATTTGCATCATTCAACCTTCCTCAGACTACACCCGTCCACCTGGTCTACCCCTCCCCTTTCCCAAACTTAAAAGTTGCTGCACTCCTAACCTCGCAATGCTGAAGAAAGATCACCGACGTAACACACTGGCTCTGCTTCTCTCCCCGCAGGTGCTGCCTGACGTGCAGAGTATTTCCAGCACTTTCAAGTCTTATTCGAAAGCACGAGGATATATACCTTCTACGGAGACTTTTGACGACTTGGAATGGAATAGCTGGAACAGAGATGAAGGAAGATGCAAAAGCATTTTCCAAAATGGAACGGGGTAAATATTTGGAAAATAAACATTTGCAGAGTGAGAATTGGCTGAATGGTCACTGCCTTGTGATATAATTCTATAATAAAAATCCTTAGAGAAATAATGTGACCCTGTGTATCCTATCAATGGGTTTCTCTCAGTAAGTAACCAGTGCCTCAGAACTCACTTACCCCAGGCTGCAATGACCTTTTAAATTCCAAACGTATTTTAAGTGTGAAGCACAGCAGATTCACATATATGGGTGACAATTGATCGAGATAGAAAGGTGAAAGATGATCTCTTACCACACGCTAAGGTGCAGGCATCTCTTAAAGGCTTATATTTGTTTCCAGACGCTTCCTTCGCTATCTTCTTCAAAATGTCATCCATCCCCACGGCAGGCAGGAGCAGGGGATGAGCAGAAAGGTTATATATCTGAGTTGAATCGGGATAAAGTCCCTTTTAAGATTCTGCTTGGCGTTGCATCAGCTGGCCGGGGGGGTCATTCATTCGCTGGGGGACTCAAGAAATAAACACGGCCGGTCCACAGCCTGGAGGATTTCAGGGACACGTCTCGCTGGCAGGTAGAGAAACGACTGGATAAATTGATTATAATAGGGAGACGCCGGGGGATTTTTTTTTCAGGAGATGCAGGGAGACAGAATCAGTGCGCTGTTAATTCACTGATGCGCCGATACTGGGAGCCGGGCAGCTCAGCCTGAAAGAGCCCAGGTGCCGCCGAAGCCAACAGTCGCTGTACAGCTCACGCTCAGCACCATCTTCTCAGTGGGTGGATATGTGCACACACCAACATCCTGACAGCCTCCAAAGCCTGGAGCCGGAGCGCACTGCAAGCACAGGGAGAATGAGCCAAACATCAAAGCAGTGCAGCTAAGCACATCAACATCTACTGGTGCCAGAACTAGCACACTTCAACAAAATATATATATACGGCGATTCAATTCAATTCAATTCAATTCAATTTATTTGTCTTTTTGGACAAATTTGTCATTTGGACCCCTTGAGGTCCAAACGAAATGTCGTTTCTGCAGCCATACAATACAAAACGAAGAAGACCCGAGACACAACACAATTTACACATACATCCATCACAGCGCTGTGATGGAAGGCAAAAACACGTATCTCTCCACTGCACTCCCCCCCCCCGATGTCAGAGTCAAAGTCAAAGCCCCCGGCGGGCGATGGTGATTGTCCCGCAGCCATTAAAGCCACGCCGGGTGATGCAAGGTTGCGCACCGGGTCTTGGTGTTAGAGCCCCGGCGTGCGCCCGCAAAGTCCGGTGGCCATTCCAAGCCGCGCGGGGGGACGATGTAAAGCCCCGCTCCAGGTGCTCTTCAACCCCGCAACTCGGGCGGGAGAAGTCGCCGCTGCGGAAGCCCCGAAAAGCGGTCTCCCACCAGGGGACCCGCGGGCTTACGGTGTTGCCGTCCGCCAGACCCACGGTTGTAGCCTCCGAATCTCCGGCGGTCGGGTAGCAGCAGCGATTGTCTCCACCACAGCTCCACCCACTCCGGACTCGGCCAGCCCCGCGACGGTGAGTAGTCCGCAGCTCCGCAACTGGAGCCCCAGGTCGTTCCTGCTGGAGGCCGCTCCACGTTGCCCAGCCCCAACGACAACGGAGACCCGACAAAGAAAAGGTCGGGTCTCCCATGCAGCGGAAAGATTGTCAAAGGTCCTGATAGTTAACCTCGTGGATAACTTCCATTTATGTCATGAAGGGTCTTCGATCCAAAATGTTGTCTAAAAAAGAAAGTGTCGGAAATACTCAGCAGGTCAGGCAGCATCTGTGGGAAGAGAAACATAATTAATGTTTCAGGTTAAAAACCATTCATCAGAAGTATAGTCATAGAGTAAAACAGTACAGAAACAGGCCATTCAGCCCAACTTGTCCACATTGACCAAGTTGCCTACCTGAACTATCATTTGCCTGCATTTGGCCCATTTCCCTCTAAACCTTTCCCACCCACTGCACCTGTCCAAATGTTTTTTAAGCATTATTATTGTATCTGCCTCTACCACTTTCTCTGGCAGCTCATTCCACATACCCGCAGCCTCTGTGTGAAAAGTCTGCCCCTGAGGTACCCTTTAAATCTTACCCCTGTCACGTGAAATCTTATGCCCGCTGCTTCTCTTTCCACAGATGCTTCCTGAGCTGTTCATTTTTATCTTGCCTTTTCTGTTTTAGATTTACAGCATCTGCAGCTTTTATGATCATTTACATGGTGCTTTTCATTGTCCCTTACACTCAGAACTGAGGTGTCATTCACTGTTGGAGGGGGCAACACTTTGCATACATCAGTGTGATAATCACCAATTGAGCAAATATTATGAGGGATCTGGTCAGGATAGATGTAAGGAGGATGTTTCTTTGTGTGTGGCCAATTCACCAAGAGGGGTCTCTATTAAAAGTAAAGGATCATTCATTGAAGGGAGATGAGGTGAAAATATTCTCTATGGGAGTGGAGATTCATAGATCATAGAACAGCCCCTTCAGCCCACAATGTCTGTGCCTAAGGTGATGACAAGATAAAATGATCTCCTTTGCCTGCACATGATCCATATCCCTTTAATCCTTTCACATCCATGTGCCTATCTAAAAGCTTCTTAAATGCCACTATTGTCTCTGCTTCCACCACCACTCCTGGCCGCATGTTACAGGCACCCACATGTGTAAAACATGCCACACACCTCCTTTAAACTTTGCCCATCAGCTTAAAGCTATGCCCACTAGTCTTTGAAATTTCCACACTAAGGTAAAAGTTCAAACTGTCTACCTTACCTATTCCTCTCATAATTTTATATAGTTCTGAGATTCTCTTCTCAAAAAGCAGCGGAAGCAGAGATTTTCAATAGCATAGTTTGATCCTTATCAACCTTATCCTTAGCGTGTGGTAAGAATGGTTAAAGGTTACCCACAAAGTTGAGGTTAAAAACAGACCAATCATGATTTTACAGAATGGAGGGTTAAGGGGCCTGCCTGTTAGTTAACCACTCGTGATTTATATTTTTGAATGACCAGAAAATGCATTATCAGTAATGTATAGTTTGGAGATTTTGTTTCTGTAATGCCATGGGAGGTTTTACATGCACCTGAGAGGAATGCAGGGCTTCAGGTTAATATCACACTTGAGAGACAAGACATCTCTCACACAGGAACTATAGCCTATATTTTTCAGCATAATTCTCTAAACTCTCCCTTTCCCTCAATATTGGCCATTTTCTCATTAAACAACATAGCAACCAACGCGGCAAGCAATGGTGGCCATTTAAATGGCACTTTTACTGAGGTAACGTATCTCAGGGTGTTTCATAGGTGCTTCAACTAACAAAAATTGACATTGAGGCACAGAGGTGGTATGAAGATATATGACGAACATTTATATTGTGGAGTTCGAATTTCAAAGAGCATCTGAAAGGAGTGGAAAGCGGCAAAGAAGTGGAGGACGATTTAGGGGAGGAAGAGAATGCTTCGACAGATGAAGGTATGGTAGCCAATGGTGGAATTATTATCAGGAACACTCAAACCTTTGGATGTAATTATCTTGTCTCCGAGATCTTGGAATGTTTGTCCTTTTTCTGAGAGTTTAGTTGCTTTTCTCAATTTCTTTATTAATTCATGATTAAGGCATAATTCGATAGAATAAAAAGTGAGTCTCTCTCCCTATGGCTCTTGGAGATATTGCTTTCCTCAAAATTAGCTCTAACCATTATCTGGGAAGACAAATCACCTTTAGTAATCACGGTATTTTAGCCATGAATAGGAAAGTACAGGCTGCTTTCCCTCCATGGGAGCACAAGAATTCAAATATAGATTTTTTTTTAAATATCTGAAAATAATAGCTTGTAAACATAGCTCTGGCATATTGGATCTGTTCTTAGAAACAAAACTGGTTCAGTAAAGTTCCTTGGGGATGGGAAGTTCATTACCTGGTCGGGACTACACAAGACTTTAATCCCACACAATTAAAATCATTATCAAAAGACTCCAACCAAATTATTAAAATACGTTGTGTGATATCATCTTCTTTCAGATGTTGTCCATTCAAAGTTCAGTTATAAAGCCACAAGTGGTTCATGGGGATGATTTCCCATACTAATTCTTGGTGCACAGGGAAGTGCAATAAATGTCAACCTTGTCAACAACGTCCTAGTCATAAGAAGTTATATTATTTAGTTTAGTTCAGTTTAGAGATGCAGCGTGGAAACAGGCCTTAGGCCAACCATATCCGTGCCGACTAACTCGTTCTATCCTGCACACTAGGGACAATTTACAGAAGCCAATTGACCTACAAACCTGCACAACTTTGGAATGTGGGGGGAAACCAGAGAACCTGAAGAAAATCCATGCAGTTGCAGGTAAAATATTCAAACTCCATACAGACAGCACCCATAGTCAGAATTGGACCCAGGGCTCTGGTGTTGAGAGGCAGCAACCACCGCTGCACCAATGTGATTAACAAATACCCTAAATTCATGGTACCATTTTTACTTTTTTTAACCATATTTTGGTGGTGGAAATACATGCCTTTTTTTGCCAATAAATACCTTTTTCGTGCCTTTTTTGTAATTTTATTATGCCTTTTTGCCTGCCTATTTCAGAGTTTTTTAGCGCCTAAACATCCTGGCTCTACTTATTTCCATTAAAGGGCAAAATATCACTCTAAAATGAAAGATAAAAACTGAAACTAATCCGCAAGTTGACCGTAACTGGTTCCGATGAAAGATTGACTGAAACATTAGACACAAGGAACTGCAGATGCTGGTTTATAAAAAGTCACAGTTCTGGGGTAAATCAACGGGCTAGGCAGCATCCCTATTGTATCGCGACTCTTCTTCAGTCTGAAACATTAAAAGTTTCTCTCTCCACAGAAGGTGTCTGACAGCCAGAATATTCTGTTAGTAAAGGGGAAAGTAGAGAGCTTGTTGTGCAGGTCAGAAGAGCTTGTTGTGCAAGAGTATAAGTTCTATTGGATCCCACTGCCTTCTCATTTGTGCCCATTATCGCAGTGAAGAAACTTTGCCAATTGCTGCAGGAATTGATCGTTTGATGAAAGAGCAAACTTGCATTTTCACGGTGTCAGGATATAACAAAGTACTTCTTAGCTAATTAAATGATTCTGAAGTGTAGTCACTGCTGTAATCCTTGAAATTTGTCTGCCTATTTGTTCGCAGCAAGCTCCCGCAAAAAGTAATGTGATAATCTGGCATTAGTGTTGATTAAAAGGTAAATATAAACAAACTGTCATTAAAACTGTTAGGAAGTAGTGTCATGTTCTTTCGCATTGCTTGAGTAGGTGAGTCCTTGGTTTAAGATTTGAAATACACTGCATAACAACTCAAACATCCTGAAGGAATCTGTAATATTTTGATCTGTCTGTTAATAAGATGCAGTAGTACTGGCAAAGCTAAATTCTTAATTTACAGTAATGTTTAATTTTGAAGATGATTTAAAATCACAATCTCATAAATTGTCATTCAATTTTTTAAAGTATATTATATATTTTATATTTAAATTATTTTTCCAATTATACGGATATTGGTACGAGTTTATTATTGTCACGTGCATCGAGCTACAGTGATAAACTTTGTTTTGCATGCTATCCAGGCAAATCATACCATAAATGAGTGCAACAGAGAAAGGGGACTGAGTACAGATATAGTGTTGCAGATGCAGCAGATTAAAAAAATAGTGTAAAGGCCTCAACGAGGTAGACTGGGAGATCGGAAAATTCATCCCAATCATCTGAGAGGTCTGTTCAAGAGTCTGATAACACTGCGGAAGAAACTGTTCATGATTCTGGTGGTACGCGTATTCCAGCTTTTGCATCTGCCCGTCTGGAGAGGGGAGAAGACAGAAGACAGGGTGTGATGGGTCCATGATTATGTTGGCTCCATTCACAATGCAGTGTGACGTATAGATGGAGTGGATGGGAGAGAGGCTGATTCAGTGATGGACTGGGCTGCATCCACAACTCTGCAATTTTTTTGTGGTCTTGGACAGAACAGTTACCAGACCAGCATAAAGTTGTCTTGTGCCAACACAAAGAAGAAGGGTCTTGATGCGAAAGATCGCTTATCCATTTCCTCCACAGATGCTGCCTGACCTGCTGAGTTACTCCAGCGCTTTGTGTTCTACTCAAGATTAAAGCATCTGTAGTTCTTTGTGTCTCTGGTTACTGTATCAAGCTGAGATGCATTTGGATAGGATGCTTTCTATGGTCCACCTGTAGAAATTGGTAATTTATTGGAAACATGAAGAATTTCCTTAATTTAATGGAAAAGTAGAGGCATTAGTGTGCTTTCTTGGTCGTAGCATCATTGTGGTTCAACCAGGACACACATTGATGATATGTACACCCATGAGTGTGATTCTACACCGCGGCAGGTCCTGAATCCTGAACCGTTCATTGATAATGGCCGCCTCGCCAGCCATCTGTCTTGTCCTCTGTTTTTATTATTTTAAGTATGTCTTGAATGTTTGTTTTGATGTCTCTTGGTATATTTTATGTGGGGGGCGCTGGGGGTGGGTGTCGTGGAAAACTGTTTCCAGTCACTTACCTCGACGGAGATGCAATTTTTTTCTGTGTCCCCCCCTGCAGCCTACAACGTGGAGTGCTGCGGCCTATTCAGGCTTCAAGCAGCGGGTGCGGCACGGACCTGGGATCTTTTGCCGAGGATCGCCAGTGTTGGAGCTCCGACCGCGGGTAACACCGTGAAGCAGCGGTCTCCGGTAAGAAGCGGTCGACTTGGTTGCTCCATGCCGCGGCATGTTCCAATCCGTCCCGACGCCTGAGTTTCGATCATCCCGACAAGAGGTCTTGAACAGTGGACCGTCGGCAACGGCCCCGTTCAAAGGCCCCGACAACTGGTGAACGAAGGAGGAAGATGACTGAACTTTATTGCCTTCCATCACAGTGAGGAATGCTGATTCCACTGTGGTGGATGTTTATGTTAAACTTTACTTTATGTGCTGTGTGTATGTTTGCTTTTTACTTAGAATGGCTGTATGGAACTCAATTTTCACTGTATTTTAATTGGTACATGTGACAATTAAATTGAATCTTGAATCTTGTGAGGCCAAATGCAAATTGGAGGAACAGCATCTCATATTTCTCTTGCAACCCAGCGGTATGAAAATTAATTTCTCTAACTTCAAGTAACCCTTGCATTCCCTCTCTCTCCGTCCCTTCCCCTCCCTAGTCATTGTACTAGTTTTACTGTCATCCTGCTGAGTTTCACTGTTTGCATCCACCTTCCCCACAGCTAACAATGGACCATTGTGAGCTCCACCTTTCCTTGTTTTGCTGGCTTTGGTTTGTTATTTTTGCAAATCTTTCATTAATTTGTTCGGTGTACCTTTTAATAACTCCCGTTTCCCTCTCCCCTGACTCAGTCTGAAAATAGGGTCTCGACCTGAAACGTCACCTATTCCTTTTCTCCAGAGATGCTGCCTGGCCCGCTGAGTACTCTAGCTTTGTTGTGTCCATCATTGATTATAAATGTTGGACCGCAGAATCATTTTGACAATTACACTATTAAGGGTTGAAGTCGCCGTCCAGTCCAGGCCGTAGTGTGAGCATCCGGCTGGTGTAGCAATCCAATCCGTGTGACTCCCATCCCGGATTTTCAGTCTCACTTTTTCAGATGCCGTCAATGTTTTTCTCCAGCTTCCTGGTATTTGCAGCGTCATTCGTCCACCAGCGGCAACCTGGGACGTCAGCTCCGTGTGGCCGGGGCTCTGGAGAGCAAGTGAGGGATTAACAAGGTGCGCAGAGCAGTCCAGATGCATGCAAGAGGCGATTGCCGACGTGTCCTACACCCCTCCTTAGGTCAAAGACCATTCATGACAAAAACATCTGCATTTAACCCAAATAAACTTGCAAATTGCATCCATCAGTGGTGATAAGTAATGTAGCAATGTTACAAAATTTTGAGATTTAAAAAATCAAGTCTGCAATTTATCCCATCAGATAAAGCATAAAAATAAGTTTAATTTGACACCTAATTCACTTTCATATCTTCAGTATTAAAAATGTTATGGCCATTTTCATACTCTGAAATTAGCATCTTGTTCCCTATTGCTTTTCCATTGACTTAACTCAAAAGCTGTGATCAAGGACAGTCAAAAGCCCATAACTTTCTTAAAAATTAAGAGAACTGAATGAAATTTTCAGTTATTATAGATTGAAGCATTCTGAAACAAATATGAAACAATCTTACTTGGATGACCTGAAATTAAAGCATATAATTAGTTAGTTACCCAATTGTAGCTAATTACAAAATTCAAATACTAGATCTAAACATCTATTCATTTCTTAAGAAAAAGTAAACATTTTTAAATAGCCTAAGTGTTCAAATAACATTCACACAATAATTCACAATATAACATGATTTTAAAATCTCATTGTCATTAATTTATAGGCCAAATGGAAGGAATTTAGTGTTTAATTCCCGTAAATTAATGGCCATTTAAATCATCTTGGGAGTGGGTTTTTGTGGAATGCGCTGGTTTGGAACGTTGCATTTGCGGTGAATTTAAACCTCATATCGGCTGGGAAAATACTGCCGGTTCGTATATTTACATAATGACATTTTCACAACGTGAAATTTTGATTAAAGGCACCCTTAGAAGCAAGTATATATATAAAATAAACGGCTTTCCTTTACCTGTCCCGTACATGAAATCCGTCCCCGTTGTCGGCGTTGACAGCTTTAGAAGATTATTTTTAATTTACTCCTGTTCGTAAAATATCCAGTGCAGTTTAAAAGAAACTTAATAAAACGGCAGTCGAAGAGATTATTCTTTAGCAGCTAAACAGCCTGACAGACATCGATTTGAATAGGCTGGAGATATACCGCATATTAAACCCGCCCCCCTCTCAAAGGCGCCAACGTCGCGCACACTGGCAGTGACAGAACTGCAGCGCCGCTGAAGGTAAGTTTTGTAACATACCTAAGTAATGAGTCTGAAAAAATCAGCCCGAAACGTCAGCCATCCTTTTCTCTCCAGAGATGCTGCCTGTCCCGCTGAGTTACTCCAGCATTTTGTGTCTATCTTCGATTAAAACCAGCATCTGCAGTTCCTTTCGACCCATCCTTTTTCTCCAGGGATGCTGCCAAACTTGCTGGGTTACTCCAGCACTTTGTGTCCATCTTCAGTAATTATACCCGCGTCTGTTTTGTTGGTGTTTGCATTTGTAAGGCACTTTCCAGCATTCCTACCACCTTAAAGCACTTTACAGGTAATGAACACGCGAAGGGTAGTCAAGAGTTTTATTTGTCACATGTGCAACTGCACAGTCAATGTTATAGTGGTGTGCACAGCAAGATCCCACAGCAGCATGAGAACGGCATGGAAAGCCATTCAGCCCGTTCACGAGCACTTTCCTACAGATTAGGGGAAATTTACAATATGTTTTACTGATGCCTATTAACCTACAAACCTGCACGTGGGTTCTCTGGTTACTTTCAAGAGAGAGCTAAATAGAGCTCTTAAAGATAGCGGAGTCAGGGTATATGGGGAGAAGGCAGGAACGGGGTACTGATTGGGGATGATCAGCCATGATCACATTGAATCTTTCATTAATTTGTTAATTTGTTAAGGCTGACTCCTGCACCTATTGTCTATTGAGGTGTGGACTGGCTCTGTGTAAGATCCAGCCGGTCCCATTTATTGCCCTCTCCCCCTCCCCTTTCAGATGTGAGTGTAGCTCCCTCTTGTATACTGCCGCTGACTGCCCCCAGGACTCCCCCCGGGAGAGTATTCCAGACATGAGCGGCACCAGAGGCACGTCTGGCAGAGACGTCATCTCACACAACTCCAGTCACCTGGGTTCGAGCCTGGCCTCTGGTGCTGTCCGTGTGGAGTTTGCATGTTCTCCCTGTGACCCTGTCGGTTTCGCCCCGGGTGCTCCTGTTTCCTCCCACATCCCAGAGACATGAGTTGGTCACCTAACTGACCACTGTAACTCATCCCTAGTATGCATGGACCAAGATTATGTATAAGCAGGGTACTGGGTGGGGATTAATGGATATTACATCAAGATTGTGCGACGTTGGCATAAAAATACACACTTAATGTTTCACCAACTTGGCTGGAGATGGGTCAAAAGTCACATCGATAAATTAAACTGCTTAGTAGGAATCATAGTGTACCCAGATACTTACCCCATTGTAGGTAATTAAAAGACATTTGGACAGGTGCATGGATAGGAAAGGTTTAGAGCGATATGGGCCAAACGCGGGCAGGAAGGACTAGCGCAGATGGGACATTTTGGTCGGCATGGGCAAATTGGGCCAGAGTGCCTGTTTCCGTGATGTATAATTCTAGGCAGGTAAGTGGTAGAATCTGGGAGAAGCTGATGAGGAGAATAAAAAATGGATCTGAGTTTGAGTTTTGTTTATCGTCACGTGTGCCGAGGTACAGTGAAAAGCTTTTGTTACGTGCTAACTAACATGGGATTAGTGGTATTAGGCAGAAGGTGGATGGTGGGTTAAAGGGTCTGTTCCCATGATGAATCTCTATGACTGACACTAATCTGTGTAAGAAAAACAATCTTCATTTCATTTTTTGTTCATTTGCCCCCAGTTATTAACCCTCTCCCAATAAGAACAGCCCCATTCTAATCTTTTTAGACCATGACTTAAAAGTAAATCAGTCAGGTCTCTTATTCTGCAGATAACCCCAGCTTCTTCAGTATCCAGATAATAATGTCCCTTATACCTCTAATCATCACTTCCGAACCCTCTCCAAAACCTTTACATTTTCTGTAAAGATCTGGGCATAGCACAGCAGTGTCTTATAAAGGATCATCATTGCCCATTGATTTCAGATTTATCGAGGCTCTCTGCTTGCACATTCCATAAAATGTTCCTTGAAGTTAAGTCAATCACTCCCAGTTCACCTCTGGAACTCCGTTTTTTGGTCCATAATTGACTGAGGGTGTGAAGATGTCTGGAGTCAATTTATAGGCTAGAAGATAGGCACAAAAGGCTGGAGTAACACAGGCAGCCAGAGATCTGCGATGTAAACCAGCATCTGCAGTTCCTACCGACACAATTTATAGGCCAGGTAAAGATGGCTGATTTCGTTGCCTGAATGACATTAGTGAAAGAAACAATTTTACACCAATCTGCTGATTTCACAATCACATTCAATGCTATGAGCTTTCCAATCCATGTTATTTAATACTTGAAATTATATTCGGCTGCAGTGGGATGTAAGATCATGTATCAGAATCAATATCCCAGGCCTCTGCATGCCAGCACAGATCTTTATCCATGAAGGTCCTGAATTCCTTCATTTGTATTTGCAACGCAAGGTAATTCCCAGTAATATGTTCGCTGGTACTTCAGCCTCATTGCACTTGTTCTCTGCAAAGCCATTGCATTCCAGCTTCCCCTAGGGTCCAGCAGAGACACAGATCTACTAAAACATGCAGAAGATAGACACAGACTATAGACACAGACATAGACTTCAGACTGAAGAAGGTTCTCGACCTGAAACGTCACCTATTCCTTTTCTCCAGAGATGCTCTTTGACCCGCCGAGTTAGTCCAGCTTTTTGGGTCTATCTTTGGTTTAAAACAGCATCTGCGGTTCCTTCCTACTAAAACATGCAAACCAGAATCTGGTTAAGAAATCATACATCTTTCTATCATTAAATCTCAGAAGTATTGTGTGCAAAACATGGTGCCATTTCCAGTTTGACAGCTGCTAATGATGTTCTGTCAATCGAAACTCACTCTAATAACTCCAGGACTAAATGAAAACAAACAACTTCTCATGTAATATGTTGAAATAAGAAGCCGTCCACCTTTTCAGGTCGATTTTTTAAATTCCATAACACTGTTTTGAGGAAGATCAGAGAGGATGTAGTGGTTCGCTGTTGACCAACAGTCAGTACTCCGTTTAGTTTAATGTAGACAAAAGTGCTGGAGAAACTCAGCGGTGCAGCAGCATCTATGGAGCGAAGGAAATAGGCAGCTTAGTTTAGTTTAGTTTAAAGATACAGCGTGGAAACAGGCCCTTCGGCCCACCGAGTCTGCACCGACCAGCGATCACCATACACTAGCACTATCCTACACACTAGGGACAATTTACAATATCTACTGAAGCTAATTAATCTACAAACCTGTACGTCTTTGGAATGTGGGAGGAAACCAGAGGACCCGGGAAAAACCCACGCGGTCACGGGGAGAAAATACAAACTCCATACAGACGGCACCCTTAGTCAGGATCGAACCCGGGTCTCTGGTGCTGTAAGGCAGTAACTCTACCACTGTGCCACAATGCCACCTGTAATGTCTCCCATTAATAAAACAGATTACTATTTGTTAGACCTTGCCGCGGGTGAATTGGCAGGGCCATTCCCCACATTACCATGATAATATTTAAAGGGTGCTCAACCTTGCAAAGTAGTTCACATATTTAAACATTGTGTATTTTGGGTACTATTGGAGAGGCCATAGAGAAGATGCACCAGGATGTTTACAGAGATGGATTGTTTCATGTAATGTCTGCCAAAATAAATGCTGCAATTCAGGTGTGTTTGACATGCATAATATTAAGTAATAGATTGACTCTGTTCCGGTTACACAGTGAAAACAATATAATTGAAAGCAGTGTAAGTTTAAATGCATGATCCAGAATGGTTTGTTTGTTCAAAGAGCTTACATCTGAAATAAACTAACCTTATCCAAAACCTTATTTTGGAGGTGTTTATTTTTATTTTAGTTCTTTAAAGTGTTTTTCTTCCCTCACCACAATTTATATCATCATTTGAATTTAATTTAAAAAGCAGAGTAGAAATTATTGTCACTTTACTATAAATAGGTTATCAGTGCTTCTTAAACTATTTCAACATCATTCACCCTTGAGTCTTTATCACAAAATTTCATTCACCCTCGACTACATTTTCTCATTTTTGGTAATTTTCGTTTTATGTATAATTTTGTGTATTTTGTCGCCTTGTGTATAATTTTATACATCATTTATTTTGTCACATGAGCAAAAAACATAAATTTACTCATTTCTTGTGTTTATTCAATTTTTTGAACATCCTAAAAATATGTAAAGAAACCATTGGTAGAAAGAAAAAAACATCAAATTTCCAGCTCCACTACCATTAAAACCAATAAGAGCTTACTAACCACTTTAATGGCAATGCCTTTTTTAAGTATAGAAAAAAATATATCTGAATGAATTAAGTCATTCACCCTTCATTCACCCCTCTAGTTTCATTCACCCCAAAATAATTTTATTGGCCCTTGGGTGAACCATTCACCAGTTTAAGAAGCACTGGGTTAGATGCAAATACACAGACCTCCATTTTGCATGCATGGTTGCAGCCAATGGTATACATTTTGCCAATGTTTCCTTATTGGCTTGCTGTGCATCCCTTGATTCTCCTATCTAAAAATATTTGGGCGCTAGAATTTCTGAACCATATCACATGTGGGTTCTCCTCCCATTTGCATGCCACCCTGACTTAGGCATATATATCGTTGTTACTTCATCTCATCACGGCTGGGTCAAAATCTTGTTATTCATCCACACTCTGGAACACCTTCACCTGAAGGAAGACAGCTGTTCAAGAAGATGACTCACCGTCATTTTCTCAAGTGCAGTTAGGGATAGGGAATTAACACTGGCCTTGGCAACAATGTCAAGATACCTGAAATAAATTAAAACCTATTAGATTATTCCATCATCGTTCTTCTGACCCAGGGCACGACAGGACAGGGAGAGTTTGAGTTGGATGGGACTCTTGCCCAGAGTAGGGGAATCGAGAACCAAAGGACATAGGCTTAAGGTGAAGGGGAAAAGATTTAATAGGAACCTGAGGGGTAACTTGTTCAAACAAAGGGTGACGGGTGTATGGAACGAGCTGCCGGAGGAGATAGTTGAGGCTGGGACTATCGTAATGTTTAATGAACATTTAGACAGATACCTGGATAAGATAGGTTTAGAGGGATATGGGCCAAACATAGGCAGGTGGGATTAATGTAGATGGGACATATTGGTTGGTTGGGAAGGATAGGCTGAAGGGCTTGTTTCCACACTGTATGACTCTATGCCTCTGACTCAATGAAGAATATCAATCCGTTGTTCAGGACAAGCATTTGCAACGTGATTTTGCAAGAATTATGTCAACCTGACGGTATTGATGCCACACCCAACACAAAAGCACAGTGAAGTCGGTAATTAATGGTCTACATCAAGAGGCACAGTCACTTCCAATAAAATCAGAAAAAGCTGGAAATGTAGAGCACGTCACTGAAGGTGGCAGCAAAGATAGATAAAGGGTGAAGAAGGCATATGGGATGCTAAATGTCATTAGCCTGGGCACAGAATATACAAACAGGGAGGCTATGGTACAAGTTTATAAAACATTGGTTAAGCCAGCGCCAGAGTGCTGTGTGCAGGTCTGAATGCCACACTATATCAAGGATATGATTGCACTGGAGAAGGTGTGGAGAAGCTCCACCTGGATGTTGCATGGGATGGAGCCTTTCAGTTATGAGAAGAGATTGTATGACTAGTTTTGTTTGTCTTGGAGCAGAGAAGGCTGAAGAGGATCGTGACTGAAATACAGGCTGCCCAACACAACAAACGGATTCCATTTACAGATATTCATATGTTGGAAAATACACAACAATCACTCAGTTGTACATTCGTGACCTGCGTAGGTTTTCTTCGGGATCTGCGGTTTCCTCCCACATCCCAAGGATGTACAGGTTTGTAGGTTTGTGGTTTCTGATCATATGCCTGTATTATTTGATGTTGGTTTCTCCTGTGCTGCAGTTAAACCTGTAGCGTCTGCTCGGCGCTGTCGGACTTTTAACCCTTTTGCTGCTGGCCAGTTCTCTGCTGCTTTCGATCAGCTCTGCGCCCCCTCTGCGTCCACTTCTCTTGATACGGAGGAGATTAGTTCTTGGTTTCACTCCTCCTGCAGAACTATACTGGACTCTGTGGCTCCATTAAAAACTTTGCAGCCTAGAGCTAAACCCGAGCCCTGGTACAGTGACGTAACTCGTACAGCTCGACGGGAGTGTCGCAGAGCTGAACGAAAGTGGAAGAAGGACAGGCTGCAGGTTTCACTTCAAATTCTAAAGGACTATTGGCGTCATTACCAGAACACTGTTAAAGAGGCCAAAAGAGAATACCTGTCAAATATTATTGTGTCCAAGCATCACGACCCACGTGTGCTATTTAAAATCATTGACTCTGTTCTAAATGCCCCGCAGCCTGTCTGTCTGGAAGCATCGTCTGAAATGTGCAATGACTTCCTGCACTTTTTTATTAATAAGGTTGTTTCCATAAGGGCTCTCATTTCAGCTCCTGCCTCTGACCCCTCTGTTTCGGTCCCATGCCTGGTGGTATTGGATAAGTTTGTGCCTGTGACATTGTCGTGTTTAGAGGATGTGGTTAGCCATATTAAGCCATCGGGTTCCCCTTGTGATGCTGTCCCTCCTCATCTTTTTAAAGAGGTTTTCCCCAGTATAGGGCAGTTGGTTCTTGCCATTATAAACAGCAGCTTGTGTTCTGGGGTTGTCCCGTAAGTTTTAAACATGCAGTAGTGCAACCATTACTTAAAAACCTGGCCTGGAACAAACTGTTCTGGCCAATTTTAGACCAATCTCCAAGTTGCCTTTTATCTCTAAAGTCCTGGAGAAAGTTGTTTATGCTCAGCTAAAACTCTTCTTGGACAAGCATAATATTCGGGAGGTTTTCCAGTCTGGGTTTAAAACTATGCATAGCACAGTCAGCATTGCTAAGGGTTTTTAATGACATCCCCCTAGCAAATGATTCTGGTAATTATGTGGTTCTTGTCCTGCTGGACCTATCTGCCGCCTTTGATACAGTGGACCATGGTATCTTAATATCTCGGTTACAGCACCTAGTGGGCATCTGTGGCAGTGCCCTGGGATGGTTCAGGTCCTATCTGGCAGACAGAACCATGTGTGTAAGCCTTGCTGGTTTTGAATCCTCCTCCGCTCCTCTGTCATATGGGGTTCCACAGGGCTCAATTTTAGGGCCCCTGCTTTTCTCACTATACTTACTTCCTCTGGGTTCCATTCTTAGAAAGCATGGCATCTCTTTTCATTGTTATGCTGATGATGAATGAGAGTGACATTGTTATGCTGATGATGATGAGAGTGACATTGTTAATTCAGAAACAACGGTTCTGAACTTAAAGAAAGGTAACTTTGAGGGTATGAGACGTGAATTGGCCAAGATTGACTGGCAATTAGTTCTAAAAGGGTTGACGGTGGATATGCAATGGAAGGCATTTAAAGACTGCATGGATGAACTACAAAAATTGTTCATCCCAGTTTGGCAAAAGAATAAATCAGGGAAGGTAGTGCATCCGTGGATAACAAGGGAAATCAGGGATAGTATCAAAGCAAAAGATGATGCGTACAAATTAGCCAGAAAAGGCAGCATACCAGAGGACGGAGAAATTCAGAGACCAGCAGAGGAGGACAAAGGGCTTAATTAGGAAAGGGAAAATAGATTATGAAAGAAAACTGGCAGGGAACATAAAAACTGACTGCAAAAGTTGTTATAGATATGTGAAGAGAAAGAGATTAGTTAAAACAAATGTAGGTCCCTTGCAGTCAGAAACAGGTGAATTGATCATGGGGAACAAGGATATGGCGGACCAATTGAATAACTACTTTGGTTCCGTCTTCACTAAGGAAGACATAAATAATCTGCCGGAAATAGCAGGGGACCGCGGGTCAAAGGAAATGGAGGAACTGAGTGAAATCCAGGTTAGTCGGTAAGTGGTGTTGGGTAAATTGAATGGATTAAAGGCCGATAAATCACCAGGGCCAGATAGGCTGCATCCCAGAGTACTTAAGGAAGTAGCTCCAGAAATAGTGGATGCATTAGTGATAATTTTTCAAAACTCTTTAGATTCTGGAGTAGTTCCTGAGGATTGGAGGGTAGCAAACGTAACCCCACTTTTTAAGAAGGGAGGGAGAGAGAAAACGGGGAATTACAGACCAGTTAGTCTAACATCGGTAGTGGGGAAACTGCTAGAGTCAGTTATTAAAGATGGGATAGCAGCACATTTGGAAAGTGGTGAAATCATTGGACAAAGTCAGCATGGATTTACGAAAGGTAAATTGTGTCTGACGAATCTTATAGAATTTTTCGAGGATGTAACTAGTAGAGTGGATAGGGGAGAACCAGTGGATGTGTTGTATCTGGACTTTCAGAAGGCTTTCGACAAGGTACCACATAAGAGATTAGTATACAAACTTAAAGCACACGGTATTGGGGGTTCAGTATTGATGTGAATAGAGAACTGGCTGGCAAACAGGAAGCAAAGAGTAGGAGTAAACGGGTCCTTTTCACAATGGCAGGCAGTGACTAGTGGGGTACCGCAAGGCTCAGTGCTGGGACCCCAGCTATTTACAATTTATATTAATGAGCTGGATGAGGGAATTGAAGGCAACATCTCCAAGTTTGCGGATGACACTAAGCTGGGGGGCAGTGTTAGCTGAGGATGCTAGGAGACTGCAAGGTGACTTGGATAGGCTGGGTGAGTGGGCAAATGTTTGGCAGATGCAGTACAATGTGGATAAATGTGAGGTTATCCACTTTGGTGGCAAAAACAGGAAAGCAGACTATTATCTAAATGGTGGCCGATTAGGAAATGGGGAGATGCAGCGAGACCTGGGTGTCATGGTACACCAGTCATTGAAAGTAGGCATGCAGGTGCAGCAGGCAGTGAAGAAAGCGAATGGTATGTTAGCTTTCATAGCAAAAGGATTTGAGTATAGGAGCAGGGAGGTTCTACTGCAGTTGTACAGGGTCATGGTGAGACCACACCTGGAGTATTGCGTACAGTTTTGGTCTCCAAATCTGAGGAAGGACATTATAGCCATAGAGGGAGTGCAGAGAAGGTTCACCAGACTGATTCCTGGGATGTCAGGACTTTCATATGAAGAAAGACTGGATAGACTTGGCTTATACTCGCTAGAATTTAGGAGATTGAGAGGGGATCTTATAGAAATGTACAAAATTCTTATGGGGTTGGACAGGCTAGATGCAGGAAGATTGTTACCGATGTTGGGGAAGTCCAGGACAAGGGGTCACAGCTTAAGGATAAGGGGGAAATCCTTTAAGACCGAGATGAGAAAAAACTTTTTCACACAGAGAGTGGTGAATCTCTGGAACTCTCTGCCACAGAAGGTAGTTGAGGCCAGTTCATTGGCTATATTTAAGAGGGAGTTAGATGTGGCCCTTGTGGCTAAAGGGATCAGGGGGTATGGAGAGAAGGCAGGTACGGGATACTGAGTTGGATGATCAGCCATGATCATATTGAATGGCGGTGCAGGCTCGAAGGGCCGAATGGCCTACTCCTGCACCTATTTTCTATGTATCTATGTATCTATCTATGATAGCCAACTATATATACCGCTGAGGAAGGAAGACGCCTTTTCTGTCAAATCACTTCTGTCATGGCTTGAGGACATTAAGTCCTGGATGGCCCTAAACTTTCTAGGATTTAATGAAAAGAAGACAGAGGTGATATTGTTTGGCCCCAATGGCTGCCGTGAACCTCCCCTTGTTGACTTGGGTCCACTGGCACGGTACGTGAAGCCAACAGTTTTGAACCTAGGTTTTAGGATGGACAGTGATTTTAAATTAGATCATCAAATAGGCGCGGTGGTTAAGTCCAGCTTCTTTCACCTAAGGAAGCTGGCAAAGGTGAAGCCCATTCTCGAGCGGCAGCATTTTGAAACAGTAATTCATGCCTTTATTACATCTAGGCTGGATTACTGTAACGCACTCTATTTTGGAGTTGCACGATCTTCACTGGCTCGTCTCCAGTTGGTTCAAAATGCTGCTGCTCGCCTTTTAACTGGAACTCGAAAGAGGGAGCACATAACGCCAATTCTGGCCTCCCTCCACTGGCACTTTCGAGTTCATTTTAAAATTATTTTATTTGCTTTTAAATCTCTAAATGGGCTCGCCCCGCCTTACCTCTCTGAACTGCTCCACCCATACGCTCCTGCCCTGTGCCTCAGGTCAGCTGATCAGCTGCTCCTGGAGGTACCGAGGTCTAAGCGGAAGCTCAGAGGGGATAGAGCCTTCTCTGTTGCTGCTCCGGCACTCTGGAACACCCTGCCGTTGCACATCAGACAGGCCCCCTCACTGTCCATCTTCAAAACCAGTATTAAAACACATTTATATTCCTTGGCTTTTGACACTGCTTGAGACTTTGCTCCTGTTTTTTAGTGCTTTTAATGTTTTTGTTTTTACTCTTTCATTTAATGTTTTTATTGTTATGTAATAATTTCTTGTCCATGATTAATCATGTACAGCACTTTGATGCAACTGTGGTTGTTTTTAAAGTGCTCTATAAATAAAGTTATTATTATTATTATTAATTGGCTTAGTATAAATGTCCATAGTGTGTGGAGGATAATGTAGGTTGGAGGAATGCAGGAATGGCTGGTTGGAGTGGACTCGGTGGGGCAAAGGGCCTGTTTCCGCGCTGTATCTCTAAACTCAACTAAACTCAAAAACAGATGGAGAAAGGATGGAATTTTGCTTACAGACAAAATTAACACTGACCACTTTCAGAAGCCCAAGAAACATAAAAGTAGCAGCCAGAGAGCTGTGGAAGTTCTGAAAACAGAGGTTGTCAAGAGGTGGTGTCCCAAGCACCTCTGCCCTTGTCCTCAGTGGTAGAGGTTGTGAGTTTGAGAGGTTCTGTCTGGGTAACTATGAGCCAGCTGTATTACTGTAGGACTCGAGTTGACCAGTCCAAGGCTGGACACAAACACCAGGCTTCCATACTCCCAGGCACTATTTCTCCCCCATTCCAATAACTTACCAGTCTAGCAACATGACTGCTCTAACCCTGCCGTACCAACTCCGATGAAGGATAATGAAAAGCTAAAAGGCAAGCTCACCATCGCTTATGTACATGTGCTTACTTCCTAGTCAAGAGTTCAAGAGAGAGTTAGATTTAACTCTTAGGGCTAACAGAATCAAGGGATATGGGGAGAAAGCAGGAATGGGGTACTGATTCTGGATGATCAGCCATGATCATATAGTGAATGGCGGAGCTGGCTCGAAGGGCCGAATGGCCTACTCCTGCACCTATTTTCTATGTTTCTAGTCATGGTAGGAGAGGTTCATCCTGATCCTTAGTAATCGTGATAGAATATGTGATCACAATCTTTCCTGCTCAAGTTCCCACTGCTGTAAACCTTGCTGCAAACATTTATACTTGAGCAGGTTTTCCACTACGCACTCAACAAAATTATAACAGGGAAACAAAGCATGTCCAAGAGATTTCCAAGCTCATGTCCCACAACATCCACCAGAGGGCAGCACCTCCACAAACGAATTTGTTTTGATGTAACCCTTTGTCCTGAGAGATTTTAAAAAGTAAAACATTTCGGCCAAGCTCGGAGGCTTTACAGGTGGCACAGTGACGCAGTGATAGAGTTGCTGCCTTACAGCACCAGAGACCCGAGTTTGATCCTGACTATGGGTGCTGTCTTTACGGAGCTTCTACATTCTCCTTAAGACCTGCGTGGCTTTTCTCCGGGTGTTCTGGTTTCCTCCAAAACTCCAAAGACATCTAGGTTAGTAGGCTAATTGGCTTGGTTAATATTGTAAAATATCCATATTATGCATAGGATAGTGTTAGTGTGCGGGGAATGCTGGTTGGCGTAGACTTGATGGGCCGAAGGGCGTGTTTCCACGCTGTATCTATAAACTTTACAAGGCACTGGTCAGACTGCATTTGGAGTATTGAGAGCAGTTTTGATAATAGACAATAGGTGCAGGAGTAGGCCATTCGGCCCTTCGAGCCAGCACCGCCATTCAATGTGATCATGGCTGATCATCCCCAATCAGTACCCCGTTTCTGCCTTCTCCCCATATCCCCTGACTCCGCTTTCTTTAAGAGCCCTATCTAGCTCTCTCGTGAAAGTATCCAGAGAACCACAAATAATTCCACAGACTCGCCACTCTCTTGGAGAAAAAGTGTTTCCTCGTCTCCGTTCTAAATGGCTCACCCCTTATTCTTAAACTGTGGCCCCTGGTTCTGGACTCCCCCAACATCGGGAACATGTTTCCTGCCTCTAGCGTGTCCAAACCCTTAACAATCTTATATGTTTCAATGAGATTCTCTCTCATCCTTCTAAACTCCAGAGTGTACAAGCCCAGCCGCTCCATTCTCTCAGCATATGACACTCCCGCCATCCCGGGACAGTCCCACCTTCTCGGGACAGTCCCGCCATTGGGCCCCATATCCGAGGAAGGATGTGGTGGCATTGGTAGTCCAGAAGAGATTTACGCTAATGATCGCAGGAATGAGTGGGTTAACATGTGTTAACATGTTAACACTGGGCCTGTACTCGTTGGAGTTTAGAAGGATGAGGGGTGCCTTCATGTAAATTTACAGAATAGTGAAAGGCCTGGAGAGAGTGGATGTGGAGAGGATGTTTCCACTAGAGGAAGAGTCTAGGATCAGAGGCCATAGCCTTAGAATAAAAAGGCGTACCTTGAGAAAGGATATGTGGAGGAATTTCTTTTGTCAGAGAGTGGTGAATCTGTGGAATTCATTGCCACAGAAGCCTGTGGAGGCCAAGTCAATTGATATTTTATGGCGCAGACAGACAGAATTTTGATTACTACCTGTGTCAGTGGTTATGGAGAGACGGCAGGAGAATGGGGTTGAGAGAGAAAGATAAATCAGCCATGATTGAATAGCAGAGTAGACTTGATGAACCAAATGGCCTAATTCTGCTCCTATAACTTATGAACATGAGACAGAATGAGTGGGCAGAAAACACAGAGGCAGAAGGAGTTACCTGCTAATGCATGGCTTTCCCAAATCACCTTTAGAACACGACAGATGTCGGCCATTCGGCTCCGAGTTTGACCTGACACACATTATGTACAACAAGCAGAGGAATTTTGGTTTGTGTTCTTAACAAAACTGCAACCTACAATGATCAAGCATCATCTGCCCTCACAGGTGAACATTTAAAAAAAAACATGGCACAACTTCAAAGAAGAGGAAAGAGTGAAGAAGGGGAAAGGATTTCTTCCAGAAGACAAAAGGTACTAATGGAATCTGATAAGAAAGGAAGGTGGGGATTGAAATGTAAAACCAATGGGAGGGATAGTGGGTTGGGGAAGAAAAATTGGGGATCCCTGACAGGGAGATGGTGAAAGGAATCCAGTGACAGGGGCAGGAGAATTCAACTTTTATGCTGTTGGGTTGTAGGCCACCCTAGCGGGATATGAGGAACTGCTTTTTTTTTGTTTGTGTCCAGCCGCACTCTGGAAATGGAGGAGGCCGAGGACATACAGGTCGATATGGGTAGGAAGGAAACGCAGATGCTGGTTTATACCAAAGATAGACACTTAAAGCTGGAGAAACTCAGCAGTCCAGGCAGCATCTGAAGAATGATCTCAACCCGAAATGTCACCTATTCCTTTTCTTTAGAGATGCTCCCTGACCCGCTGAGTTACTCCAGCTTTTTGTTTCTATCTTCAGGTTGATATGGGAATGGAAAGGCAAATTGGAGAGGCTGGTAACCAGGAGCTCTAGCTGATCCTGGCAGACAGAGTGCAAGTGCTTGGCAAAACGGTCGTCTAGTCTATGTGTGGTTACACCAGTGCAAAGGAAGCCACATCAAGTAAAGGTACATGTGAACCTTGGTTTCATTTGGAAATGCTGTTTGGGTTCTGAATGGAGATGATCTGGATAAATGTGAGGTTATCCACTTTGGTGGCAAGAACAAGAAAGCAGATTATTATCTGAATGGTGTCACATTAGGAAAAGGGGAGCTGCAACAAAACCTGGTTGTCCTTGTGCTGAAAGTAAGCTTGCAGGTAGAGCAAGCTGTGAAGAAAACAAATGACATGTTGGCGTTCATAGCGAGAGTATTTGAGTATAGGAGCAAGGAGGTCCTACTGCAGTTGTACAGGGCCCTGGTGAGGCCACACCTGGAGTATTGTGTGCAGTTTTGGTCTCCTAATTTGAGGAAGGACATTCTTGCTATTGAGGAAGTGCAGCGTAGGTTCACCAGGTTAATTCCCGGGATGGTGGGATTGACATGTGATGAAAGAATGGATTGATTGAGCTTATATTCACTGGAATTTAGAAGGATGAGAGGGAATCCTTTAGAAACATAAAATTATTAAGGGATTGGACAGGCTAGATGCAGGAAAAACGCCTCCTTGTTGGGGGAGTCCAGAACCAGGGGTCACATTTTAAGAATAAGGGACAGACCATTTAGGACTGAGATGATGAAAAACGTTTTCACCCAGAGTTGTGAATCTGTGGAATTCTCTGCCACAGAAGGCAGTGGAGGCCAATTCACTGGATGTGTTCAAGAGAGAGTTAGATTTAGCTCTTAGGGCTAAGGGAATCAAGGGATAAGGGGAGAAAGCAGGAATGGGGTACTGATTTTGGATGATCAGCCATGAGTTAAGCCTACTCCTGCACCTATTTTCTCTGTTTCTATGAGGGAGGAGTTGTTGTCACAGGTGTTACATCTTCTACTTTTGTAGGGTAAAATGCCTGGGGAGAGTGCGGGGTGGGTGGGGAGGGATGTGTGTATCAGGAAGTCACGGAGAGAGCTGTTTCTGCTGAAAGCAGAAAGAGGTGTGGAGGGGAAGATGTGACTGACGATGGAATCAGGCTGAAGCTGCAGGAAATGTTCGAGGACGAACTGTTGAATGTGGAGTCTGCTTGGGGTGAAAGGTGAAGGCCAGGGGAACGCTATCCCTATTCTGTCTGGGAGGAGGAGGGGGCATGAGCAGATCTGTGTGAAGGTGAGGAGGGATGGATAAGGGCTTCATCCACAGCTGCAGGAGGGAAGCCATGTGTCCTGAAAAAAGAGGACAAGTCCTCAAGTGGGAAGCCTCACCTTGAGAGCAGATGCGGCAGAGACAGAGAAACTGTGAGAAAGGAATTATTTATTTAAGAAGGAATTGCAGATGCTGGAAAATCGAAGGTACACAAAAATGCTGGAGAAACTCAGCGGGTGCAGCAGCATCTATGGAGCAAAGGAAATAGGCAGGGTTTCGGCCCGAAACGTTGCCTATTTCCTTCGCTCCATAGATGCTGCTGCACCCGCTGAGTTTCTCCAGCATTCCTCAAGTCAAGTCAAGTGAGTTTATTGTCATGTGTCCCTGGTAGGACAATGAAATTCTTGCTTTGCTTGAGCACAACAGAACATAGTAGGCATTTACTACAAGGCATTCTATAAATATATACACAATGGTCAATATACTGATAAAGTGCAAATAACAGTATTGGCTAGTAAAGTTCAGTGTTATGTCCGAGCCAGGTTTAATAGCCTGATGGCTGTGGGGAAGTAGCTGTTCCTGAACCTGGTCGTTGCAGTCTTCAGGCTCCTGTACCTTCTACCTGAAGGTAGTAGGGAGATGAGTGTGTGGCCAGGATGGTGTGGGTCCTTGATGATGCTGCCAGCCTTTTTGAGGCAGCGACTGTGGTAGATCCCCTCGATGGAAGGGAGGTCAGAGCCGATGATGGATTGGGCAGTGTTTACTACTTTTTGTAGTCTTTTCCTCTCCAGGGCACTCAAGTTGCCGAACCAAGCCACGATGCAACCGGTCAGCATGCTCTCTACTGTGCACCTGTAGAAGTTAGAGAGAGTCCTCCTTGACAAACCGACTCTCCGTAATCTTCTCAGGAAGTAGAGGCGCTGATGTGCTTTCTTAATAATGGCATCATTGTTCTCGGACCAGGAAAGATCTTCAGAGATGTGCACGCCCAGGAATTTGAAGCTCTTGACCCTTTCAACCATCGACCCGTTGATATAAACGGGACTGTGGGTCCCCATCCTACTCCTTCCAAAGTCCACAATCAGTTCCTTGGTTTTGCTGGTGTTGAGGGCCAGGTTGTTGTGCTGGCACCATATGGACAGTTGCTCGATCTCTCTTCTATACTCTGACTCATCACCATCAGTGATACGTCCCACAACCTGTGAGAAAGGAATGGTTCTTAAAGAGAAACTGCTGTGAAACAAAAATATACGTGCAACATCTGAACTTGCCTTTCTTTCTTTCCTCCCCTCCTTTGCTCTTTCTTTCATTCTTCCTACCTTCCGAAGAATCTATTGCCAATTTAAGTCTGAAATTCACAATTGTATTCAAATCCAGCAATTAAAAGCAGTAAAATTGCAATTGAACCGAGCGTCTGAGTCTACAATTTATGTTTTCTTTCCCTCCCAGCCTGAGGCAAATCTCCACCCAACATTAACCAGCTCAGCACAATCCAGGGCCCGCCCAGTCTCACTGAGTCACAGATGAACTAATCCCTTTTATCTCATGTGTATCCATCTGGCCTGCCCTTCAGTCTCACATTTACTCACACGGCAAACTCTCAGAAAAAGACTTGATCTGAGCCACACCCTGTCTGTACATTAAGTGTTAATATTGTTTTCCATTTTAAATATATATATTTAACTGAACAGTAGATTAGAACACATTGAATGTAAAGTGAAACGAACTATACAGTTAATAGCAGGACCCTTCACAACAGTGATAAACTGAAGGATCTTGGGGAACAAGTTTATAGCTCCTTGATAGTGGCAACAGACTAGGTATTGTGGTATGCTTGCCTTTATCAGAGTATAAGAATCAGGAAATCATGTTGCACATTTATAAAGTTTCAAAGGCGTTTTGTTGAATATCATTCTGTTGAAACGTTGCCTATTTCCTTCGCTCCATAGATGCTGCTGCACCCGCTGAGTTCTCCAGCATTTTTGTGTACCTTTGTTGAATCTCATTGTCTGTAACTGGTTTTCACCTAGCCCACAGCTAACGATGGCCTATTTCCTTTATCATTGTTACTTTTTTGCATATCTTTCATTCATTTATTCTATATCTCCCTATATCACCGTCTATACCGAGATGAGGAAAAACTTTTTCACACAGAGAGTGGTGAATCTCTGGAACTCTCTGCCACAGAGGGTAGTTGACGCCAGTTCATTGGCTATATTTAAGAGGGAGTTAGATGTGGCCCTTGTGGCTAAAGGGATCAGGGGGTATGGAGAGAAGGCAGGTACGGGATACTGAGTTGGATGATCAGCCATGATCATATTGAATGGCGGTGCAGGCTCGAAGGGCCGAATGGCCTACTCCTGCACCTATTTTCTATGTTTCTATGTTTTCTATGTTTCTATACCTCTCGTTTCCCTTTACCCTGACTCTCAGTCTGAAGAAGGGTTTTCACCCGAAAAGTCATCAATTCCTTTTCTCTGGAAATGTTCTCTGATCCGCTGAGTTAATCCAGCTTTTTGTGTCTATCGTCCCCAATAAAATTTTAATTGGGCTGCATTTGGAGTATTGCGTGCAGCTCTGACCACCCCATTACAGAAAGGTTGTGGAGGCTTTGGAGCAGGTGCAGAAGAGGTTTACCAGGATGCTTCCTATATTAGCTGGCATTAGCTACAAGGAGAGTTTGCACAAGCTTGGATTGTTCTCTCCAGACCGTCAGAAATTGATTCATTGATGAATTGTTGCAGTCAGCTATAAAAACCGACCCCAGGTTCTCCATCCCCTGATATCTATGGCAGTTCAATCTAGCCAAGTCCTTTGGTGTATTCTGGAATTCCTGGAACCTTCCCCTAACCAAGTTTAATAGGAATCTGAGGGGTAACTTATCACACAAACGGTGGTAGGTGTATGGAACAAGCTGCCAGAGGAGGTAGTTGAGACAGGAACTATCCCAACATTTGAGAAGCAGTTAAACAAGTGTATGGTTAGGACAGGTTTGGAGGAATTTGGACCAAACGCGGGCCGGTGGGACCAGTGTAGCTGGGACATGTTGGGCCAAAGGGCCTGTTTCAACACTGTATTCCTTTATGACACTGACTCTCAGTCTGACTCATCTGCAGGGAAAACTGAGCCCACAGCTTCACAGGCACCATTCCAGGTCAGGGTGGGACGGTGGGAAGGAGGGAAGCATTCGGTTCGTGAACCCAGTCACTTGCTCACTCTCACTCCACCCGAGGGACTCTGTGGAACGCAGGTATTGAGGGCATTTCATAGTGCTACTGCACCGAGCTCAGAGCCTGCCTCTGTTCAGCAACAGCCACAGTCTGCTCACTTGGCCCCTCCCAAAACATGCCCGGAACACACATAGAACAGCAGGCTGCAACATGCAGATCTGCTCATCATGGAGTCCTAGTTTCTGAGAAATATACCTGTTAGCAAATTGTTGAGGTTTGCAATGAGCACATAAATAAATGAATAAATAAATAAATAAATAAATAGATAAATAAATAACTCTCTCTCTCTCTCTCTCTCTCTCTCTCTCTCTCTCTCTCTCTCTCTCTCTCTCTCTCTCTCTCTCCAATTTTCAATTTTCAATTTCAATTTAAAAACTTTATTGGCATGATAAAAAATACATTGTTATATTGCCAAAGTATAAAACATGACATACATATTTAAAACGCATAAGTATAAATACAAGTATACAGTGCATAGATAGATATGTCCCTGTACATAAACTCGCAAGAGGCCTATAGCCCTTTATTGATTGCTACACGTTCTTGCAGCTGTAAGCAGTACAACAGGATAGCAAATTTCGCAATTCAATATTAATTTCTTAGTGTCAGTTAATGTCAATTAGTGTGTGCGTACATATGTGCATATTGGTCATTCACCATCTCTCAGGTTATGGCATGCTGTTACGTATTGTGCACCAAGATGTGCCGTATTTCCTTCACCAAGGATTATTCTTAGTTTTGATGTATCATCTAGTTCCTTAAAATCAGGGGTTGCCTGACTGAGTTTGTTAAAGTATGTTTTCCTTGTTTTGTCAATTTTTTTGCATTTTAGGAGGAAGTGCACCTCTGTTTCAACCTCATCTGTCAAACAGTGGCCGCATATTCTGTTTTCTCTTGGTTGCCAGAATCTCTTCTGTCTTCCTTTTTCAACTGCCAAATAGTGGTCACTTAGCCTGTATTTGGTGAGGGTCTGCCTTTGTTTTATGTCTCTAACAGTTGAGAGATAGTCTGCCAATTTATAATCTCTTTTTAGGGCACGGTAGCATTCTAATCTGCTTTGGCTTTTGGTTTCTTTATCCCAATGTTCCAAATATGTTTCTTTACATTGTTTGATAATTTGGTTCACTCTAACTGGTGATTGGGGATCAGTATTGATCTGAGGCTGGTCAGGATTTAACTGGATTGGGTTTAACTGAATGGGGGTAGTTAGTCTCAGTACCAACTGACACAGGGAACTCTTTTCTGGGCTCCCCTCTTGTGTTTTAAGGGCTTTAAACTGGAGGGTATCTGGTGGGCTAGATTTAAGGTGATTCCAAAAATGTAGTGCTCTTTTCTGAATATTTATTATCAGTGGGTATCTGCCTAATTCTGCCCTACATGCGTTTGTTGGTGTTTTCCTTTGGATGCGGAGGATGTTCCGACAAAATTCCGCATGCAGGGCCTCCATTGTATGTTTTTCCCATTTACTATAACTATGGTGACTGAGCCGCCCCCATACTTCACTACCATAAAGCGCAATAGGCTGGATTACACTGTCAAATATTTTAAGCCAGATTATAATTGGAATTTGGATGTTGTAGAATCTTCTTTTTATTGCATACAGAGCTCTTCGAGCTTTCTCTTTTAGTGCATTCACTGCCATATTGAAGCTCCCTGATGCTGCAACAGTTAGACCAAGGTAAGTATAGCTCATAGTGTGTTCGATAATAATACCATTGAGAGTAAATTTGTATTTTTCTTCCTGACATCTGGTTTTTTTCTGGAAAATCATGATGTTGGTTTTCTTTAGATTTACTGCCAGGGCCCAATTTTGGCAGTACTCATCAAGTAGGTCCAACTGTTGCTGCAGTCCCTGTTCTGTGGGGGACAGCAGAACCAAATCATCCGCATAAAACAGAGATTTTACCTCTCCGTCCAGGAGACAGAGGCCCGGCGCAGTGCTCTGGTCCAGCTTTATTGCCAAATTGTTGATATATAAATTAAACAGTGTCGGGCTCAGATTGCAGCCTTGCCGGACGCCTCTTCTCTGGGTGAAGAGATCAGTGCGTTTGTCCCCAATTTTAACGCCACATTTATTATTCAGATACATTGATTTGATAAGGTCATATACCTTTCCTCCTATACCACAACAGTGGAGTTTGTAGTAGAGCCCTTCATGCCAAATAGAGTCAAATGCTTTCTCAAAGTCAATAAAACAGGCAAATATTTTTCCATTTTTTGCTTGGTGTACATGTTTTTCAATGAGAGTGTGGAGGGTGTAAATGTGGTCAGTGGTACGATGTTTTGGGAGGAAGCCAATTTGGTTTTTACTGAGAATGTTATGTTTGTAAAGGAAATCCTGCATTCTGTTATTTATGATTGCAGAATAACTTCCCTAGGCAGCTACTGACACAGATGCCGCGGTAATTATTTGGGTCTAGTTTGTTTCCACTCTTATAAATGGGTGAAATAAGCCCTTGGCACCAAATATCAGGGAAATAACCTGAACGTAGTATGATGTTGAACAGCCTAAGCACTATGTCCTGCATCTCCGGAGTGCTGTACTTGAGCATTTCATTTTTAATGCTATCTGGACCACAGACTTTCTTTGAGTGAAGAGATTTTATTTTTAAGGTCAGTTCTTCCTAAGTAATTGGGAAATCAAGGGGGTTTTGATCATCTTTAATTACTATTTCTAGTGTTTGGAGTTTTTCTTTGATATGAGAATGATTTGAGTTTATTTTATTTATTGGGATGTCTTTATATAGGTTTTTGAAGTGTGCTCTCCAGATATCACCGTCTTGAATTGGTAATGTTTGTAGTTTTGTTGTGCTCAGGTTATTCCACATATCCCAAAATTGGTTTTGATTTATGGAATTTTCAATTTCTTCAAGTCTTTTGTGAGTGTGATTTTGTCTTTTGTTCCTAATCGTGTGTTTATACCTTTTAAGAGTTTCATTAAATCTAATGCGTAAGTCTGGATTGTTTGGTTGACGGTGTTTTTGGTTCGATATTTTCCTCAGATCTTTTCTGACATTTTTACACTCGTGGTCAAACCATTTTTCATGGTTGTTTTTTTGGATAATTTTTCTCTTCTGTTTCACAAGGTCAGATTTGATAGCTGCCTTGTGAAAGATCATATTAATGTCCTTTATAGCCATGTTTACACCATCTCTAGTAGTCTCATATGGGTTAGTCTTGTATTTCAATATTTTATTTGTGAGATCAAGTGAATTCAGGGCCACGATGAATTTATCTCCGCTATCTGAAGCCCATCTGTAAGTCTGATTTAGTTTATACAGCTTACTTGGTTCCTTTTTTTCATCTTTAGTTTGAAGAGTAAATTTTAGGTACACATTGATTTGACTATGGTCTGAAAGAGGGGACTGCTGCCTAACAGTGAATGCACTGATAGTGCAGGGGTCTATGTCAGTAATTGCGTAGTCTACCGCGCTAGACCCAAGAGCTGAGGAATATGTAAACCTTCCCATCGAGTCCCCTCTGAGCCTACCATTAACTATGTACAGGCCCAAGGCTCGGCAGAGATGCACTACCTCTCTACCACTTTTATTTATTTCACAGTCCAGGTTGTTCCGGTTAATGATAGTTGGTGTGACATACAAGGGGGTTTGACCGAACACATGGTTATTGCCCTGTGGGTCTATGGAATCGGGTTCACATCCGGTCCTTGCATTCAGGTCTCCACATAGTAGCACATTTCCCTGGGCCTGGAAATGATTGATTTCCATGTGGAGAGTTTCAAATATATCCTCTTCAAAATATGGCGATTCTATTGGGGGTATGTAGGCGGCACATAGATATATATCTTTTCCAGTTATTCCAATTGTTTTATCTAGTTTCAACCATATATGTGATTTCCCCTGTTTTATTGATGTAATGTGACTGTCTTGTTCTTCTTTGTACCACACCAAGACCCCCCCAGAGGTTCTGCCCTTACGTATATCAGTAGTTTTTACTGAGGGCACCATGACTTCATGGTACCCTGAGGGGCAGTGAATGAACGTATCCTTTCGGTACCATGTTTCCGTTAATATCATTATATCAGTGTCTTCTATAGACTTTAGGAACTCAGGGTTCCCAGTCTTCATCCCGAAGGTTGAAGAGTAGAGACCCTGGATATTCCAGCATCCTATATGAAATGAACTCATTTGTTTTCTATTTATATTCTTTTCTTTTTTAATTTAAATAAAACCTATTTTGTGGGACAGGTGCGAAAACACTAGTTGTTTTTTTCTATAATTGGGGAATGTTAGGTAAAGTTTTGTATGCTATGGTAAGGCAGACTCGTACTGCCACCTAGTAATAATAACTATATTAATAATAGCAATATCAACAGTAGTAATAACAATATCAACAATATCAACAGTACTAATTCAGTGCAAACATATCAACAATATCAACAGTACTAATTCAGTGCAATCATATGCTGTTTTTATCAGTCACTCGGAAGGGACTGTTTATATATTTGTATCCTTTGTTACCATAGGAGGTGGGAACAAAGGGTGTGCAGCAGCTGCCTGATCTCTCCCATCTCCGAGGTGATCCGCGGCTGTGGCTGGAATGATGGGCCGGGGGCAGTGGCGGCCCTGGCTGGGCTGTTATGTCGCCTCGCAGTTTGGCGGGTGGTCCTGACATGGTGGGGGGAAGGGAGTCCAGATTGGCCTCTTGGGTTCCCATTGATCGTGGGCGTGGGAAGGTTACGTCCCAGGGCAGTATATTTGAGGTTCTTTGCGAAGACCCTCACCCCCTGTCTGTTTAGATGTATTCCATCATGGAGGTCCCATGTACCGATGGTCGGGTGGTGGGCCAATTGGACATTAGGGAGGGCGGCACATCCTCTGCTGATCTCTATGTTGGTATTGTGAATCACTTGGGGTGGGGTATCCGTCCTGGGCAGCAGGGTCGAGATCACGATCGTCGAATCAGGGAATTCCTTGCTGGCCTTTTCTGCCATCTTTGTTACTGCCCCCGCAGTACGATGACGTAAGGTGCGCAAATCATTCGTGCCTGTATGGATCACAATGTGTTGAGGGCTCCCGATGGTGTCTTTGCTCAGGACCCTCATTGCATGGTCTGTGGTGCTGCACGTTTTAACCAATACCTGGCGACCTGGGAACAGCCTCTGGGGATCCAGAAACTTCCCGTTGGAATCAGTCAGTAGGACTACCTGGGGGTTTTGCTCTTCAGACTGGGGGGCAGGAGGTTGGGTGAAGCTAGGGTGGGGGTTGCCTGTTGACTGTGTACCCGGGGCAAGCTGTGTGACAGAAGGGGTGTCCACTAATGGTGTATTGGTGGGCTGAGTGCATCTCAGAGGGGTCGGAGCGGCCAAAGGGAAGTGAGCAGCAGCTGGAATCTGTGTGTTTTCATGTGTCCTTTTGGGGATTTCTGGGTGATTGTCCCTGACATTCTGGAGCTGCTTGACAAGTTATTTTCCCTGTTTACTCATTTCCTCCTTTATTTTGGCTATTTGGGCCCAGAGTGCACAGTTTTCTAGTCTCAACTCTTCCAGGGTTCTCGTCATCTCAGAGGTGGTAGTATCATTTTTCGTCCTCAGCTGATTGAAGTCCTCTTTCAGCTGGTAGAGTTGCTTAGCCTGCGCTTGTTTAAGTTCCGTGAACTCAAGTTCTAGCTGAGCCAGATTCTCTTTCAGCAGGCGGTTTGAATTATGAGGTGTAGGGGGGGTAGAGATGGCCATGGCAGCCATTGTCTGTAGTGGTCTATCATCTTCATATTTATCCAGGTGGGTATTGGTCCATTTTTCATTTACTTTCTCTTTTAGCAGGGGAAAGATCCCTTCAAAAGAGTCCAGGTTTTCTGAGTTTCCTTGTATCATGATCTTGCCTTTATTATAATAGGAAATAGTAAGGCTAGGATCATCTTTATCCAGGCTTTGATCTTTGCATACTTTTAGACTGCCCCCATGTCCAATACCCTCACTATGGACATATGGGTAGTTTTCAAGCAGAGTGTCTCTCCATGGATAGATGTATTTAGTGAAGAATATGAGGTTACTCTTCTTCCTACACCCTTGATGTTGGGCGTAATCAGCGTAAAGGACTTCTGGGTTTTCCTGGAGGGTTTTGTCCTTATGTTTATCTTTTGCACTTTCGCTTTTGCATTTTGCTGGGTATGCTATTTCCCAGCTCTTTGTTCTGCATGCTATGCTGCTCCGATCTATCTGATCTGCCTGCAGCATTTTAATCTGTTTGTTTATTTATTCATTTATTTATTTGTCAATTTATTTATTTATTCCCCTTTCCAAGTTTTCGTGCTTCACACCCTGTCCCACTTTAGGTATAGTTTTCAGGGGTTCATTCTAGATATGGCTATTTTGGGTAAGTTTAAGTTTAAGTTGGATAAGTTCAGTTTAAGTAGGTTTTGGCCACACAGACCTTCTTGGGTTCGGGCCTTGCATTGGGTCAACCAGCCTCGGGCTAGATTTCACGGGCTGTTTACTCACGGCCTTGTGGAGCTGCAGCAAACTCAGGGTCTCTCTCGCACAGCACACACCCGGGTCTCTCTCTCTCACAGCGAGGGCTGGGCTGGCTTCACATCTGTTCCTCACTGGGAACGGGGACCCGCCCGCAGTCTGTCTGTCTGTCTGTCTGTCTGTCGGTCTGTCTGTCTGTCTGTCTGTCTGTCTGTCTGTCTGTCTGTCTGTCCGTCTGTCTCTCTCTCTCTCTCTCTCCCTCTCCCTCTCCCTCTCCCTCTCCCTCTCCCTCTCCCTCTCCCTCTCGCTCTCCCTCTCCCTCTCCATCTCCCTCTCCCTCTCCCTCTCCCTCTCCCTCTCTCTCCCTCTCTCTCTCTCCCCCTCTCTCTCTCTCTCTCTCTCCCGCTCTCTCTCTCCCTCTCTCCACCACCTCCTTCCCAATCTCTCCCCTTTCCCCCTCTTCCTCTCTCTCTCACTCTCTTTCTCAGATACACTCCTTTTTCTCATATTCACTCTCTTCTGAAGCCATCTCAAATTTTCCAATTCCCTTGGCCTCCAAGCCAGGTCTTCCCAGCCCACTGCTGAGTTTACACTGAGACTTGCCTCACCATGTCCCATTGCCTGGCTCCATTACAGGAGACCTCCCTGGCCACACATCCTCATTCCCCTAAGAATGTATGTCCTGTCACTTTTACATCCCAGTGCCTCGCATCCTTCCTTCAGGGTTTCAATTAATAACCCAACCCCTTCCTCCTCATCTACCCATTTTTTTTGAATGAATCCCTAGGTCACTTTTTTACCCCAGTCCTCCTCTATATTTGATCATTTCCTGCTGAAGATTTCATGGATTCCAGATTTCCCTCCATCCATCAGTTGGCCCGATAGGTTTCTCATAAATGGTTGCAGAGGCTCGCTTCCCTTTTCCCCTGTGTCCCCCACTTCTTCCCATCGGTTGCTATATGTGGCATTTTGTTCAAGAAATGAAAACTGTGGGTAGCAAGTTCACATTCCAGTCCCGAGATCTGACCACTAAAGTCCAGACTCACACCCGATAGGGTGTTGCACTACCAGAGATATTGGCTTTTGGATAGAACATCAAGCCAGCCTCCCCCCACCCCACCTCCTGACTCCACCACTGACCCCATCTACACTTCACACTGCTTCGGGGAAAGCAGCCAACATAATCCAGTACTCAGGACCATTGACACCCTGGTCATTCTCTCTTCTGCCATCTCCCATTGGGCAGAAGATGATGTCAAAACTTGAACCCACATGCCTTCATATTCAAGAATATCTTCTTCCTCAGACTTAAACGGGTCTTTCGTCTGCGGAGGTTGAAATCTCAATCTTCCAATCTCACTTGGGTTTTTTAAATTTCCATTTTCCTATGTAGCTGTAGCTCAATGTTATGCGCTCTGTTTATTTTCTCTTTTGTATTATCTGGTGTACTCATATATCATTATATAATTTACCTTTATTGTAGAAACATAGAAACATAGAAAATAGGTGCACGAGGAGGCCATTCGGCCCTTAGAGCCAGCACCGCCATTCATTGTGATCATGGCTGATCGTCCCCAATCAATAACCCGTGCCTGCCTTCTCCCCATATCCCTTGATTCCACTAACCCCTAGATCTAACTCTCTCATAAATCCATCCATTGATTTGGCCTCCACTGTCCTCTGTGGCAGGGAATTCCACAAATTCACAACTCTCTGGGTGAAAAAGTTTTTTCTCACCTCAGTCTTAAATGGCCTCCCCTTTATTCTAAGACTGTGGCCCCTGGTTCTGGACACGCCCAACATTAGAAAAAAAATTCCTGCATCTAGCTTGTCCAGTCCTTTTATAATGTTATATGTTTCTATACGATCCCCCCTCATCCTTCTAAACTCCAGTGAATACACGCCTAGTCTTTTCAATCTTTCCTCATATGACAGTCCCACCATCCCAGGGATCAATCTTGTGAACCTACGCTGCACTGCCTCAATCACAAGGATGTCCTTCCTCAAATTAGGAGACCAAAACTGTACGCAATACTCCAGATGTGGTCTTACCAGAGCCCTATACAACTGCAGAAGAACCTCTCTACTATACTGAAATCCTCTTGTTACGAAGGCCAACATTCCATTAGCTTTCTTCACTGCCTGCTGTACCTGCACGCCAACTTTCAGTGACTAGTGTACAAGGACACCCAGGTCTCGCTGTACCTCCGCCTTACCTAACCTAACCCCATTGAGATAATAATCTGCCCCCTTGTTTTTGCCACCAAAGTGGATAACCTCACATTTATCTATATTATACTGCATCTGCCACGCATCTGCCCACTCACTCAACCAGTCCAGGTCACCCTGCAACCTCCTAACATCCTCCTCACAGTTCACACTGCCACCCAGCTTTGTGTCATCCGCAAACTTGCTAGTGTTGCTCCTAATTCCCTCTTCCAAATCATTAATATATATGGTAAACAGTTGCGGCCCCAACACCGAGCCTTGCGGCACTCCACTCGCCACGACCCGTTCACTCCTACTCTTTGCTTCCTGTCTGCCAACCAATTTTCTATCCATGTCAACACCCGACCCCCAATGCCATGTGCTCTAAATTTAGTCACCAGTCTCCCGTGCGGGACCTTACAAAGGCTTTCTGAAAGTCTAGATACACTACATCCACTGGCACCCCTTCATCCATTTTACTTGTCACATCCTCAAAAAATTCCAGAAGATTAGTCAAGCATGATTTCTTCATAAATCCATGCTGACTTGGACTAATCCTTTTACTGCTATTATGACCTCTTTAATAATTGACTCCAGCATCTTTCCCACCACCGAAGTCAGGCTAACTGGTCTGTTATTCCCCATTTTCTCTCTCGC
Source organism: Malacoraja senta (assembly GCA_038087875.1). Taxonomy (NCBI): domain Eukaryota; kingdom Metazoa; phylum Chordata; class Chondrichthyes; order Rajiformes; family Rajidae; genus Malacoraja; species Malacoraja senta. The sequence continues at coordinate 106,955,967 of CM075978.1, forward strand.
TCCTTTCTTGAAAAGTGGGATAACATTAGCTATCCTCCAATCCACAGGAACTGATCCTGAATCTATTGAACATTGGAAAATGATCACCAATGCATCCACTATTTCTAGAGCCACCTTCCTGAGGACCCTGGGATGCAGTCCACCAGGCCCCGGGGATTTATCATCCTTCAGTCCCATTAGCCTACCCAATACTATCTCTCGCCTAATGAAAATTTCTTTCAGTTCCTCGACCCCCTTAGATCCTCTGTCCTCCAGTTCTTCTGGGATATTGTTTGTGTCTTCCTTAGTGAAGACAGATCTGAAGTACCTGTTCAACTCTTCTGCCATTTCCTTGTTACCCAAAATAATTTCACCCGTGTCTGCCTTCAAGGGACCCACATTTGACTTTGCTATTCTTTTTCCCTTAACATATCTAAATAAGCTTTTATTGTCTTTCTTTATATTTCTGGCCAGCTTCCCTTCGTACTTCATCTTTTCAGCCTGTATTGCCCGTTTTGTTTCCTTCTGTTGTCCTATGAAAGTTTCCCAATCCTCTGGCTTCCGGCTACCCTTTGCTGTGTTATACATCTTTTCTTTTAGTTTTATTCTATCTCTAACTTCTCTTGTCAGCCACGGTTGCCTCCTACTCCCCTTAGAATCTTTCTGCTTGTATGCAAAATATTTTTTTGCAATGTTTCTCAGTACACCAAAAATAATAAACCAATACAATGGCCTCACAGCACCAGAGTCCCCGGTTTGATCCTGATCTCCAGTACTCTCTCTCTCTCTGTGTGGATTTTGCACGTTCCCTTGTGATCGCGAGGGTTTCCTCCGGGTGCTCCGGATTCTGCCAACATCCCAAAGACATGTGGATTTGTGGGTGAATTGCCCAAGTGTAGAGAGTAGATGTGAAAGTGGGATCACAGAGAACTAGTGTGGACGGATGATCTATGGCAGGCGTGGACTGGGTGGGCTGAAAAGCCTTGTTTCCGTGCCGTATCTTTCCATCAATCAAAGAGGGGAAGCTGTTCCTGAGTCTGGTGGTACATGCTTTCAAGCTGTTGTAAGAATTTCATTGCTCTATCTGGGTTCATTGTTCTTCTGCCGGGTGGGAGTGGGGAGAGGAGGGAATGACCATGGTCCTTGATAATGCTGGGTGCTTTCCCGAGGCAGCTTGAAACATAGAAACATAGAAAATAGGCACAGGAGTAGGCTATTCGGCTCTTTGAGCCAGCACCGCCATTCAATATGATCATGCTGATCATCCAAAATCTGTACCCCGTTCCCGCTTTCTCCCCATAACCCTTGATTCCATTAGCCCTAAGGGCTATACCTAGCTCTCTCTTGAAAACATCCAGTGAATTGGCCTCCACGGCCTTCTGTGCAGATAATTCCACAGATTCACAACTCTCTGGGTGAAAAAGCTTTTCCTCATCTCAGTCCTAAATGGCCTACCCCTTATTCTTAAACTGTGACCCCTGGTTCTGGACTCCCCCAACATTGGTGAGGGGGGGGGGACTACCACAAATCTCTACAATCTTCTTGTGGTAGAAATAGAAATGTTGGTGTGCTCATTTTGCCCATAACTTCAATGTGATTGGTCTATGACAAATTATTGGTAGCATTTATGCCTAGGAACTTGAAGCAGTCAACCATTTTCTCTTCCATATCATTGATGCTGATTGGGGCATGTACTCCAACACTTCCTGAAGTCAATAACTACCAACTTTGTCTTGCTGACATTGAGGGTTGTTGTCCTGACACCATGTTACTAAGCTCATTATCATCTTTGCCTCAACTTTGTTCAAGATCCAGCCCACCACAGGCCTCTGGATTGGAATTGAACTCACTACCTACAGTGCCACACACAGAGCTGTGGTGCCGTCTGAACTGCAAAGAGAATGACAACGATGGAAGGAGAAGAGGTGATGGGGAAAAAGGTAGGAAGCCTCCGTAACTTCTCATTGTAAACCAACAACCTAACCGATTGTTGGGTGGTGGGAAAGATCTGGGGTTCAGGAGCCTTCTGATGGGGAATAATGAAATGCCGAGGTGTCCCAAGTTAGGAAAGTAGCCCAGAGACTCGTTCAAGAAGGCTCCGTAAACATTTCCATCTCCTCAGAAACCCTGGTCTCACCCTGTCACAGATATTCCCTTTGTTCTCTCCATCCTTTCCCCAACCTTAAAACTGAAGGTACACAAAAATGCTGGAGAAACTCAGCGGGTGCAGCAGCATCTATGGAGCGAAGGAAATAGGCAACGTTTCGGGCCAAAACCCTTCTTCAGACTGATACGGGGTAGAGGGGGGGGGCAGGGAGAAGAAAGGAAAAAGGAGGAGGAGGAGCCCGAGGGCTGAGGGAGAGATAGGAAGGGGAGGATACAGCAAGGGCTAACAAAATTGGGAGAATTCAATGTTCATGCCCCCAGGATGCAGACTCCCCAAGCGGAATATGAGGTCCTGTTCCTCCAATTTCCGGTGTTGCTCGCTCTGGCCATGGAGGAGACCCAGGACAGAGAGGTCGGATACGGAATGGGAGGGGGAGTTGAAGTGCTGAGCCACCGGGAGGTCAGGTTGGTTATTGCGGACCGAGCGGAGGTGTTCGGCGAAACGATCGCCAAGCCTCCGCTTGGTCTCACCGATGTAGATCAGCTGACATCTAGAGCAGCGGATGCAATAGATGAGGTTGGAGGAGATGCAGGTGAACCTCTGTCGCACCTGGAATGACTGCTTGGGTCCTTGAACGGAGTCGAGGGGGGAGGTAAAGCGACAAGTGTAGCATCTATTGCGGTTGCAAGGGAAAGTGCCCGGAGAGGGGGTAGTACGGGAGGGAAGGAAAGAATTGACTCTGCCTTGGATTTGATCCATTCTTCTTCCATATGTGCTCGTCATGGCCTAATCCAATGCAAAGTCCTTTACAAAGTCCACTACACAAATGCAAGATTAGCTAGAATGTACCCAGCTGTTAATGACACCTGCAACAGATGTAATCAATCTCCCGCCAACCATAGCCATATGTTTTGGTCTTGCCCTAAGCTAGCAGCCTTTTGGAGGAGTGTTTTCGAATTGATAAGCAGAGCTTACGACCAGACTATTCTTCCAAATCCAATGTCAGCCATTTTCGGTACCCCTCCCAATACCAACCTCTCTGTTGCGGTGAAACGTGCCCTAGCTTTTACAACCTTGTTAGCCCGGAGACTGATCTTGCTTAGTTGGAGGCTTACCTGTCCCCCGACACACGCCCGTTGGATTAAGGAGGTGCTTTACAATCTGAAACTTGAAAAACTTAGGTTCTCTCTCAAAGGCTCTACCAAGACATTCCTAGATACATGGAACCCTTTCTTTGAACTGGTTAACTCTCTTAACTTGTCCCCGGACTCGGAAGAGGACTGAGTGTTCTCCATCATCGTTTTGTTCTACAGCAGCTGCTTTCCCCTTAACCCCCCCCCCCCCTCCCTACAATTATTTATTTAAATATATATGTGTGTGTGTGTATATATATATATATATATATATTTTATTTTTATTTTTTACTTTTTTTTCCTTCTTTTTTTTCTTCTTTTTTTTTATATAGCACATTTTGTTTTGTTTATTCTACCATTTGTGGGTGGATGTGTACGTATGTGAGTGTTGTTTGTCCCCGTTTGGCTCCGACCTGATGGGTGGGTTGAAGGTGGGTAAGGGTAAGGGTTTTGAGGATCGCTTACATACTGTTGTACAATTATGCCTTGACTGTTACTGTCTGTTATTATAGTATTATGCAAATTGCTGTGAAATTCAAATAAAAAGATTTAAATCAAGAATTTCATTGCTCTATCTGGATTCATTGTTCTTCTGCCGGGTGGGAGTGGGGAGAGGAGGGAATGACCGTGGTCCTTGATAATGCTGGGTGCTTTCCCGAGGCAGCATGAAACATAGAAACATAGTAAATAGGCGCAGGAGTAGGCTATTCGGCTCTTTGAGCCAGCACCGCCATTCAATATGATCATGCTGATCGTCCAAAATCTGTACCCCGTTCCTGCTTTCTCCCCATAACCCTTGATTCCATTAGCCTTAAGGGCTATACCTAGCTCTCTCTTGAAAACATCCATTAAATTGGCCTCCACGGCCTTCTGTGCAGATAATTCCACAGATTCACAACTCTCTGGGTGAAAAAGCTTTTCCTCATCTCAGTCCTAAATGGCCTACCCCTTATTCTTAAACTGTGACCCCTGGTTCTGGACTCCCCCAACATTGGTGAGGGGGGGGGGGGGGGGGGGACTACCACAAATCTCTACAATCTTCTTGTGGTAGAAATAGAAATGTTGGTGTGCTCATTTTGCCCATAACTTCAATGTGATTGGTCTATGACAAATTATTGGTAGCATTTATGCCTAGGAACTTGAAGCAGTCAACCATTTTCTCTTCCATATCATTGATGCTGATTGGGGCATGTACTCCAACACTTCCTGAAGTCAATAACTACCAACTTTGTCTTGCTGACATTGAGGGTTGTTGTCCTGACACCATGTTACTAAGCTCATTATCATCTTTGCCTCAACTTTGTTCAAGATCCAGCCCACCACAGGCCTCTGGATTGGAATTGAACTCACTACCTACAGTGCCACACACAGAGCTGTGGTGCCGTCTGAACTGCAAAGAGAATGACAACGATGGAAGGAGAAGAGGTGATGGGGAAAAAGGTAGGAAGCCTCCGTAACTTCTCATTGTAAACCAACAACCTAACCGATTGTTGGGTGGTGGGAAAGATCTGGGGTTCAGGAGCCTTCTGATGGGGAATAATGAAATGCCGAGGTGTCCCAAGTTAGGAAAGTAGCCCAGAGACTCGTTCAAGAAGGCTCCGTAAACATTTCCATCTCCTCAGAAACCCTGGTCTCACCCTGTCACAGATATTCCCTTTGTTCTCTCCATCCTTTCCCCAACCTTAAAACTGAAGGTACACAAAAATGCTGGAGAAACTCAGCGGGTGCAGCAGCATCTATGGAGCGAAGGAAATAGGCAACGTTTCGGGCCGAAACCCTTCTTCAGACTGATACGGGGTAGGGGGGGGGGGCAGGGAGAAGAAAGGAAAAAGGAGGAGGAGGAGCCCGAGGGCTGAGGGAGAGATAGGAAGGGGAGGATACAGCAAGGGCTAACAAAATTGGGAGAATTCAATGTTCATGCCCCCAGGATGCAGACTCCCCAAGCGGAATATGAGGTCCTGTTCCTCCAATTTCCGGTGTTGCTCACTCTGGCCATGGAGGAGACCCAGGACAGAGAGGTCGGATACGGAATGGGAGGGGGAGTTGAAGTGCTGAGCCACCGGGAGGTCAGGTTGGTTATTGCGGACCGAGCGGAGGTGTTCGGCGAAACGATCGCCAAGCCTCCGCTTGGTCTCACCGATGTAGATCAGCTGACATCTGGAGCAGCGGATGCAATACATGAGGTTGGAGGAGATGCAGGTGAACCTCTGTCGCACCTGGAATGACTGCTTGGGTCCTTGAATGGAGTCGAGGGGGGAGGTAAAGCGACAAGTGTAGCATCTCTTGCGGTTGCAAGGGAAAGTGCGCGGGGAGGGGGTAGTACGGGAGGGAAGGGAAGAATTGACTCAGCCTTGGATTTGATCCATTCTTCTTCCATATGTGCTCGTCATGGCCAAATCAATGCAAAGTCCTTTACAAAGTCCACTACACAAATGCAAGATTAGCTAGAATGTACCCAGCTGTTAATGACACCTGCAACAGATGTAATCAATCTCCCGCCAACCATAGCCATATGTCTTGGTCTTGCCCTAAGCTAGCAGCCTTTTGGAGGAGTGTTTTCGAATTGATAAGCAGAGCTTACGACCAGACTATTCTTCCAAATCCAATGTCAGACATTTTCGGTACCCCTCCCAATACTAACCTCTCTGTTGCGGTGAAACGTGCCCTAGCTTTTACAACCTTGTTAGCCCGGAGACTGATCTTGCTTAGTTGGAGGCTTACCTGTCCCCCGACACACGCCCGTTGGATTAAGGAGGTGCTTTACAATCTGAAACTTGAAAAACTTAGGTTCTCTCTCAAAGGCTCTACGAAGACATTCCTAGATACATGGAACCCTTTCTTTGAACTGGTTAACTCTCTTAACTTGTCCCCGGACTCGGAAGAGGACTGAGTGTTCTCCAACATCGTTTTGTTCTACAGCAGCTGCTTTCCCCTTAATCCCCCCCTCCCTACAATTATTTATTTAAATATATATGTGTATATATATATTTTCTTTTTCTTTTTTACTTTTTTTTCCTTCTTTTTTTTCTTCTTTTTTTTAATATAGCACATTTTGTTTTGTTTATTCTACCATTTGTGGGTGGATGTGTACGTATGTGAGTGTTGTTTGTCCCCGTTTGGCTCCGACCTGACGGGTGGGTTGAAGGTGGGTAAGGGTAAGGGTTTTGAGGATCGCTTACATACTGTTGTACAATTATGCCTTGACTGTTACTGTCTGTTATTATAGTATGTATGCAAATTGCTGTGAAATTCAAATAAAAAGATTTAAATCAAGAATTTCATTGCTCTATCTGGGTTCATTGTTCTTCTGCCGGGTGGGAGTGGGGAGAGGAGGGAATGACTGTGGTCCTTGATAATGCTGGGTGCTTTCCCGAGGCAGCATGAAACATAGAAACATAGAAAATAGGCGCAGGAGTAGGCCATTCGGCTCTTTGAGCCAGCACCGCCATTCAATATGATCATGCTGATCGTCCAAAATCTGTACCCCGTTCCTGCTGTCTCCCCATAACCCTTGATTCCATTAGCCCTAAGGGCTATACCTAGCTCTCTCCTGAAAACATCCATTGAATTTGCCTCCACGGCCTTCTGTGCAGATAATTCCACAGATTCACAACTCTCTGGGTGAAAAAGCTTTTCCACATCTCAGTCCTAAATGGCCTACCCCTTATTCTTAAACTGTGACCCCTGGTTCTGGACTCCCCCAACATTGGTGAGGGGGGCGGGGGGACTACCACAAATCTCTACAATCTTCTTGTGGTAGAAATAGAAATGTTGGTGAGCTCATTTTGCCCATAACTTCAATGTGATTGGTCTATGACAAATTATTGGTAGCATTTATGCCTAGGAACTTGAAGCAGTCAACCATTTTCTCTTCCATATCATTGATGCTGATTGGGGCATGTACTCCAACACTTCCTGAAGTCAATAACTACCAACTTTGTCTTGCTGACATTGAGAGTTGTTGTCCTGACACCATGTTACTAAGCTCATTATCATCTTCGCCTCAACTTTGTTCAAGATCCAACCCACCACAGGCCTCTGGATTGGAATTGAACTCACTACCTACCGTGCCACACACAGAGCTGTGGTGCCGTCTGAACTGCAAAGAGAATGACAACGATGGAAGGAGAAGAGGTGATGGGGAAAAAGGTAGGAAGCCTCCGTAACTTCTCATGGTAAACCAACAACCTAACCGATTGTTGGGTGGTGGGAAAGATCTGGGGTTCAGGAGCCTTCTGACGGGGAATAATGAAATGCCGAGGTGTCCCAAGTTAGGAAAGTAGCCCAGAGACTCATTCAAGAAGGCTCCGTAAACATTTCCATCTCCTCAGAAACCCTGGTCTCACCCTGTCACAGATATTCCCTTTGTTCTCTCGGAGGATTACTTGTTGTATGTGACGGCTGGTGGGGTGAAAGGTGAGGACTAGGGGGACTCTGCCCTTGTTGCGAGTGGGGGGATGGGGATAGAGAGCAGTGTTGCGGGGTATGGAAGAGACCCTGGTGCGAGCCTCATCCATGGTGGAGGAGGTGAACCGCCGTTACCTGAAGAATGAGGACATTTCAGATGCAATGGTGTGGAACGCCTCATCCTGGGAGCAGATGCGGTGTAGACGGAGGAATTGGGAGTAGGGACGGAGTCCTTACAGGAAGCAGGGTGGGAAGAAGTGTAGTCCAGATAGCCATGAGAGTCAGTAGGTTTATAGTGTAACTGACTTAAAACTGACCTGTGCTTTGCCAGTCCTGACAAAGAGTCTTGGACAAACATTAACTCACTTTATTCTGATGCTGTTTGACCTGCTGAGTGTTCTCCGCAATTTTTTGGCCGTTTTTGTTTTTATTGGAAATGTGCTTCCCTTCTCACATTCATAGAGTCTTACAGTACAGAAACAGGCCCTTCCGCCCACCATCTATGACAGCAGCGGGGGAACCCATGTTTATCTCGGAAGTCCTAGAACGGAAATTCTCGAAGCAGGTGTGGAGGAGGGAAAAATTGAGAGTAGGCGATTGCATCGTTGCAAGAGGCAGGTGGGAGGATGTGTATTCCAGATAACTGGAATTCAGTGGGTTTGTAGTTGACGTCAGGTGATAGTCTGTCCCCTGTGACGGAGACAGAGAGATCAAGTGAGGGGAGAGTGGTGTCAGAGCTATTCTGGATAGAGCTGGGTAGAGCTGCAAAACACTAAGGGGCAGAAAACACTAGTGGGAGTTGTGTACAGGCCACCTAACAGTAGTAGTGGAGTTGGGGATGGCATCAAACAGGAAATTGGAAATGCATGCAACAAAGGTAAAACAGTAGTAATGGGTGACTTCAATCTACATATAGATTGGGTGAATCAAATTGGCAGGGGTGCTGAGGAAGAGGATTTCTTGGAATGTATGCGGGATCGTTTTCTAAACCAACATGTAGAGGAACCAACGAGAGAGCAGGCTATTCTAGACTGGGTATTGAGTAATGAGGAATTGACCATAATATGGGTGAGTTCTTCATTAGGATGGAGAGTGACATTGTTAATTCAGAAACAAGGGTTCTGAACTTAAAGAAAGGTAACTTTGAGGGTATGAGACGTGAATTGGCCAAGATAGACTGGCAATTGATTCTTAAAGGGTTGACTGTAGATATGCAATGGAAGGCATTTAAAGACTGCATGGATGAACTACAACAATTGTTCATCCCAATTTGGCAAAAGAATAAATCAGGGAAGGTAGTGCATCCGTGGAAAACAATGGGAAATCAGGGATAGTATCAAAACAAAAGATGAAGCATACAAATTAGCCAGAAAAAGCAGCCTACCAGAGGACTGGGAGAAATTCAGAGTCCAGCAGAGGAGGACAAAGGGTTTAATTAGGAAAGGGAAAATTCTAATACAATTTAAAACTTTACATAGACTATACTACTCAAAAACTAAAATAAGTAAATTTTATCCAAATGTCTCTTCCATCTGTGATAAATGTCTATCCCAAGAAGCAACTATAGCACATTCTTTTGTTTTTTTGTATAAAAATCCAAAAATTTTGGAATGAAATCTTTGAAATTTTTACGAAGTTATTTAAAATAAAACTGAAACCGAATGCAGAACTGATTATTTTCAGAACAATGGAAGCCAGCTTTGAGCTGACTTCGTTCCAAAAGAGCTTCCTTAATTACGGCTTAATAATGGCAAAAAAACTTATACTTAAATTCTGGAAAAACGCTCCCACACCAACGATAAAAATGTAGATTTCTAATATGTCCAAACTGTTACACCTGGAAGACATGAGATTCCTCTTAGCAGGCAAATCAGACCATTTCCTAAAGATTTGGTCTCCATTTATCGACTTATTACAAGCATAGGGTGCAACAAAACGTTGAAAATAAATGGTTTCAGGATCTGGTGAGGGGTGTGTACATGGTAATGGTAGCGAATTGAGGAATGCAGTTGAACAGAGGGATCTAGGAATAACTGTGCATAGTTCCCTGAAGGTGGAATCTCATGTAGATAGGGTGGTAAAGAGAGCTTTTGGTATGCTGGCCTTTATAAATCAGAGCATTGAATATAGAAGTTGGGATGTAATGTTAAAATTGTACAAGGCATTGGTGAGGCCAATTCTGGAGTATGGAGTACAATTTTGGTCGCCTAATTATAGGAAGGATGTCAACAAAATAGAGAGAGAGTACAGAGGAGATTTACTAGAATGTTGCCTGGGTTTCAGCAACTAAGTTACAGAGAAAGGTTGAACAAGTTAGGTCTTTATTCTTTTGAGCGCAGAAGGTTAAGAGGGGACTTGATAGATGTCTTTAAAATTATGAGCGGGTTAGACAGAGTGGACGTGGATAAGCTTTTCCCATTGAGAGTAGGGAAGATTCAAACAAGGGGACATGACTTGCGAATTAACGGACAGAAGTTTAGGGGTAACATTAGGGGGAACTTCTTTACTCAGAGAGTGGTAGCTGTGTGGAATGAGCTTCCAGTGGAAGTGGTGGAGGCAGGTTCGATTTAATCCTTTAAAAATAGATTGGATGGGTATATGGACGGGAAAGGAATGGAGGGTTATGGTCTGAGTGCAGGTAGATGGGTTTTCTGTTTAACTCTCTCTTGTGGTTTATGTCCCTACGGGTTTCTCTGGACCACTCTTTCACTCACTCACTATCTTTGCTAACTCTTTCTATCTTTCTTCTTTTTAAAGTTTAAAATAAGAAGTGGTACAAGAATCTATAATTTTATTTTTGCTTGATATCACTGCAATGTACAATACTTCTAATTAAAAAAAGAAAAATAGAAAAAAAGAAAAGGAAAGGGAAAATAGATTATGAAAGAAAACCGGCAGGGAACATAAAAACTGCCTGCAAACGTTTTTATAGATATGTGAAGAGAAAAAGATTAGTTAAAACAAATGTAGGTCCCTTGCAGTCAGAAACAGGTGAATTGATCGTGGGGAACAAGGACATGGCAGACCAATTGAATAACTACTTTGGTTCTGTCTTCACTAAGGAAGACATAAATAATCTGCCGGAAATAGCAGGTGACCGGGGGTCAAATGAGATGGAGGAACTGAGTTAAATCCAGGTTAGTCGGGAAGTGGTGTTAGGTAAATTGAATGGATTAAAGGCCGATAAATCCCCAGGGCCAGATAGGCTGCATCCCAGAGTGCTTAAGGAAGTAGCCCCAGAAATAGTGGATGCATTAGTGATAATTTTTCAAAACTCTTTAGATTCTGGAGTAGTTCCTGAGGATTGGAGGGTAGCTAATGTAACCCCACTTTTTAAAAAGGGAGGGAGAGAGAAAACGGGGAATTACAGACCAGTTAGTCTAACATCGGTAGTGGGGAAAATGCTAGTCAGTTATTAAAGATGGGATAGCAGCACATTTGGAAAGTGGTGAAATCATTGGACAAAGTCAGCATGGATTTATGAAAGGTAAATCATGTCTGACGAATCTTATAGAATTTTTCGAGGATGTAACTACTAGAGTGGATAGGGGAGAACCAGTGGATGTGTTATATCTGGACTTTCAGAAGGCTTTCGACAAGGTCCCACATAAGAGATTAGTATGCAAACTTAAAGTACACGGTATTGGGCGTTCAGTATTGATGTGGATAGAGAACTGGCTGGCAGACAGGAAGCAAAGAGTAGGAGTAAACAGGGCCTTTTCAGAATGGCAGACAGTGACTAGTGGGGTACCGCAAGGCTCAGTGCTGGGACCCCAGCTATTTACAATATATATTAATGATTTGGACGAGGGAATTGAATGCAACATCTCAAAGTTTGCGGATGACACGAAGCTGGGGGGCAGTGTTAGCTGTGAGGAGGATGCCTGGAGGCTGCAAGGTGACTTGGATAGGTTGGGTGAGTGGGCAAATGCATGGCAAATGCAGTATAATGTGGATAAATGTGAGGTTATCCACTTTGGTGGCAAGAACAGGAAAGTAGACTATTATCTGAATGGTGGCCGATTAGGAAAAGGGGAGATGCAACGAGACCTGGGTGTCATGGTACACCAGTCATTGAAAGTAGGCATGCAGGTACAGCAGGCAGTGAAGAAAGCGAATGGTAAGTTAGCATTCATAGCAAAAGGATTTGAGTATAGGAGCAGGGAGGTTCTACTGCAGTTGTACAGGGCCTTGGTGAGACCACACCTGGAGTATTGTGTACAGTTTTGGTCTCCTAATCTGAGGAAAGACATTCTGGCCATAGAGGGAGTACAGAGAAGGTTCACCAGATTGATTCCTGGGATGGCAGGACTTTCATCTGAAGAAAGACTGGATAGACTCGGCTTGTACTCGCTAGAATTTAGAAGATTGAGGGGGGATCTTATAGAAACGTACAAAATTCTTAAGGGGTTGGACAGGCTAGATGCAGGATGATTGTTCCCGATGTTGGGGAAGTCCAGAACAAGGGAGTCACAGTTTAAGGATAAGGGGGAAGTCTTTTAGGACCGAGATGAGAAAAACATTTTTCACACAGAGAGTGGTGAATCTGTGGAATTCTCTGCCACAGAAGGTAGTTGAGGCCAGTTCATTGGCTATATTTAAGAGGGAGTTAGATGTGGCCCTTGTGGCTAAAGGGATCAGGGGGTATGGAGAGAAGGCAGGTACAGGATACTGAGTTGGATGATCAGCCATGATCATATTGAATGGCGGTGCAGGCTCGAAGGGCCGAATGGCCTACTCCTGCACCTATTTTCTATGTTTCTATGTTTCTATTCCGTCAATTGGAGGGCAGGGTGGAAGTCAGTAGTAAAGTTAATGAAATCAATGAGTTCTGCATGTTCTGCAGTCATTGATGTAGCAGAGAATGGGTTGGGAGTAGTGCCAGTGTATGCATGGTTGTAGAAATTGCAGGTTTTGGAAATGCTCCTGGAGTAATCTTGCCGGTAACTGCAGTGCACTTTGGTAGTTACTGCAGCCACTGCATACCAGGAAGGAATGGATGTTAAGGGTGACATATGAGGTACCAGTGAAATGGGCTGCCATCTCCAGGATGGTGGTGAGCTTCTTGAGAGTTCATCGAGGCAAGTGGAAAGTGTTACATCCAACTCCGGACTTTAGCCCTGGTGACGTTAAGAAGACTTTGGGTGTTGGAAGTGAGTCCCCTGGTCCCAGTATGCAGAGGTTCTCTTAACCAAGCTTGAAAGAAAAATGGAGTTGTGGTGGATAGATTTCAGGCTATGTGGGAACTGAGGACTACGTCTTTGGTGTTGTTCGAGGTCAGCATTTGCAGGGTGCTATTGCAACACTGCGGTTTCATGGACATAGTATCAGCACTATTATGCCACACCCAATCCAAAGGCGTAGGTTGATCTAGTGATCAGTCATCAAGGTGCATAGCGAGTTTCTAGAGCCTGAGTAAAAATAAAAAGGACTGCAGATTGTCATCAGGTCTGACAGCATTTGAAGAGAGAGAAACTGAGCTGATGTTTCAGCCTGAAGGAAAACCTGAGGAAACAGCCATGGTTAATTGTGCAAAGAAGCGGGAAGGGTGGAAAGAACAAAGGCAGAGATTAGGAAACATTGAAAGATAAGGCAGTGCTGTTGCTGACAGAATGGGGAAGGCTTGTTATTCATTGCCTGATCTCTCTAAAGAGATGTAAGTAGAGTGAGGTGAATGAGTCCAAAAGGAAAAAAATACTTGAATTGTGGAGGGTATATGCAACGAGCTGCCAGAGAAGGTAGTTGAGGCAGGTTCGATAAGAGTACTTGGAGAGGTACAAGATAGGAAAGGTTTAGAGGGATATGGGCCAAATGGGGGCAAATGGACTATCTTATATCGCCATGGATGAGTTGGGCCGAAGGGCCAGTTTCTATGCTGTATAACTCTATTGATCTATGCTGCTGCTCAAAATATGAAAGGAAAGCAATAGTCAGCAAGGCAGATCTCTAGAGCAGAAAATTCCAGAGATTTACCACCCTCTGTGGGAAGTTTCAACGTACCTGACTTTAAATAACTCTTCCCTAACTATGATCCAGCAAGATTCTCCAACTAATGGAGATATCTCCACATCCACCCTGTCCTGCCCCTTGGGATCTTAAATGTTTAAATCAGATTAACCTTCATTCTTCTGTAATCCAAAGTCTCAATCTATTTTTTATTTTTTAGCCACTCATAATAGGGCAACCCTCTCCTCTCAGGAATTAGCCTAGTGGGTTTCTTTTGAGCCACCTCTAATGCCAGAACATCTTTTCTTGAATAGTGGGGACCAAACCTGTGATGAATAAGGTGGCCTCACCAACACCCTGTACAACTAGAATACAACTTCCCTATTGCTAAACTCCAACCTCTTGAAACAATGTCATTTGCCTTCCTAATCATTTGCTGTACTGCCCACTAATTTTTGCAATTTGTGTACAAACACATCCCGATCCTTTTAAACTTTGCTCATCTGCAATATTTATTTTAACTAACTGCCTGCCCAAAGTGCATGGACCTCGCATTTTCCAACATAAAATTCCATTTGCCAAGTTTCTGCTGATTCACTCAACTAGTTCTGTTGCAGAGTCCATTGATCTTCATCATAGTATGTCCCCCTACCACTTTTCATGTCGTCAGCATCTGGGATATCTTACATTTGCTGGAACTTTATGAAAATGAGACAAAGGGGATGGAGATGAAGGAAAATGTAGAATAGACAATTGTTCGCTAGGAGAAGGTAACAACAAAGCAAACAGAGATAAAATGTAAATGAGGATAGTCAGACTAGCCGGAGAACTGGGAAGGGGGGAGGGATGGAGAGAGAGGGAAGGCAAAGGTTATCATTTATACCGGATGGCCCGACTGTGATAGTGCAAGCCGAAGTATGTTGCACAATCTTTTACAAAGTCCATCATAGAATCAGTCTAAAGGGTTCTGACCTAAAATGTTGTCTGTCCATTCCTTCCACAGATTCTGCTTGGAATTATGATGTTGTGGCCATTACAGAAACCTATTTGGGAGAGGGACACAACTGGCAGCTCAACGTGCCTGGACTTCGATGTTTCCTCAAACAGTATGTTGATAGTCAAGGAGGGAACACACTGGACCTTGTATTGGGAATCGAACCTGGCCAGGTATTGCGGTGGAAGAATAACTTGGAGATAATGATCACAAATCCATAAATTTCTTGAGTTTTTGGCGCTGGCTGTGATTTGTTCTGTACATTTTCATATCTCTCTCCTGACTCTCAGTCTGAAGAAGGGTCTCACCCGAAACACCATCCTTTCCTTTTCTCCAGGAATGCTTCCTGACCCACTGAGTTAGTCCAGCATTTTGTGTGTACCCATAGGTTTTAAGATTGTTTTGAATAAAGACAGGTCTAGATGTTAGGGGAAGATACTGGTCTGAAGAAGGGCTTCGACCCGAAACATCACCCTTTCCTCTCCAGAGATGCTGCCTGTCCCGCTGAGTTACTCCAGCTTTTTGTCTCTCTCTTCATACTTAACTGGAACAAGGCGGATTACAATGTCATTAGACAGGAGCTAGGGATAGATTGGAAGCAGTTGTTATTGGGTAAGGCTTGTACTCGCTAGAATTTAGAAGATTGAGGGGGGATCTTATAGAAACTTACAAAATTCTTAAGGGGTTGGACAGGCTAGATGCAGGAAGATTGTTCCCGATGTTGGGGAAGTCCAGGACAAGGGGTCACAGTTTAAGGATAAGGGGGAAATCTTTTAGGACCGAGATGATAAAAACATTTTTCACACAGAGAGTGGTGAATCTGTGGAATTCTCTGCCACAGAAGGTAGTTGAGGCCAGTTCATTGGCTATATTTAAGAGGGAGTTAGATGTTGTCCTTGTGGCTAAAGGGATCAGGGGGTATGGAGAGAAGGCAGGTACAGGATACTGTTGGATGATCAGCCATGATCATATACAATGGCGGTGCAGGCTCAAAGGGCTGAATGGCCTACTCCTGCACCTATTTTCTATGTTTCGATGTTTCTATGTAAGTCCACAGATGACATGTGAGAGTCGTTTAAAGTTCAGCTGATCAAAATGCAGAATCAGCGCGCTGAGAAGGGGCAAGGATGGCAAGGTAAGGGAACTGTGGATGGCCAAGGAAGTTGTAAACTTGATCAGGAAGAAAAAGGATGCATATGTCAGATTTAAGAAGGTAGCATCAGACAGGGCTTATGAGGAATACCAAAGCGAGTGGGAAAGAACTCAAGCATGTGATTAGAAGGGCCAAAACAGGCCATGAAATGTCTTTGGTGAGTGAGATTAAGGAAAATCCCAAGGCTTTTTATAGATACATTAAAAATAAGAGGTGACCAGGGAGAAGGTAGAACTGCACAAAGATAAACGAGATAATCTATGCTTGGAGTTAAAGGATGTAGGTGAGGTAGTAAACGAGTACTTTGCATCTGTATTCACTGAGGAGAAAGACTTGGAGGGCAGCGAGATCAGTGTGGAGAATACGAATATGCTAGGGCAGTTTGAGCGAGGCAGTGGTGCTGAAGCTCGTGAAGATAGGTTCCCAGGGCTTGATGGGATCTATCCCAAGTTTTTGAGGGGAGGTAAGAGAGGAGATTGCAGGGGCCTTGATGAGGAACTTTGTTTCTTCTCAAGCCACAGGTGATGTCCCAGAGGACTGTAGAGTGGCCAATGTTGTTCCTTTGTTTAAGAAAGGAAGTAGAGAATCCAGGGAACTATAGGCCAGTGAACCTTACATTAGTGGTAGGGAAACCATTGAAGGGGAGTTGCTCCCATTTGGAAGAGAATGTGCTAATAAGCGAGTTTGGTATTCCAACTGCGAATGCTCAAGTCATAGGTCACTCGCTATAAACACTCTCGGCAACCGTGCCGTCGCATGCACACAGACCTGCACCTCATCCGCAGCCAGGATCGAACCTGGCGGGATAGGCAGAGTTGAGCTGGAGTTAGCGCTTCTTCTCTGCGCTGGCTGTACGCCTGGACTGCCACTCCCGTCGGTCCGGGGTGGCCGTTGGCGTCTCCGGTGGGGCACTAGGGAGGGGACGAGGATGGTCCAGTGGTGGTTCGGCAGCGCTTGCGGTGCCGGAGACCCGGGTTCGATCCTGGCTGCGGATGAGGCGCAGGTCAGTGTGCATGTAGAGACACGGTTGTCGAGAGTGTTTATAGCGAGTGACCTTTGACAAATCCCATGATTCCTTGCATTTTTAGGAATACCGAACTCGCTTATTGGGGATAGTTAGCATGGTTTTGTATGTGGCAGGTCAAGTCACACTAACTTGATTGAGTAATTTGAAGAATTGACGAAGGAGATTGATGAGGTAGGGTGGTGGATGTTGTTATTATGGATTTTGGTAATGAGATGCTGCCTGTCCCGCTGAGTTACTCCAGCAGCTTGTGTCTACCTAAAGCTATTGATAAGGTCTTTCATGGTAGGCTGATCTAGTAGATTAAGATGTACGGGATTCACAATGACTTGGCCATATGGATTAAAAACTGGCTTATTCAAAGAAGTCAGAGGGTTGTGGAGGAAGGTAACTATTCTGGCTGGAGGGGTGTGACCAGTGCAGTTCCACTGGGATCTGTACTGGGACCTCTGCTGTTGGTGATGTATATAAATGACCAAGATGTAAATGTAGATGGGTTGGTGAGTAAGTTTGTTGACAACACCAAAATTGGAGGAGTTGAGGACAATGAGGAATGCTGTCAGAAGATACAATGGGATTATAGATCAGCTGCAGAAATGGGCAGAGAAATGGCAGATGGAATTTAACCAATATGAGGTGCTGCACTTTGGGAGGTTGAATGTTTTTGGGAAGAGTATACAGTTAAGACTATTAACAGTGTTGATGCGCAGAGTTCAAGTTCACAGCTCATTAAAGGTGGCAGCACATGTAGATAGGGTAGTTGTCTTCATTGCTCGGGAGCACATTATTGCCACATATTAGATAGGCATACAGTATGGAAGTGCAGGGAATAGAGGGATATAGATCATAAGGAGGCAGATGGGATGAGTTTGACTAAGCATCATTGTCGGCACAAGCATTGTGGGCCGATAGGCCGTTCCTGTGTTCTATGTTCTGGGTGATGCCTGGCCCGCTGAGTTCCTCCAGCACTTTATTTTTGCGCAGAGTCCACAGTAGTTATTTGCTGAGTACGTGAGTTTGACAGTAAACTCGACTCGATGGAGTGTGCGAAAAGTCGGCAGAGTCGTGGTGCCGAGAGGGTTAATCCCAGCTGCCTGGCGGTTTGTAACTTGATCCTGCAAAGCTCCGAGAGAGTTGCTGCCCCTCCCTGGGGTGTTGGCCACCGGCCCGACAGGTTTTAGTTTGTGGGCTGTGTGTAGTCGGCACTCTGTACAAGGCGAGGCTGCAGTGAGTGAGTGAGCTGCCGGGCCAGGAGATCCGCGTTGTGTTGTGTTGATCCCTCAGCTGTGTGACCATGTTTAAATGCGGGCTCGCCTTCCCCCGCTGTCGCTGGATCCTGCCCTTGCTGCTGCTCCTGGCCATTATCTTCGACATCATCGCGTTGGGGGCCAGCTCGGGATGGGTGGACTCGAAGTATCACTATGCCTCTCTGTGGGAACAGTTCCGCGGCAGGGATCCTACGTGGGAACCCACCTCCCTCATGGAGTACGGTAAGGGGGCAGGGGGTGAGGGAGACGTCTGAGAGAGAACGAGGGCGCGGTAAGAGAGAGAGAGAGAGAGAGGGGGGGGGGGGTGAGAAAGAACGGAGAGAGAGAGGGGGTGAGAAAGAACGGAGAGAGAGAGGGGGTGAGAAAGAACGGAGAGAGAGAGGGGGTGAGAAAGAACGGAGAGAGAGAGGGGGTGAGAAAGAACGGAGAGAGAGAGGGGGTGAGAAAGAACGGAGAGAGAGAGGGGGTGAGAAAGAACGGAGAGAGAGAGGGGGTGAGAAAGAACGGAGAGAGAGAGAGGGGGGGTGAGAAAGAACGGAGAGAGTGGTTTGAGAAAGAACGAAGAGAGAAAAGATGCGAGAAAGAACGGAGAGGGATGGATGAAATGTAAAGATGAGGAAAGAATGGGGGGAGAGAGGGGAAGAACGGGGAAAGAAGTCTGAAGAAGAAAATGACAGCAAAGGAATGACAGAAAGAACTGGAATGCGAGTTTGAGATGAGTGTTAAGTGAGAGAAAACAATGGGAAAGCGAGAAAGTATAGAGTGAGCAATGTAGAGAAATGGGGAAGAACAGGAGAAAGTTACGGAGAATGCATAATGTGAGAAAGAACAAAGGGTGAGAAGCATCATGGAATGGGTGAGAAAGGAGTCAGAAAGGCGTGAAAAAAGGGAGTGAGAGAAAAAAAGGGAGCGGAGGAGAGAACGTAGAGATGTGAAAGAATAGAATTGAGTGAGAAACAGTAGGGTGAAGTGAGATAGATCAGTGAACAGTTGTTGTTTGGGCAATTCTCTGGTCAGGTCAATAATATACATTTTAAAGAATGTCTGTAAGTCCATAAATACAACTTTCTGCAATCTGGTTACCTTTCCAAAATATAATTAGGTTCATTGGAACTTTAAAATTCATGGTAGTTCTTTTAATCATATCCATTCATTTAAAAATACCCAAGATCTTTAATCACAGTTATAAACTAGTGATTTACCATCCTAAGAGATGTTAGGCTGATTATTTTTTTTATTACCCTCCTTTTGTTAAATAGCAGTGGGACGGGTGCAATTTTCCTGCTTTGAGGATGGTTCAAAAATCAGAAGTTTTGTATTGTCATGAAGCGAGTTTCCACACAGCAGAAGATGTCTGCAACAGCCTGCAAACCCATTGTGCTGGTCTTCCAGACATTGTGCAGGCTGGATATGGGTCAGACATTTATAACTTGCATATCACTGTACCTGATACACGTGGCGACAAATAAACCATTGAACAGCACCTGCAAGACTTGTTTGGATGCTACTTTTATCATAATTTTGATCAGTTCCTGTACTTGAAAGTAGCAGCACAAGCAAATACAATGGTAAAGAAATCATTGGTATGGGAGAGGCAACAGAAGTGACAGAAAGGGGCTTTGGCAAAGATCTTGGTTTCCTCTCTAGCAGCAGGGAAGGCCCGAGATCACTAGGGGGAAGTCAATGTTGTTCCTTTGTTTGAGAAAGGAACTGGAAATAATCCAGGAAATTCTAGGCCGTAGAGCCTCACATCAGTGGTAGGAAAGCTATTGGAGAGGATTCTTTGTGATAGGATTTACTCGCATTTGGAGGAGAATGGGCTAATTATGGAGATTCAGCATGGATTTGTACGCAGCAAGTCATGTTGAAGAGGTGATGAAACAGATTGATGAGGATATGACAGTGGATGTCATCTACATGGATTTTAGGAAGGCATTTGATAAAGTCCCTCTGTAAGCCGATCTTGAAGATTAAGATACATGAGATCCATGGTGCCTTGAAGTTTGGATTCAGAACTGGCTTACCCATAGACGTCAGAGGGTAATGGTGGAAGGGTGTTATTCTAGTTGGAGGTCTGTGTCCAGTGGTGTTCCACATAAATCTGTGCTAGGACTTCTGTTGTGTGTAAATATGTAAGTATGTGTGAGGACCATGAGCAACGTTGACATTAGAAGGTTGAATAAAAGTATACAATTAAAGCAAAGACTTAACAGCGTTGAGGTACGGAGGGATTTTGGGGTCCATAACTTCCTGAAACTGGCAATGTAGGTAGATAGAGTGGTAAATAAGGTATATGGTCTGCTTACTTCATTGGTCAGGGAATTGAGTACAATAATTAAGAAATTGTGTTATAAATTGTATAAAACTTTGGTTAGGCAGCATTTGTAGTATTGTGTGCAGTTCTAGTTGCCCCACTACAGAAGGCTTGGGGAGGG
>CM075978.1:106976612-107116905 GCA_038087875.1 Malacoraja senta
TTTTCACACAGAGAGTTGTGAGTCTGTGGAATTCTCTGCCTCAGAGGGCGGTGGAGGCCGGTTCTCTGGATGCTTTCAAGAGAGAGCTAGATAGGGCTCTTAAGGATAGCGGAGAGGGGATATGGGGAGAAGGCAGGAACGGGGGTACTGACTCGAAGGGCCGTATAACCTACCCCTGCACCTATTGTCTATTGTATAAATAGGATAGACAGATTTTTTTTAGAGGGTGGAAATGTGAATGAGTGAAGCCCAGTTTTACTTGTAGAGTTAGTTAATAGCAGGGGTGGGGTTATTGACCATTTACAAGTGAGTAATGTAGCTGGAATACAAGACGGTGTGATGTTCAATTTGAAAGCTCTATGGGTGGAGTGAAAGGCTCGTTTGGTTACAAGGAACTTTGTTACACTTAGTTGCCTTGCAGTTGCCTGCCATTTTGTCATTGCCACATTATAATGAGGCCCAATGTAAGCCTAACCAACTAAATTAATTCAACAATTTCAGCTAGCTCATTTTCTCTGTTTGTCAGAAATAGCCAGTTCTGCTATAGGGTCAACCACTGGTAATATTTGCTCAGTCTTCCTCTCTCTATGCCTGTGACCTGATCTGATGGGCATTTTCTGCATCTTACACTTCACAGCCTTTACAGGTTCCTTTTATTTGTTTTCTTGCTCTCCAACTTCCCTCATACAGCTAATCACCATGGCAACCCTGGCCCCACCCTATCCAGGATAATCCCTTTATTCTATTCATCCTTCCCCACCCTTGCTGCAACTCAAAGCTTTTCCCTATTCTGACAAAGAATCTTCAACCTGAAACGTTTCCTTTCTCCACAGATGCTGCATGATGGTAGTTTCTAGCACTTTCTATTTTTATTTCAAATTTCCAACATATGCAGTTTTTTTGTTTGTTTTCTATCTCTCTTTTCTCTCCTCTTGCCTCTATTCCCCCTCCCTCCATTCCTATCCTCTCATTTTCCTCTCCCTTCCATTCTTTTGGCCCTCTCTTCATTCTCCCATTCTCCATTCTCCCTTCTTTCCATACAGACACTAGTCTCTTCCCTCTACAACTGGTCTCCTATCCAAAACACAGCCCCTGCAGCTCTCAGCCAATGGATAATGACAGTGGCAAAAGCAGTGGAGATTGGATAGGGACAACATCACTCACAATGAAGCTTCTTAGTGAATCTGGAAGCAACATACCAGTTTGTAATGGAGCTTCCTTGTAGCAGAAGAAGCATGAATACACTGAGAATGGGCAACCAGGGCAACATCCTTCCCACAGAGGAACCAATGTATTTTTACACCTCAGAAGTATGTGTATGTGTGTGTTCAGGATGCCCCAGTCAAAACTGAATTGAAATATGAAAATTATGCAAAGACACAGCGGGTAGCATCTGTGAAAAGAGAAACAGCTAATGTTTCAGGTTGGGAACCTTTTATTATGTCCATAATATTAATACCTCCTGTCAGTTAGTCAATTTCTTAACCAGGAAATAATTTTTCTTTCATATATCTTACATTAAGCCCTCAATTTAGATCCCCTCCTTATGAATAAAACAGAAGGGTCTAGATAGATTTATAGATAGATGTATAGATGATAGACACAAAATGCTGGAGTAACTTAGCGGGTCAGGCAGCATCTCTGGAGAAAAGGAATAGATGGCGTTTCAGGGTCGAGACTCTTCTTCAGACAGGTCTGAAAAAGGGTCTCAACCCAAACGTGTCCATATTTGGTGTAAATAGGCATCTGCAGTTTCTTCCTACACATAGATGTAGAGATGCTTCCATAGAGTGGGAGAGGATGGGCGTGCTCTAACTGGCAGGAATTTGATTTGAGGAAGAACATTCTTGCTATTGAGGGAGTGCAGCGTAGGTTCACGAGGTTAATTCCTGGGATGGCGGGACTGTCATATTTTGAAAGAATGGAGCGACTGGGCTTGTATTCACTGGAGTTTAGTAGGATGAGAGGGGATCTTATAGAAACATTGAAGATTATTAAGGGATTGGATGCGCTAGATGCAGGAAACAAGTTCCTGATGTTGGGGGAGTCCAGAGCCAGGGGCCACAGTTTAAGAATAAGGGGTAGGCCATTTAGAACTGAGATGAGAAAAATCTTTTTCACATGAAGAGTTGTGAATTTGTGGAATTCTCTGCCTCAGAAGGCAGTGGAGGCCAATTCACTGGATGCATTCAAAAGAGAGTTAGATAGAGCTCTTAGGGCTAGCAGAATCAAAGGGTATAGCGAGAAGGCAGGAACGGGGTACTGATTGTGGATCATCAGCCATGATCACATTGAATGGCGGTACTGGCTCGAAGGGCAGAATGGTCTACTCCTGCACCTATTGCCTATGTATCTATGCATCTATGAATTCAATTTATCATGCTTTGGTGGGCACCTTAAGCATTTGTAAACATATATTGTTCACATCAACATGGTTATTGATCGATGCATGAAGGGACTATAGCCCTGCTTGCCCAATTCTCTCCGCTCCCCACATCCTCACCAAACTCTGCACCCTACTGACAGGATGAGACTATAGCTTTCATGTATTGGAGCTTCAATTATTCACACTACTTATTAATAATTTCAAAGGGAGCCTTATGAGTTTGCCAACGGTATTTTAGTTTTAGTTTAGTTTAGAGATATAGCACAGAAATAGGCCCTTCGGCCCACCGAATCCGCACTGACCAGCGATCCCCGCACATTAAGGCTTTCCTACAGACGAGGGATAATTTACACATCAACCAAGCCAATTAACCTACATACCTGTACGTCTTTGGAGTGTGGGAATGCCTTGATGTCATGATTGGTAGCAGGGTAGGTAGATAAGGGCATATCAGGCACATATACACTTAACTGCCAGTTCTTTGCATTCTTAATGGTACACAATACCGCAAGATCCAGCACTGAGGCTTTGAAGCAGAGATGGAAACAATAGAACAGTTTACAGAAGAGTAGAATAGGCGGTAACGGTGCATTTAGAACAGCCATTTGCTTGGGTGAAAGCCTGATTGTGTAAAGATGTATTAATTTGTTAAGGGAAGGATGTAAAGTGTAGTTTGGAGGCACCTAGGGGTTATTATTAATAGGGATAGAGCCTTTTAAAGTTTATACCTTTTCACTAATGAGAATGTTATCAATAGTTTTCTCATCATAAAATGGTAATTTGCTTAACATAAAAAGCTACACCACAGCAGCCTTTGAAAAGGCGAATAACCTCATGGAAATTTGAACTATTGCTGTACTGTATCTGGGATGCTAATCTAATATGTATATAAGTGCTTATGTATAGTGATACTTGCTCTGAACTGTATACAAAAATGAATTTCACTGTATCTTGGTACATGTGACAAAGTAACATACCATTGAGCTGGAGAATATTGGTGGTTGGCATTTTTAGTTGTGTTTGGTTTTAGTTTAATTATTGACACATGTGCCGAAAAACAGTGAAAAGCCTTTTTGTTGCACGCTATCCAGTCAGTGGAAAGACTATCTATGATTACACTCAAGCCGTCCATGGTGTACAGATACAGAATAAAGGGAATAACTTTCAGTGCAAGGTAAAGTCCAATTTAAGATAGTCTGAGGGTCTCCAATGAGGTAGCAAAGACATTTTGAAAGATAATGTCACAGTGAATGGGCTTCTCTGCGGGCTGGTGACAGAATCAACCGGGCTTGCTCTCCCACCTTCAGACAAGGAGGGTTTAAGCTTGAGCCTAGCCAACAGTGGACAGATCAAACGTCTGAACCACCACCACCCATCCTCTCTGTGCTCATTGCTGCTGGGTCGGACCTCATCTCCCCAGTCCACATGATGCAGAGTGCATTGCGAACAGGAATCTTTCAATGTGTAAGAAGGAACTGCAGATGTTGGTTTAAACTGAAGATAGACACAAAAAGCTGGAGTAACTCAGCGGGACAGGCAGCATCTCAGGAGAGAAGGAATGGGTCGAGAGGGATGAAATACTGTTTTCTATCGATAATTGCGGATTCTCCAAGTATGATGAGCCAAGTTCCAGCATCAGTATATCCGCAATGTATAAAGCCAGAAGCCAACCAACAGTTCTACTAGTGGTGAATTTTGGAGATGCTCCCTTACTGTGCCAGCCAGACAAAATGAGACAGACCGGTTAAATTCCAGGCTCTTTCGGCTTGACTCTTTACCACAGTATTCTTGTTTGCCATTCTTTTCAAGTTACTCTTTAATACAATCTTTGCACGTCTGTGAATACATATCCCTTTATTATAATTGAGAAGAATGTCAGCATTAGTGAAAACTTACTCATAGAAAAATGTTGATTACAAGTGGTTCATTTTTTGTTGGGAGTGGGAAATGGGTTCTGGAATTTGAGAGCAGATAACCTGAGGGTGGCAAGGTGGCGCAGGGGTAGAGTTGCAGCCTTAGTGTCAGAGGCCTGGGTTCGATCCTGACTACGGGTGCTGAGTGTATGGAGTTTGTACCTTCTTCCCATGACCTGCGTGGGTTTTCTCCGGGTGCTACGGTTTCCTTCCACACTCCAAAGACGTACAGGCTTGTAGGCTAATTGACATGGTATAAGTGTAAATTGTCCCTAGTGTGTGTAGGACAGTGTTGGTGTGCGGGGATCACTGGTCGCTGTGAACTCGGTGGTCCAAAGGGCCTGTTTCCACTCTGTATCTTTAAACTAAACTAAACTAAAATGGATTTGGGGGAAGAATGAAAGGATTTTGGGAGGGAACAACATGTGATGTTGAAGAATGAAAAGGGGTTCAAAGGAATTGACCATAGGATATTTTCCTGTTATCAATGCTGATGATTATAGAAGGAATGAGCAAATGCTACCATTTTTCATAAGTAGAATAAACATACTGAGGAATGTGGAAACTTTTTTACTTGTATATAGAATATTTCTAATAAAGGACAGTTGAACAAATACATGGTTAGAAACGGTTTAGTGGGATACGGCCTATACATGGACAAATGGGACTAGCACAGTTAGGCATCTTGGTCAGCCTAGACGAGTTAGGCCAAACAGCGTGTTTTTATGTTGTATAACTGTTCTATATATTGGCCTTAGTGTCCATTTGCTGAAATATATCACTTATTTGTTATCACAGTGAAATAAGGAATTCTGTTATAGGCAAGGCAGTGAAGGTGGTTAACTTTGGATCATAAATGATAGGAGGAGAATTAGGCCATTCGACCCCATCAAGTCTACTCTGCCATTCAATCATGGCTGATCTATCTCTTCCTCCTAACCCCATTCTTCTGCCTTCTCCCCATAACTTCTGACACGTGGATCTTAGTGGGCTCCTTCTGTACAAGATGGGATTCCGCTGTGCAGTAAGTTCAGGGACAAAGAGACCAACGTATTCAATTTCCTTTTTTTAATTTCAAAATATACGTAAATAATATCAAACATTCAAGGCAATGTTATCATCACACATCATATAATTCCTATAAGTTTACATGCACATAATCAGTAATCATTTTCTTCAGGTGATTTATGACACAGATCTAATTAACCAGTGTATCAGGGAATTGTACACGGCAGCAACCTTTCAACTATTCGAGACTGTACCAACCATCAAATACTCAAATGCACTAATTATATACTGTTCCCATTTTGTTTTCCCCATCTTCCCAGATTCTACCCTTTGTCTGTTCTGGTGAGTGGGGCAGAGGTTCCAGGGGATATATTCAGAGAATGTGCATCTCTCTAGTATTGTGTAAACATCCGCATCCGGTGATGGCTGAGGTAGGGAACAGGGGGAGGAATTTGATTTGGACCTACTTCTGCGTGGGTGTGCCAAGAGGAACAATCAGCTTCGACCAGTCTCAGAATGGGGAGAGTGCTGTTCCTCCATGACTGGTAATTGAATCCGTTTTCTTTCAGGTTTGTGCATCTTTTTCTGGCTGAAACTTAGTTTTTAGTATTTTTAGTCACACAGCGTGGAAACAGGCCCTTCAGCCCCTTGGCTCGGTGCTGACAGTGAAGCACCCGGTTGCACTAACTCTCACAAACTCCATTTCACTCTCCCTTCATTCCCCTGATTCTACCACTCACCTATTCAATAAAGACAATTTACAGCAGTCAATTCACCAACCAACACACATGTTTAGGATGTGGGCAGAAACCGGAGCACCCGGAGGTAACCCAGAGTCACAGGGGAGAGTGCCCAAATTCCACACAGCAGCAGAGGTGTGGATTGAACCCAGGTTACCAGAGCTGAGGGATAGTTGCTCTACCACTCTGCCACTCCTGTGACTATTAGTTTAGTGACGGTATGCAGCATTTTAGCATCTATTTCAGATTTGCAGCATCCGCAAATGTTATTGATTTCCATATTTTAACCATTCTTTTGATAAAATATATCATATATCCTTGTGAATTAGTAAGTAAATGATTTGCATTTGTGATCCCATTTACATTGCATTTTGATTCTCCAGTAAGTTTTATGTCTGTTGGGACAGTAGGAAGCAAAGGGGCTTCAAGAGTTGTCTTCAAGAGAGTGCACCACTGTGGTGGATGGTTTGGAAAAATACGAGATTATCCACTTTGGTGGAGAAAACTGCAAAGCTGACTACCTTTTAGGTTGCGAGAGATAGGGAATTGTTGATTATCCAAACAATCTGGATACTCTTGTACACAGGTTACTAAATGGTAATATGCAGTTACATCAATAGATACATTGGGTTTGTTGTAAAGATCCCTTACTATAATTATATAGCATCTTAGAAAAAACATAACTAGATAATTATGTAAACCTTTGATCTCCTTACCCTAGAAAAAGACTAAGCATGTGGGAGAGATTTGCCAGTGGTTGCTCAGTCATTCATTTTGTTGAACATTTTAAGGGATATGGGATAGGGCAAGAAATTGGCATTGAGATGGAAGGCTAGCCATTATTCCTGCAGCGGCAGGAGATCTAGCACCTGTCCAACTACCACCTTCCCCACCACCAGCAATGACAGGAGATGTGACACCTACCCCTGTACCTCCTTCCTCACTTCCATCCAGGGACCCCAGCAGTCCTTCCAGATGAGACGGAGGTTCTCATGAAAACATGGAACAAGGAGTTCCCTGCTGCTCACCTTTTACCCCACCTGCCTACGCGTCCAACACATCATACTCCAACATTTCCCTCACCTCCAACATACTCCCACTGCTAGCCACATCTTCCCATCCCCACCCCTATTTCTGCCTTCTGCTTTCTGCCTTTCTCAATATTGCAGAGCAGAGAGAGAGAGATAGAGAGCAGCTGCCGTACAGATACATAATAAATGATCGTGAATATACTTCCCCCCCCCCCCCCCCCAAATCATCCCGCGGGCCGGATGGGACCCCTTTGTGGGCCGCATCCGGCCCGCGGGCTGGTAGTTTGACACCCCTGGTCTAGCCCATTCGCGATGTGAACATTAAATATTAATGGTCAACATTTAACATGAAATATTATCAGGGTGTTTTTATGATTCAGTAAATAAATCCATGGCAGAGAGAAATCTTTGCAGTGTGAGAGATTTCTGTACAGGATGAGATATTACCTGTATTATGGTATTTGTCTTTATTATTGTTGTGTGTACTGAGATATAGATAGATAGATAGATAGATATGCCTTTATTGTCATTCAGACCGAAGTCTGGACGAAATTGCAGCAGTCATACATATAATACAATAAAAACAACAATAAACACATATTAACATCCACCACAGTGAGTCCACCCAGCATCTCCTCACTGTGATGGAGGCAAAAGTCTTGGGTCTGCAGTCTCTTCCCTCCTCTTCTCCCTCTGCGCTGAGGCGATACCCCCCGGGCGATGTTATAATCAGTCCCGCGGCTCAAACACCGCGGCCCGGGGTGGTCGAAGCTGCCGCCCACCAGTCCTGCAGACGCAGCCGCTGGCCCGCGGCCGAACCTCGGACTCAGGCCACCACCGCCAGAACACCGTCCCAGCCACCCTCACGTGAGTACCGTGCTGTCTTCAGCCTCGGGCTGGGCCGCCCCGACATGGGCGCCGAACCTCCCCCCGGGCCGGGCCGCCCCGACATGGGCGTCGCTTCTTCCCCGGGCCGGGCCGCCCCGACTTGGGCGTCACTTCTCCCTCTGGCCGGGCCTCCCCGACTTGGGCGTCGCTTCTCCCTCTGGCCGGGCCTCCCCGACATGGGCGTCGCTTCTCCCCCCGGCCGGGCCGCCCCGACTTGGGCGTCGCTTCTCCCTCCGGCCGGGCTGCCCCGACATGGGCGCCGAACCTCCCCGAGCTCGGCCGCTCCAACGGGAGCCTCGTTCCACCCTTGGGCTGGCCGCCCTCACGAGAGCGCCACAACCTCTCACGGGAGCACTATTCCAGCCCTGAGCCGGACCACCCTCACGGGAGCGAGCTCAGGGCGAGTCCTGACGGGCTCTGCCTCCGGAGCCTCGAGGTCATCAGCTCCATTAGGCCTCAGCGCAGACGGAGGCAGAGAAGGGGAATACGACACAAAATTTGCATTCCCCCGCAGGGAGAGACTGCAAACCCCGTTTCAACCACCCACCCCCCCAAAACACAAACTAAGAACCAAAAACTAGACTAACCAAAACAAAATAAACAACACAAACAAACGGGACTGCCGATGAGCCGCTGCAGCCAGGGCCGCGCGGCCACTCCGGAAGAAACCAAGAGTTCCATATGGTGATAACTGTGCTTTATCCAGACAAATCGTACCATATGTAGGTTTATCAAGGTAGCGCAAGAAAGAAAAGGGGACAAAATGCAAATACAGCATTATATCTAAAGAGAAAGTGAAAATAAATAGCGTAAGGGTCGTAACGAGGTAAATTGGGAATACATCCATAGCATATGAGAGGTCTGTTCAAAAGTCTGATAACAGGGATAGAAGCTGTTCTTGACTCTGGTGTTATGCGCAATGGGCTGGGCTGTTTAGTTATGTAATTGGGTGGAACTAAAGAGACAATGCTTGCTTTGTATAGACTTTCAATGGGTGTGTTTGCCTCTAAGAACTTTCAAGTGGTTTCATTATGAACTACTTCATATTCTTCTAATCCTGCAACATTCCATATGGTGCACTTCTCGTTGGAAGCCGTGTCAGCACTCAGAAGAAAATGTCCTGCATAGTGCACATCTCCGCAGCGTTTCTCATCCTGGTATAAATGACTTGCATGTGTATGCATCTTTTACCTCAAAACAGCCCAAAGTGTTTTATGGCCAATAGGAAATGTTTCTGGGTTAGCAGACGCTGTTTAAATGTTGGAAAAAATAGTAGTGGGTTTGCACAAAGCAAGCTGCCGCAGTGACAAAGAACAAGTGGTTTTTGTCTTTACTCGTGTTGTTTGGGGCATAAGCATTGCTACAAACCTCTCCCGCGGACACAGAGAGAACGTACAAACTCCGTAAAGACAGAACCCATTGGCAGGATCGAACCCGGGACTACAATTTGAGAGGGAGAAGGGTAAATCGGAGGTGTCAGTATTACAGTTGAACAAGGGCTATGGAGCCATGAGGGAGGAGCTGGCCAAAGTTGACTGGAAAGATACCTTAGAAGGGATGACAGTGGAACAACAATTGCAGGTATTTCTGGGAATAATACAGAAGGTGCAGGATCAGTTCATTCCAAAGAGGAAGAAAGATTCCAAGGGGAGTAAGAGGCGACCATGGCTGACAAGGGAAGTCAGGGACAGTGTAAAAATAAAAGAGAAGTACAACGTAGCAAAGATGAGCGGGAAGCCAGAGGATTGGGTAACGTTTAAAGAGCAACAGAAGATAACTAAAAAGGCAATACGGGAAGAAAAGATGAGGTACGAAGGTAAGTTAGCTAAGAATATAAAGGAGGATAGTAAAAGCTTCTTTATGTATGTGACGAGGAAATAATTAGTTAAGACCAAAGTTGGACCCTTGAAGACTGAAAAGGGTGAATTTATTATGGGGAACAAGGAAATGGCAGATGAGTTGAACAGGTACTTTGGATCCGTCTTCACTAAGGAGGACACAAACAATCTTCCTGATATACTAGTGGCCAGAGGATCTGGGGTGACGGAGGAACTGAAGGAAATCCACATTAGGCAGGAAATGGTGTTGGGTAGACTGATGGGACTGAAGGCTGATAAATCCCCAGGGCCTGATGGTCTGCATCCTAGGGTACTTAAGGAAATGGCTCTAGAAATTGTGGACCCATTGGTGATCATTTTCCAATGTTCTATAGATTCAGGATCAGTTCCTGTAGATTGGTGGGTAGCTAATGTTATCCCACTGTTTAAGAAAGGCGGGAGAGAGAAAACAGGGAATTATAGACCAGTTAGCCTGACATTGGTGGTGGGGAAGATGCTGGAGTCAATCATAAAAGATGAAATAGTGGCACATTTGGATCGCAGTAACAGGATTGGTCTGAGTCAGCATGGATTTACAAAGGGGAAATCATGCTTGACTAATCTTCTGGAATTTTTTGAGGATGTAACTAGGAAAATGGACAAGGGAGAGCCAGTGGATGCAGTGTACCTGGACTTTCAAAAAGCATTTGATAAGATCCCACATAGGAGATTAGTGGGCAAAATTAGGGCACATGGTATTGGGGGTAGAGTGCTGACATGGATAGAAAATTGGTTGGCAGACAGGAAACAAAGAGTAAGGATTAACGGGTCCCTTTCAGAATGCCAGGCAGTGACTAGTGGGGTACCGCAAGGCTCGGTGCTGGGACCGCAGCTATTTACAATATATATTAACGATTTAGATGAAGGGATTACAAGTAACATTAGCAAATTTGCAGATGACACAAAGCTGGGTGGCAGTGTGAACTGTGAGGAGGATACTATGAGAATTCAGGGTGACTTGGACAGATTGTGTGAGTGGGCAAATGCGGTTTAATGTGGATAAATGTGAGGTTATCCACTTTGGTAGCAAAACAGGAAGGAAGATTATTATCTAAATGGTGTCAAGTTGGGAAAGGGGGAAGTACAACGGGATCAGGGGGTCCTTGTTCATCAGTCAATGAAAGTAAGCAAGCAGGTATAGCAGGCAGTGAAGAAAGCGAATGACGTTGGCCATCATAACAAGAGGAGTTGCGTATAGGAGCAAAGATGTCCTTCTGCAGTTGTACAAGGCCCTAGTGAGACCACACCTGGAGTATTATGTGCAGTTTTGGTCTCCTAATTTGAGGAAGGACATTCTTGCTATTGAGGGAGTGCAGCGTAGGTTCACAAGGTTAATTCCCGGGATTGCGGGACTGTCATATGCTGAGAGAATGGAGCGGCTGGGCTTGTATACTCTGGAATTTAGAAGGATGAGAGGGGATCTTATTGAAACATAAGATTATTAACAGTTTGGACACGCTAGAGGCAGGAAACATGTTCCCAATGTTGGGGGAGTCCAGAACCAGGGGCCACAATTTAAGAATAAGGGATAAGCCATTTAGAACGGAAATGAGGAAACACTTTTTCACACAGAGAGTGGTGAGTCTGTGGAATTCTGTGCCTCAGAGAGGCCGGTTCTCTGGATGCTTTCAAGAGAGAGCTAGATAGGGCTCTTGAAGATAGTGGTCAGGGGATATGGGGAGAAGGCAGGAACGGGGTACTGATTGTGGATGATCAACCATGATCACATTGAATGGTAGTGCTGGCTTGAAGGGCTGAATGGCCTACTCCTGCACCTATTGTCTATCGTCTATTGACTCTGGGTGCTGCGAAGACAGCAACTCTACTGCTGCGCCACTGTGCCGCCCCACTACAGGGAGGTTCTACTGCAGTTGTACAGGGTCTTGGTGAGACCACACCTGGAGTATTGCGTACAGTTTTGTTCTGCAAATCTGAGGAAAGACATTCTTGCCATAGAGGGAGTGCAGAGAAGGTTCACCAGATTGATTCCTGGGATGTCAGGACTTTCATATGAAGAAAGACTGGATAGACTCGGCTTGTACTCGCTAGAATTTAGGAGATTGAGGGGGGATCTTATAGAAACTTACAAAATTCTTAAGGGGTTGGACAGGCTAGATGCAGGAAGATTGTTCCCGATGTTGGGGAAGTCCAGGACAAGGGGTCACAGTTTAAGGATTAAGGGGAAATCCTTTGGGACCGAGATGAGAAAAACATTTTTCACACAGAGTGGTGAATCTCTGGAACTCTCTGCCACAGAGGGTAGTTGAGGCCAGTTCATTGGCTATATTTAAGAGGGAGTTAGATGTGGCCCTTGTGGCTAAAGGGATCAGGGGGTATGGAGAGAAGGCAGGTACAGGATACTGAGTTGGATGATCAGCCATGATCATATTGAATGGCAGTGCAGGCTCGAAGGGCCGAATGGCGCAATGGGCTAAGTGTTCGGCTGGCAACCGGAAGGTAGCTGGTTCGAATCCCGCTTGGAGTGCATACTGTCGTTGTGTCCTTGGGCAAGACACTTCACCCACCTTTGCCTGCGTGTGAATGTGTGTGAGTGATTGGTGGTGGTCGGAGGGGCCGTAGGCGCAGATTAGCAGCTATGCTTCCGTCAGTCTGCCCCAGGGCAGCTGTGGCTACAGAAGTAGCTCACCACCACCGAGTGTGACTGAGGAGTGAATGAATAATGTGATGTAAAGCGCCTTGAGTATTAGAAAGGCGCTATATAAATCCCATCCATTATTATTATTATTACTCCTGCACCTATTTTCTATGTTTCTATGTTTATTTCCATCGGGACTAAATCAATCATCTCACTGAAACTTCATGCGCAAAAGGAACAACATTTTTTTTGGCACTGTTTAATGTTTAGGGAGCAGTATTGAGGGTCTCTGGAAGTGGGCAGGAAGGGCAGGGATGGGGTTCTATCTTCCACCCAGTCTGGGAAGTGGAGATGCTGAACTGCCTCACCCTGATGAACACAAGAAAATAACTGCATGCAGATTGTTGCCCAAGATCAAACGGACACTGAGTCTGCAAGCACAGGCTTGTGCAAACAACTTGTGTTGCTCCCACCTCTCCCTGCCGTGAGCTTGCCCAGCCTTGCGCACACACACATTCTCTGGAGGAGGTACAAGGTGAAGAGGCACCCAGTGATGGAGACATCGCCAACAGCAGCAGCTGGCTGACACTGCTGGTTTTAAATGGGATGTTTCAACAGGATAGATACTCAAAGACCTCTTGCCTGGATTTCAAAATTGTCATCCTCACTTGCAACTTACTTTGGGATCAGTAACTTAATCCAAGGCCATCATTTGGTGACACAAAAGATTGAGTTGCAAAGATGTAAAACATTTTGAGCACATTGCTGCATCACAGGAGTGTTTATTAGTAGAACAACACTGTCAAGTCACGTCAAGTTTATTGTCATTGCATGTGGGGTAAGGTACAGGTAAAATGAAAATCTTGCTTGTAGCAGCATCATGGACTCCTACACTCGGATATAAACAAATTATACATTAATTATACAAATTCTGCAAGACAGTGAAAAGAAAGACTGTGCAAAAACACGTCGCTTGTGCAACACAATTGGAAAGCACGACATGGTAGTGCAAGAGGTGGGCCATAGTGTTCTGTGGCTGAGGTAGGATTAGAGTTGTGTGGATCTGTTCAATTGGCTATTCTCGAAGATGGTATTGTGGGTCTGGTCTTCTGACCCTCCTGCCCAAGGGTAGACATCTTGCGCATCTCTGATTTTCTCCATTGGCTCATTGACAGCTGTGATACCAGCTCAGGAACTTGAAGAACCTTCCTGAACCCCTCGCCTCTCCTTTTTCATATGTTTTTGGATCAATTAGGCCATTTGGCCCATCAAGTCTCTTCTGCTTTTCAATCATGGCTGATCTACCTTTCCCTCTCCTGCCTTCTCCCCGTAACGTTTGACACCCTTACTAATCAAGAATCTGCCTCCACAGCCTCCATCTGCCTCCACAATTCCATGACTCTATCTCCACCCAATGACATAAAACCACATGGAACCGTATAGCACAAGAACGTGCCATCTGATGCAGCATGCAATGTCTTTCAATGATTTCACATCAATATAACTTTGATATTTTGTATTTTCAAATGATGGTGTGGGATTACTTTGCCCTGTAAGCTGATCCTTTGCATGGGAAGAAATGTAGGCCGACATCGGGTAACAAATTAATTGTTTTTCCATATGTCAAATAGTCGGACATACGCAAAGTTCACTCTGTGGTAACTAACTCCGTTCTAAGTAATGAATGTCATCAAAAGCACATAAGACTGATGACTGAATAATTCATAAAAGCGCTGAGAGAGAGAGAAAACTAGAACTAATTCTACCATTTGTTCGACTGAATATATGTATGTATTCTGGCCGTTTTAATTTAATAGCATTGCAGGAGTTTGTTCGCATGCAAGGCATTCGTAAATAGACACAAAATGCTGGCGTACCTCAGTGGGTCAGGTAGCATTTCCAGTCATGTCCGAGGCTCTGGGTTAACATTTTGTCCTTTCTTTTATTTGTCAAAGGTTGGGCACAGGCAACTGCGGCCCTGATGATCATCGGCTTAATACTGTTGATCATCTGCTTCATCCTGTCCATCGTGGCTTTGTGCAAAGAGAAACCTAGTCTGCTGAGAGTAATTGGATTCATCCTCTTCATTGCTGGTAAGAGTTTACTATATATTTGTGTTGGGCATGTCCCCTCCTCTCACTTCTCCCTCAGGCCCTGACCACCTCTTGGCTAGAGTATTTCTTCCCTCAATACCCTGGACACTCTGCACCCTCGTACACACTGCTCTGTCCCATAACCTAGCAGCTACCAGACGTGATCACTAGTATATGCCAAGGGTGTTTATTTGTCATAGGTACTGGTGATGAACCAACTTTACAGGTATATTAGGTGCAACAATATGTACCCAATCCATTATCAGTTATTCGAGGTAAACCAGATCATAGTGCAAAATTCAAAGTATATAATGCAAGGTTTAGTTTAGAGATACAGCACGGAAACAGGCCCTTCTGCCACCGTCCGCTCCGGCCAGCGATCCCCATACACTAGCACTACACCAACACTAGGGACAATTTGCATTTTTTACCATAGCCAATCTTTGGAATGTGGGAGGAATCTGGAGCACCCAGGGAAACCCCATGCAGTCACATAGAAACATAGAAAAATAGGTGCTGGAGTAGGCCATTCGGCCCTTCGAGCCAACACTACCAATCAATATGATCATGGCTGATCATCTAAAATCACAGGTTCTACAAATTCACAACTCTCTGGGTGAAAAAGTTTTTCCTCATCTTAGTTCTAAATGGCCTACCTCTTATTCTTAAACTGAGGCCCCTGGTTCTGGACTCCCCCCCCAAACATCGGGATTTTTTTTCCTGCATCTAGCCTGTCCAATCCTTCAATAATTTAATATGTTTCCATAAGATCCCCTCTCATTCTTCTGAATTCCAGTGTATACAAGCCCAGTCGACCCATTCTTTCATCATATGTCAGTCCCGCCATCCCGGGAATTAACGTGGTGAACCTACGCTGCACTCCCTCAATAGCAATAATGTCCTTCCTCAAATAAGTATACCAAAATTGCACACGATACTTCAGGTGCTGTCACGGGGAGAACCTACAAACTCCGTACAGACAGCACCAGTTGTCAGGTTCGAACCCGTGTTCTCTGGTGCTGTAAGGCACCAACTCTACCGCTGCGCCACCTTTTTATTCTGCAGTAGTTCGGTGCTGAGGTAGGGTTCTTGTTTGGGATGTACAGATTGATTCAAGAACCTGATGGTTGATGGGAAGAGGCCGTCCTTCAACTTGGAGGTAATGGTTCTCGGGCAACTGCACCTAATCCTGATGGTAACAGTGAGATGAGAGTGTGGCCAGGGTGGGGTGGGACTATGAAAGTGGATGCCTTCTTGGGGCTGAACTTCCTGTAGATCCCTTTGTCCCAAATGAGTGGTTCCCAGTCTTGACCCGTATTCCCCAGACTGATATTCTCAGCAATTCCAATGTCATCCCAACTAGGGATAAACCATGAACTGCCTCTCCCTGTTCATGTAAAGTTGGGAAGAGCTACTGAAACATTGGAAATCAGGCTGAACAGTCTGGGAAGTATACAAGATTATGACAGGCATAGATAGAGTGGATAGTAAAAATCTTTTTTCCTTTGGAAGACCTATCAAAGAAACTGGGACACAGAGTTAAGGTGACTGGAAAGAGTTTAAAGAGATCTGAAGGATAAGGTTTTACACAGAGCGATTGATATCTGTAATTCACTGCCAGAGAAGGTGGTGGAATCTGATATCATCACTACATTTAAGAGGCAAGGATATGAACCTAAAGTGAGCCAGTGGTTTTAGTGTAGATGGGCAAAAGGATTGGCATGGACTGGGTGGGCTGAAGGGCCCCTTTCTCTACTCTATAGCTCTAAATAGCAGCCAGCATCGCAACCATTTCTGATAGTGTTGACCCTGGAGCAGAGGTCCCTGGCTTCAGTCTGCCCCAACGGCAGTGGCCTTGGTCTCAGCATGATCTGCACAGGCTGCGAACAATATGTCCACTTGCTCCCAAAGAGTCCAAATCCATGGAACACTTCACAGCAGGCTGCCCATCGGGATCATTTGTTGATGTGCAGCACTTTAGGTTCTACAAGATCACCTCCGTCCCATAGTCAGGCACGTTGGTGGTTGTGTGGCCTTCCAGGCAACCTTCCCCCCCCCACCCCATCCCCACCTCATTGTAAGGAAGGCTTCCGATTGAACCTGAATTGTTTTCCTCTCACCCTTCTCTTCCGCAGTCCTACTCCAGTTCGTGGCGCTGGTTATCTACCCAGTCAAGTTCACCAACGTCCTGGTCCAAAGCGGAGCTTACGAGTACAGCTGGAGCTACGGGTTTGGGTGGGGCGCCACCATCCTGATGATCGGCTGCGGCATCTTCTTCTGCTGCCTGCCCAAGTACGAGGACGAACTGTACGGTCTGACCAAGCCCTACTACATTTACGAGTCAAATTGATGATGGCCAGGAATCTTGTGTACTGCTACCGAGGAACTCCGCTGGTGCCTTCTTCCTGCATCTTCAGTGGCTCATTCAGAATGCACCATAAAGACTAATCCCATTTATTAGGGTCTTGCACATGTTATCATTCGATTAACTGAATCTCACCTTAATGTTAAAGTAGTTTGCTTCAAATAGGTGGTTGTGGGGAGCGAGAGGGAAGGTGCAAATTTAATGTGGAGAGGGAGCATAAATGTAAAATTAGCACAAAATGCAATAGGCGTCTGAACTTGAACATTAAATGTACCTCCGTCTCTTCCCCTTCTGGCGTCTACTCCAAATAATATGCATTACAGCCTAGATTTGGAGATGTGTGTCTAACTGTGGGTAGCAGGAATATTTGGGAAATATCGAGTTAAGGGAGAGATTATTGTAAAATAAACTCGATTAAGGGATGGGATATAACCAGAATTATCGCAGAGTGGACTCATTTTTAAAGGCTGTAAAATATGTATTGGGTGATGAATGCTATCGCTTTATATGTTTAATTGATCAAATAAAAATTATGTTACTCGTTCAGTTTTGGGGGTAGGGAGAAATTTTCTTAGTTGTATTGTACAAACGGTATTAGCATTGGTAGCCTTCAACTACATGTGTTTTATTAAACGTTCTAAAATCTACTCACTGATTTTCATTTTATTTCCCCTCTGGAATATGAGGCTAAGATCATTCCTTTTTAGGAAAGAGGAGGTTAGTGAAAGGGTGCAATGAATACTCACTCGTTGAATTATTGAATAATTACTTGAATTATTACTGAGGATTTTCATTGTGCAGGTTCCTTGGCCAATGTCAGTGACCAATTAACGTAAATTAAAGTATAGGTGACCCTCGCACTCCAGCCAGTTGGGTTATAGAAATTTGCACTCGGATTCATAGAAACATAGAAAATAGGTGCAGGAGTAAGCCATTCGGCCCTTTGAGCCAGCACCGCCATTCAATATGATCATGGCTGATCATTCAAAATCAGCACCCCATTCCTGCTTTCTCCCCATATCCCTTGATTCCGTTAGCCCTATGAGCTATATCTCTCTCTTGAAAACATCCAGTGAATTGGCCTTCTGTGGCAGAGAATTCCACAGATTCACAACTCTCAGGGTGAAAAGGTTTTTCCTCATCCTATATCCTCATAATGGCCTACCACTAATTCTTAAACTGTGACCCCTGGTTCTGGACTCCCCTAACATTGGGAACATTTTCGGATTCACACCCAAACATTTGAGATTTTAGTTTATTTTGTTTAGTTTAGAGATACAGCGAGCAAACAGGCCCTTCAGCTCACCAAGTCTGCACCAACCAGCAATCATCGCACATTAACATTACCCTACACACACCAGGGACAATTTTACATTCATACCAAGCCAATTAACCTACAAACCTGTACATCTTCAGTGTGTGGGAGGAAACCGAAGATCTCGGAGAAAACCCACGCGGTCACGGGGAGAACATACAAACGCCATACAGACAGCACCCGCTGTCTGGATCGATCCCGAGTCTCTGGCACTGTAAGCGCTGTAAGGCAGCAACTCTACCACTGTGCCACCCTTTGGTGCAAACACGATGGGCTGGAAGCCCTCTTTCCATGCTGTTTGACTATAACAACACATTTTCAGTAATCTAGTCCATCTACCACCTTCTAACCTATTTGGTTAACGCCTCTGCATCGTTATACATGCCGTGTCTTCATAGCTCACTTTCTACTCAGCTTGGCACAATCAACAAACTTAGATATGCCGCACTTTCTATAGAGATATAAGAATAATGTTGTAGGACTTTGGGTAGAGAGGATTAGGGCTAATTTCTGTTATACTAATATACATTTGAAGCACAACAGGCAATATGATCCAACTGTGACTAACAAGAGAAAATAAAGATGGTAGGAGATGGGTGCTGTGTTGTTAACTGAACAGTTAGCTAGAGGATCAGAAACATTTTAGAATTCAGCGAAGGAGGTTTTGGATAAGGAAAGGAAAAGAGAATACAAGAATGATCAAGCAAGCAACAAAAAAGAGGTCTCAACACTCTTATGTCTGATCAACAAGGGTTTATGTGGATTTTTTTTAAAGAGATCTGAAAATGTTAAAACACTCAGCAGGTCGGGGAACATCTGTGGAAGGAAACAGCATTAACATGTCAGGCTAAGGACCCTTCACCAGAACTGGGAAAGAGAGACATTAGTAGATGCATAAGAAACTGCCATCTCTCCTGCCAAAACAACTCTCCCTCAATATCAGCAAGACAAAGGAGATTGCGATCGACGTCAGGAAGCGAACCAGTACACACACCCCAGTAGACATTGATGGTGCCAAAGTAATGATCAAAACCTTTAAATTCCTAGGAATGAATGTCATTACCAATTTGTGCTGGACTAGCCACATCAAAGCCATGGCCAAGAAAACACATCAATGCCTCTACTTCCTTAAAAGGCTTAAGAAATTCAGCATGTTCCCAACACACCAACATTTACAGATGCACCATGACAGCATTTTACTGGGATGCATCACAGCCTGGTTTGGGAACAGGTTCAACCAAGACCACAATAAATTGTGGAGAGTTGTGGACATAGCCCAAACCATCACGCAAACCAACCTTCCTTCCATTGATAGGCACAAAGTGCTGGAGTAACTCAGTCCTACTTTCAGA
Source organism: Malacoraja senta (assembly GCA_038087875.1). Classification (NCBI taxonomy): domain Eukaryota; kingdom Metazoa; phylum Chordata; class Chondrichthyes; order Rajiformes; family Rajidae; genus Malacoraja; species Malacoraja senta. Next base: position 106,996,177 of record CM075978.1, read on the forward strand.
CAGTGAAAAGAAACAGACTACAAAATAATCACAAGATATTTAGTGAAAAAAATAGACAATTGGGAAACAAGTCCATGGTAGTGCAAGACATGGTCCAAAGTGTTCTGTTGCCAAGAGAGGGTTTAGGTTGTGCAGAAGAAAGACAAAATGCTGGGGTAAGCAGTACAGGCAGCATTTCAGGAGAGAAGGAATGATTGACATTTGGGAGCAAGACCCTTTGTCTGAAGAAGGGTCTTGACCTGAAACGTCACCCATTCCTCTACAGAGGTGCTGCCTGACCTGCTGAGTTACTCCAGCATTCTGTGTCTATCTTCAGTGTAAACTGGCATCTGCAGTTCCTTCCTAGGTATTATGGTTGTGCAGATTGGTTCAAGAACCCATTAGTTCTAAAATGGTTCTTAAGGTTGATGGGATGGGACTTCAGGCTTCTGTATGCCCTGCGTGATGGTAACAGTGTGAAAGGGCATAGCACAAATGGTGGGAGACCTTGATGATTGATGCTGCCTTCTTGAGGCAATGTCTTATGTAGATGCTTTTGATGTGGGGAAGAGGCAGTGCCCCTGATGGATCTGGCTGAGTCCATCACTCTCTTCAGCTTCGTGCATTGGAATAGCAGTACCAGGTGATGTAACAGGCATAGCTGACAATCCAACAGTAAGAATGTTGAATTTTCCAATTTTAGGTAACAAACAAACCCTTCCCCCCCTCCCACCCCCCTTCCTCTGGGCCCCACCTGAACTCCCACTTGTTTCCCTGCTACTTTCCTCCCCCTGGCTTCACAATATGCAACTCTTCAAACGTGTCTCTAACCTACTGTTCTTATCTTTGGCCTTTATTCCAACTATCTGCCTGTCAAAAATAAAAAACCTCACCTATGTCGTTGTATTACCTGCCATGCTTTGTCCTGCCCCTTCCCTTTCCGGCTTCCTTCTCCCACCCAATAATACCTGAATAAGGGTCTTGAACAGAAACGAGACCTATTCATGTTGTCCAGAGATGCTGCCTGACCTGCTGAGTTACTCCAGCACTTTGTGTGACCTTTTGTGTATTAACCAGCATCTGCAGTGTTTTATTTCTATAATGTGACCAATCAAGAATCTTTCTGCAGTGCATCTGTCGAAGTTTCATTAATTTGGTGATATGCTAAATCATTTTAAACATATAAGAGGCGCTGGCACGACTTCTTCACAATGACATCTATATGCTGGAGACAGAACAGAATACCCAGGATATTAACACTCGTGAATTTTAAGCTACTTTTCCCTGATCCATCATGTTACAAAATACTTTAGGACTTTCTGGCATTGATATAAGCGTAAGGTGGAAGATAGATATTTGAATTTTAATTCTTCTGACACTGAAACAAGAACTTTTGAGACGATCCCAATGTTTTGGCATTGACTCGGGGAAGAATGCAATTGGTTTCCATGGTGATTTGGACTTTGGAGTCTGTATGATGTCATGATAAGGGTGGGTTGGTAAATCACTGAAGTTAGTCTTTGTTTAATTACAGGTGAGTTACATCCCTCCAGACATATTTTAAATGAGTCTTGCGTGCTGCTGTTTAAATAGCAACACACAGTCATCGATCCCCTGCACGTCAACAAGTTAAACAAGTGCCCAACCTCTCTTTGGCAACAATGTCATTAGAGCAATTCAGCCGTGCACAAAAGCAAACGCGAAACAAGCTGCTGGAGGAACAACAGTCCAGGCAGCATCTATAAAGGGGCAAGATACTGCAGATGTTGGAATCTTGAGCAAGAAACTGACTGCTAGAGAGGCAGCAGTTTTTTTTTTAATTTCAAGTTATCTGAAAGTAAAATTGTGCAAATGCTGGAAAGTTTAAATAAATACTGAAAATGTAGGAAATACTCAGCCGGTCAGGCAGCATCTGTTGACCGATTAAAAACAGAAATGTTGGGATAATTTAGCCATCAGGCAGCATCTGTGGAAAGAGAAACCTATTGACATTTTAATAAAAACTGATGGAGAGAGGGGAAGAACTTCTTTCTCTGTGAAACAACAATATTTCTTGAGTTCAGATGCAAGGTCTGGACTCCAAATGTCGACCGCCCCTCTGCCTCCACAGATGCTTCCTTACAGCGCCAGAGATCCGGGTTCAACCCTGACTACGGGTGCTGTCTGTATGGAGTTTGTACATTCTCCCTGGGTCCAGGTAGGTTTTCCCCGGGTGCTCCGGGTTCCTCCCACCCTCCAAGGACATGCAGGTTAATTGGCTTGGTAAAATTGTAAATTGACTTTTTAAATTTAAAAAAAAAGGATTAAGATGGCGCAGCTTCTCCATGTGCAGCTGTCTAGACTCTCTTATCTCCTCAAGGACAAATCCGGCTCCAACATGAGCGAAAGATGGAATAACAAGGGCGTGGCTGAATGAGCAACCTAACGAAGATGGATGGAAAAAAATTCCTGAATGAAAGACTGTTAAAATTCTATCCCTACACTAATTCCATACTAACACAAAAACTACTGAACTAATATAGTAATAGTAATTAAAGTTATTGAAATTAACACACTAACAGTAATAGTAATTGATTTAAAATTGATTTGCTTAATTGATAAAATGTAATAATTCATTACAAGGATTGAATATAAGTAAATAGATTTACAACAGACTAACAAATTAATTTAGAAATTATGATAAGCTGTAGTTCAAATTTTGTGTGGAAGGAGGTGAGGAGATTCAGAATCTTGGCAAATAGCCAGGTGCCTGAATCGGGTTAACCCCTTCCAACCAAAGGCAGATTAGTATGGAAGGGGAAGAAAATGTAATAATTGTTAACATAAGTAAATGGTAGATAAGTTTGGAGATTAGAGAAGATTTATGTAGATATAAAGATATGGTAGATACGGTAAGGATGACACATAAAATTTGGCTTTGAATGGGTCCCAACTCCCTTTTGTAAGATTATTCAAGGGGACGGAGCTAAATGTAGATTAACAACTACGGAAGTCATTAATTGTGTAACTACCACCATTAGGTGGATAATTGGTCACAGTGTCGTCATTTTTAGGCACTGTAACCTCACTTTTTTGATTTTTTTTAAATGTCACAATAATGTACACTTTTTTGTTTCTTTACTTAAGGACAATTTTGAGAGGGATGTAATAACTGAATTTAATATTGCAAATGCTCGCCCAACAGCCAGAGACCTAAGGTATTGTTTGCACCACATGTTTAAAAGGTATTAAATAATTCAAAATGCAAGACGATAAACAAAATAAATTTGGAGGAATCACATTCTGCAGTTGGAATATTAGGGGTGCTAATGAACCAATTAAAAGGGGTAAGATTTTTGCACAATTGAAGTCACTCAATATGGACATAATATTCCTACAAGAAACTCACTTAAAACTGCAAGCTCAAGCCAGATTGAAGGCAAACTGGATAGGCCAAACATACCAATCTTCATATATTTCCAAAGCTAGAGGCACAGCAATCATTATTCGAAAAGGTATACCATTTAAATCGAAGAATATCATGACAGATAAGGAAGGGAGATACCTTATAGTTACCGGAGAGATTCATGCTACCCCAATTACCTTGGTAAATATTTATGCGCCTAATTTTGATAATCCTCAATTTTTAAAAAAAATTCTGGATATAATTACAGAGTTCAATTATCAAAATGTGATAATTGGGGGAGATTTTAACTGTGTTTTAGATCCATATTTGGATAAATCTTCACAACAGAGTAGGGGCAACACAAAATCTAAAACCAGGGAAATCTTAAATACTTACATAAAAAATACAAATATAACAGATGTTTGGAGGATCGCTAACCCTGTCGGAAGGGAATACTCGTTTTATTCAATTGTACACAAAACTTATTCACGTATCGACTATTTCTTAGTGGATACAAAACTAATTCCCTATACAATGAATCCAAAATATCACAATAGTATAATTTCTGATCACTCCCCGTTAACTTTTTTTTTTAAATTAGAAGGAATGCCTTCTAATAAATCGTTTTGGAGGTTTAATCCTCAAATCTTAAATGACCCACAAGGGGAAATATATTTAAAACAACAGATGGAACTTTTTTTTAAAGAATAATGACACCCCAGATACCTCACCAGTTCTACTATGGGAATCATTCAAAGCAGTTATTAGAGGATCTATAATCTCATACCAAGCTTTTTTAAATAAAAGGAATAAGAAAGAACAAAGGCAGTTAGAAGAACGAATTAGAGAATTGGAATTAGATAATGCTAAAGAGCCTACTATAGACAAACATAATAAAATAACAATAATGAAATTTAAATTAAACAAAATATTATCAGCAAATGTTATTAGATTATTTCAAATCACAAAACAGGAAAATTTTGAATTTGGAGATAAACCACACAAGCTTCTGGCTCGACAACTGAAAAAACGGGAAAAGGACCACACGATTTTAAAGATTAAATCAGATAAAGGGGAATTGTTAACACTACCTAAGGATATTAATAAAAGATTCGCTCAATTTTATCAAAATTTATATACATCTAAAGCGGTAGCAGATAGTACCAAAGTTAGAGAGTTCCTGGATAATTGTAATCTCCCAAAACTCAATGTGAGTGAACAAGAGGAATTAGGTGCACAAGTCTCAACTAAGGAAATAGAAGAAACAATAAATACATTAAAGAATGGAAAAACTCCAGGACCAGATGGTTTTAGTAATGAATTTTATAAAAGATTTTACGAGATAATTACACCACGACTACATAAAATGTATACATATGCTTTTAAAGAACATACACTTCCAGAAACATTGGCGGAGTCAACGATTACACTTATACCTAAAAAAGGTAAAGATTTAGAAGATCCGGGTTCTTATAGAGCTATTGCGCTGTTAAATACAGATCAAAAAATATTACCGAAAACATTAGCTAGAAGGCTAAGTAACTATGTCAGCAAATTAATAAATCTGGATCAAACAGGGTTTATACCCAAGAGATATTCAAGCAATAACCTGAGACGTCTGTTTAATATAATGCACTCACATAAAACCGAAGAGCAAGACTTATCAATTATTTCACTGGACGCAGAAAAAGCATTTGATCAAGTGGAATGGGATTATATGGTTAAAGTATTGCAAAAATTTCAAGTGGGAGAGAATTTTATCGCTTGGGTAAAATTATTATATGATAGGCCTACGGCCAGAATATTAACTAATAATATTTTGTCCTCGAAATTTCAGTTATCAAGGGGAAATAGACAGGGGTGTTCATTATCACCTCTGCTATTTGTTCTTGTAATAGAACCGTTAACGGAAAGTATTAGGATACATCCGAATATTCATGGGTACAATACAAAATATTCAAATAATAAGATATCTTTATATGCAGATGATGTACTATATATTACAAAATCACAAACTAGTATACCAAATATATTAAATTTGAGGAATTTGGATCCTTTTCAGGATATAGAATAAATCGGAATAAAAGTGAAATTATGACGATTAAACCTCAAGAATCGACACACCTGTTAAAATTCCCTTTTAAAATTGCTTCAGAAAAATTTAAATATTTGGGAATTGAAATTACTAGAAAATATAAATCTCTATTTAATGCAAACTATATGCCCTTACTCAATAAACTAAACACACTGATTAAATTCTGGAAAACCCTCCCGATGTCTCTTATAGGCCGAATAAATGCTATAAAAATGATCTTTTTACCACAAATTTTATATCTATTCCAGTCAATATACTTACCAAAAATTTTTTTTTTTTAATTGGATGCTGATATTACAAATTTTATATGGGACTATAAATCCCACAGAATCCAAAGAAAACATTTAAGGTAAGATAAGATACATTTATTTGTCACATGTACCAATTGGTACAGTGAAATGTGTGGTCGCCATACATTTGTGTAAACCTAAGGAATTTGGTGGATTATCACTCCCCAATTTTTTATATTATTATTGGGCCACAAATGTCAAAAATATGATTCACCTGTTGGACAATTCGGCCCAGCAGGTGGATTGGATAGTAATGGAGAGAGAGGACTGTTCCCCTTTTAACATAGGAGCGATCCTTCTCTCACCAACAAAAATAAAGAATACAATATATAGTAAAAATCCAATTATTCATAGTACAATTAGAATTTGGAAACAAATAAAATTAACGTTAAAATTAAGAAATCTATCACTTCTTTCACCTATAATGAATAACCCTTCGTTTAAACCTTCTATGATAGATAGAGCTTTTATAAATTGGGAAAGAGTAGGAATTAAAACGTTTGGAGATATGTATGATAATGGAAGTTTTTTAACATTTCACCAATTACAACTTAAATACAACTTGAATAGTAATCAATATTTCAAATATTTTCAACTACGTGACTATTTGAAAAAGTATACACGAGAATATCAAAATATGTCTCCTGACCTATTAGATGGGATAATGAATATATAAGCGGAATCAGCTAATTTAATATCATACCTATATAATTCCATTTTAAATATAGAAATTTCATCATCGGACGGGATTAGAAGAGAATGGGAACAGGAACTAGCTATAAAAATCTCGAAAGAGAGTTGGGATAAACATCTATTATATGTGCATAAATGTTCGATTAACGTAAGACATACTCTGATTCAATTTAAAATTTTACATAGATTATATTATTCAAAAGCTAAATTAAGTAAATTTTACCCAAATACCTCTGCTAACTGTGATAAATGCCTAGTCCAAGAATCAACTATAGCAGGTACACAAAAATGCTGGAGAAACTCAGCGGGTGCAGCAGCATCTATGGAGCGAAGGAAATAGGTAACGTTTCGGGCCGAAACCCTTCTTCAGACCATAGATGCTCCATAGATGCTGCTGCACCCGCTGAGTTTCTCCAGCATTTTTGTGTACCTTCGATTTTCCAGCATCTGCAGTTCCTTCTTTAACAATCAACTATAGCACATTCTTTTGTTTTTTGTATAAAAATTCAAAAATTTTGGAATTAAATTTTTGAAATTTTCACTAAATTATTTAAAATAAAACTGAAACCGAATGCAGAACTGATTATTTTTGGAACAATAGAAGCAAGTTTGGAGCTGACTGCGTTTCAAAGGAGTTTTCTTAGTTATGGCTTAATAACGGCAAAAAACTGATACTGAAATTTTGGAAAAATGCTCCTACGCCAACAATATAAATGTGGACTTCTAATATGTCGGAATTGTTACATCTAGAACACATGAGATTCCTCCTAGCAGGTAAACAAGACCAATTCCAAAAGATTTGGTCTCCATATATCGACTTATTACAAACATAGGGTGCAACAAAATGTTGATAATAAATGGTTTTAGGACCTGGCGAGGGGTGAGTAAAGATAAGAAGTAGGTACATCCCTTTCATATTGTCCTATCTTATTTTCTTTTTTCTCTTTTTTTCTTTTCTTCTTTAACTACTTCTTGTGGTTTAGGTTCACATGTGTGTTCCTGGACCACTTTTTCATTCACTCACTGACTGTCTTTGCTAGCTCTTTCTATCCTTTTTTTCTATTAAAGTTGAAAAACAGAAGTGATACAAAAACTGTATAAATTTATGTTATTGCAGATTACTGTAATGTAAAATACTTCTAATAAAAAAAAAAATTAAAAAAAAATTGTAAATTGTCTAGTGCGTGTAAGACAGACCTAGTGTACAGGATGGCCGCTGGTCGGCGCGGACTCAGTGGGCCGAAGGGCCGGTTTCCGCGCTGTATCTCTGAACAAAATTAAACTAAAGGCCTTAAGCCAACTGACCTTGAGCCCTAATCCTCCCCCCAGGAATTCAGTTAATGTCTCCTGAACATTAAAGCAAGATCTGGAGTTGCTCCTGGATGGGGGAGATGATGTGTCGTATCAGCAGTTACGGGACTAACTCCTGCAGCCTGCGTTAGTTTGGGGTCAAAAGGTGACCGGGCCGTCTAGGCTACAGTGACCTTCTGACCAAGAAATAAAATTGTCTTCGCCTTCCTCGGATATTTAGGGATGGGGTGGGAAGGTAAAATAATGTGGATTATCCCAAATAGTCAGGGATCAAAGAGGAATGACCTGATGTATGGTGGGGTCAAGAGTTTTTATTCTATCCAATCTTTTAAGGACGGAACGGTGACAATCACAGTGGAAAAATAGCCCGAAGTACACTTTGACCTGGAATGTCAACTGTTTCTTTTTCCACAGCTGCTGCCTGACCAGCTGAGTTTTTCCGGCATTTACTGTGTTATTTCAGACTTCCAGCAGTTGCAGTGTTTTGTTTTCGAGGATTTTGCTGGGACCTGTCCCACTGGTTCATATGTTCCTCTGGTGTTAGCTGCAGGTATACTGATCTGGAGATGCTGTGTGCGGACAGGTGGAGCTTTGTGTCGGTCTGTGGGTCGGACAATCTAAGAGGGACCCAGTTCGTTCAGGTGCTGGGTGTGGTTTTGCAAATGGATGAAATCCAGTAATCTGATGACAGTTGTTTGTGTTCAGTGAAGTGCAGCCCTGTGAAAGTTGCTTAGCCCAAACAGGTCCTGAGACTTCAACTCCAACTTCATCTGAACCCTACACACACTCATACAGTGGTTCACACGTACACACACGAGCACGCCTATGCACATGCACGCAAACACGTGCATGGATAGAAACATATACATACAATTCTACACACAAACACCCACTCACCTCAGCAAACATAAACACACACCGACGCATACATATACTCACATGTAAGTATACATATGCACATACACTCGAAGACCTGCATGGATAGAAACACATACAATCATGCTCAACAATCACGCACACACCTCCACAAACAGAAGCACACTGATACACACACACAAATACATAGACAAACACACACGTACATGTGCATAAAGCAAGTGCATCGAATCACAGAATCACACACACACAAACACACACACTCATATGGGCGGCATGGTGGCGCAGCAGTAGAGTTGCTGCCTCATAGCACCAGAGACCCAGGTTTGATCCTGAGTGCATGTGCTGTCTGTATGGATTTGTCTGTACTCGCTGTGACCGCATGAGATTTCTCCGGGTGCTCCGGTTTCCTCCTACATTCCAAAGACGTGCAGGTTTGTAGATTAATTGGCCTCTGTAAAAATTGCCCTTAGTGTATAAGACATGGAACTAGTGTGCGGGCAATCGATGATCGGCATGGATGGTGGGCCTAAAGGGCCTGTTTTTGCACCATATCTCTAAACTAAACTAACATCCACCATCTAAACTAAACACACATCCAAACACACGCACTCACAAACACACACATCCATACACACATGCACAAACACATCCAAACATACACACACATCGAAACACACACACACATGCACACGCATGCACACACACATGCACACACACAGACATCCAAACACACACACACACATCATCCAAACAAACATTCCGCTAATGCTCTAAGAATCTGTCAACCACTTTTTAAAAATCCATTGTCCTGGCCTCCACAGTTGGCTGTGGCAGTGAATTCCACAGATTCACCACCCCCTGACTAAATAAATTATTCCTCATCTCATAGAATCATAGAGTGATAGTGATACAGTGTGGAAACAGGCCCTTTGGCCCAACTCGCCCACACCTAGCCCCACTTGCCTGTGCTTGGTCCATATCCCTCCAAATCTGTCCTATCTATGTACCAGTCTAACTGTTTCTTAAACAGTAGGTTAGTCCCAGCCTCAACTACCTCATCTGGCAGCTTGTTCCATACACCCACCACCCTCTGTGTGAAAAAGTTATCCCTCGGATTCCTATTAAGTCTTTTCCCCTTCAACTTGAATCTATCTCCTCTGGTCCTCAATTCCCCTACTGGGCAAAAGACTCCGTGCATCTACCCGATCTATTCCTCTCATGATTTTGTATACCTCTATAAGATCACCCCTCATCCTCCTGCGCTCCATGGAATAGAGACCCAGCCTACTCAACCTCTCCCTATAGCTCACACCCTCTAGTCCTGGCAACATCATCGTAAATCTTTTCTGAACCCGTTCAAGCTTGACAATATCTTTCCTATACATGGTGCTCAGAATTGAACAAAATATTCTAAATGCGGTCTCACCAACGTCTGACCTCATCAACCTTTTTGGTCACGCCTTCAAAAAAATCAATCAGATTTGTGAGACACCTCCCACATACAAAACCATGCTGACTATCCCTAATCAGCCCTTACCCATCCAAATGTCTGTATAACCTATCCCTCAGAATACTCTCCAGTAACTTACCAACTACAGATGTTAAGCTCACCGGCCTATAGTTCCCAGCATTTTCCCTGTAGCCCTTCTTGAAAAGAGGCACATTTGCCACCCTCCAGTCTTCCAGCACCTCTCCTGTATTTAAGGATGACATAAATTCAACCACGGCTCGCACAATTTCCTCTCTAGTTTCTCGCAATGTCCTTGGATATATCTGAGCAGGCCCTGAAGATTTGTCTACCTTCAAACATGATAGTACCTTCAGTACTTCTTCGACGGTAACCCTGACTGCTCTCAAGACACTGCCAGTGGCTGCTCCAATTTCCTCCGTTCTGCTGTCTTTCTCCTCGGTAAATACAGAGAAGAAATACTCATTTAAGACCTTGCCCATCTCCTGTGGCTCCACACAGAGGTGACCGCTTTGATTCCTGAGAGGTCCCACTCTCTCTCTAGTTACCCTTTTCCTCCTTATGTATTTATAAAATCTTTTGGGATTGTCCTTACAGCTACCCGCCAAAGCTATCTCCTGGCCCCTTTTTGCCCTTCTGATTTCCTTTTTTAGTTTACTCCTTAGTTCCCGAAACCTCCAGGGGTGCACTTGATTCCAGCTGCCTACACCAGTCCCATGCATCCTTCTAGTTTTTGACTAACATCTCAATTTCCCTCGTCAGCCAAGCTTCCTTACGTTTGCCTGCTTTGCCCTTCACTCTATCGGGACATACACATCCTGAGCTTTCTTCCGTATACTTTTAAAAACATCCCACTTGGCCGATGTTCCTTTTCCTTCAAATAACCTGCTCCAGTCAACTTGAGCAAGACCTTCTCTCAATGCCTTGAGAAGTTGGCCTTACCCCAGTTGAGATTTAACACGTGGACCCTCTCCGTCCCTATCCATAACTATCTTAATCTCCTCATTGATTACTTTTCAAAACTCCTCATAGATGACTTTTCATCAGAACCTTGAAAGGTCATTGATCTGAATAATAACTGCATCTCTCTCCACTGATACTGCCTGACCAGCTGAGAATATCTAATACTGTCTGCATTTTTCTATTTTAGATTCCTAGGAGCTACAGTATTTTGGACCTCTGAAAATACACAAGGAATTTTGAAAAAAATTCATGGGATAAAACAAGACCGACTTGCTAATTATAAGTTGATGACTTCACTCACAGTGTCCAGAACCTCACTTGCAAGGCACAGTACTGCCATCTGGCGGTCAGTTAACAGTGGTTCAAATACAGGTAGTTTGCTCTAACATGCGAGTTGTGTTCCCAAGAATGGTCATGTTATAGAAAATTGCTTTATAAAAGCAATTGCTCGTCAATTTTATGGTCACCTGTGGTGAAACTGTCAGTGCTCTTAAGAGACAATTGCATCTGTGGAGAGGTTACATGGAAACAGTTTTTTTCCTAGGCTTTATTTCTTTCCAAAACAGCTTTTTTTTCTGCTTGTCAATTTCCAAAGTAGCTTTTCAGTGATTCTGTACTTCCCGATTGATATTGTATTCTTGTAATAATGTTCCCATCTACATCAATCACGTTATATATAATTCATGTTGTGGATACACACTACACCAGGACAACCTGTGTGAAGAATTTGCTTACAAAATACAAAAGCTGAATATCTGTAAACACAAGCAAAAGATAATAAGAATTGGATTGAAACCCTAGTTACACCTTGAGCTGCATCATATGTACACTATGTTAAATTCTGACACATTATGATCACATTTCCATGTATAGCATGATTATTAACTACACCTTTACAGTGAGAATGCCAACCAGAGGCACAAGTAGCTGCAGATGCTGTAATCTGGTGTGAAAAACAAACCTCAGTGTGTCAAACGGCATCTGTGAGGGTAGAGGTTTGCTTAATGTTTCGGGTCAAGACCCTGCACTGGTCTCAGAATATTAACTAACTCTTCATATGAGATAATTAACTAACATAGAAACATAGAAATATAGAAAATAGGTGCAGGAGTAGGCCATTCGGCCCTTCGAGCCTGCACCGCCATTCAATATGATCATGGCTGATCATCCAACTCAGTATCCCGTACCTGCCTTTTCTCCATACCCCCTGATCCCTTTAGCCACAAGGGCCACATCTAACTCCCTTTTAAATATAGCCAATGAACTGGCCTCAACTACCTTCTGTGGCAGAGAGTTCCAGAGATTCATCACTCTCTGTGTGAAAAATGTTTTTCTCATCTCGGTCCTAAAGGATTTCCCCTTAATCCTTAAACTGTGACCCCTTGTCCTGGACTTCCCCAACATCGGGAACAATCTTCCTGCATCTAGCCTGTCCAACCCCTTAAGAATTTTGTAAGTTTCTATAAGATCCCCCCTCAATCTTCTAAATTCTAGCGAGTACAAGCCGAGTCTATCCAGTCTTTCTTCATATGAAAGTCCTGACATCCCAGGAATCAATCTGGTGAACCTTCTCTGTACTCCCTCTATGGCAAGAATGTCTTTCCTCAGATTAGGAGACCAAAACTGTACGCAATACTCCAGGTGTGGTCTCACCAAGACCCTGTACAACTGCAGTAGAACCTCCCTGCTCTTATACTCAAATCCTTTTGTTATGAATGCTAACATACCATTTGCTTTATTCGCTGCCTGCTGCACCTGCATGCCTACTTTCAATGACTGGTGTACCATGACACCCAGGTCTCGTTGCATCTCCCCTTTTCCTAATCGGCCACCATTTAGATAATTTAGATAACCATCTCCCTTACCTAGTACTAGATCAAATTATCAATGTAGAGGCTGACTATTGTAATACATAGGAAATATATACCAAAAACAACGACCAGAGATATGTAAACAAGCATCCAGTACAAATAAGGAAGTCAAAGGAATTATTATTACTTTAAAAAATACAATTGGGGAAGTTAATGAGTCAGAAAATTTGCACCATCAGCACCATTTTAAAGGAAGCAGGTTTTGACTGTAATACAGAGAAGTGTTCACGTGTTTGATGAAAAGGCAGATGACTTAACAGAAGTAAAACCGCTGCCTGATCCGATCTCAGTAGCTGAACACTACGGACCACCTCTTGCACGATCATGGTCTTTTTCCTAATTTTGTATTTCTGCACTTATGTCTTGTTTCATTTTGTGCAGTCTTTTTCTTTTCAATGTCTTGAAGAATTTATGTGTAATTTCTAAATATGTAGAGTCTATGCGTAAGCAAATTATTCACTGTATCTGTTCATCACCATACTTGTGCATATGGCAATAAATGTATTGTGACTTGACTTGGGCTTTCATGAACGTGAATGGCATGGATGTGACATTTGTGCTTGAGACAGGGTGCACCTGTGATACAGATGAACTGGCATGAATATGCAACCAAGTGACCAGAAAACACAACACCTGGATTTAAGAAGCCACGGGTAAATCTGAAATCCTAGAGTGGTGAAAGCATTGAGGTAGTTGAAGCTACTGATGAAACAGTGAAATACCAGACAGGTTGAAACATTACTAGTAATTGCTGCAGGCTCCATTCAACCCTGTTGGAAGAGGTTGGCCGAAACCAATCCTCCTGGATTGAAAGAACATGTTAGGGAGTTGACAGGGAGTCACAGAGTTATACCATACAGAAACAGACCATTAAGCCAATGATGTTGCTTAATTCAGTTAGTTGCCTAATGCAGTTGCCTAATGTCTAATTGCGTAATGCATCCATTTGCCTGCATTTGGTCCATACACCTCTTAGGAATGCCTGATTGTCTTTGAGCTTAGAGATACTGAGTAGAAACAGGCCCTTCAGCCCACCAAGTCCACTCCGACCAGCAATTCACACACATGAACACTACACACATTAGGGACAATTTTTACAATTTTACCAAGCGAATTAACCTAAAAACCTGTATGTCTTTGGAGTGTGGGAGGAAACTGGAGATCCTGGGGAAAACCCACGCAGATCATCGGGAGAATGTACAAACTCCATATAGACAGCATACGTACTCAGGATCGAACCCGGGTCTCTAGCACTGTAAGGCAGCAATTCTATCGCCGCGCCATCGTGCCGCCATGCCAATGTGCCATGCCACCATCTTTTAAATGCTCTAATTGTACCAACCTCCACCACTTCAATTATACCAACCTCCACCACTTCTTAAAGCTGTTTTACATATCCACTATGAGAAAATCATGCCCCCCCCCCAGGTCCCCTTTTAAATCTAATCGCCTCACCCTAAATCTACGCCCTTCAGTCTGGGAAAAAGACACAGCATTCACCATCCATGCACCTCACGTGATTTAAAAAAATCTCCAAATTCACACCTGGTCTCTTCGCTCCAGAAAAAACAGTTCCAGCCTATCTCATCTCTTCATATCAAGGGAGATATGAAGTGGTTTTCAAAGCTAAGCTGTGCACATTGAAGGACTGTAGATTGAAATATTCATGTTGAGCCCAGGCTTTACTTTCATAACTGTCTCTTTTCTCCCCACCATCAATGGGATCTAGAGGAGGTGCTGTCTCAAAAACACAGCCAGCATCATCAGGGACCCACACTATCCTGATCACACTCTCATTACATTCCTACCATTGGGAAGAACATATGGGGACCTGAAAACTGTAACCTCCAGGTTCAGAAATAGCTCCTTCCCTGCAATCATCAGCCTGTTCAATCAGCCTGTTGAACACTACAAACTCCAGCTAAACTCTGAACTATGAACTACCTTGATTGCACTCAGGACTTGGTGTATTTCTTTAGTCTTTGCATTATATTCTTTGTTTGTATATATTGAACTCTTTGTTGTTTATTGTGGAGTCTATTGAGTACTACGTTTACATATCTGTTGTGCTGCTGCAAATAGAATTTCAATGTTCCAATAGACAAAAGGAGCAGGAGTAGGCCATTCGGCCCTTCGAGCCAGCGCCGCCATTCACTGTGATCATGGCTGATCATCCACAATCAGTACCCCGTTCCTGCCTTCTCCCCATATCCCCTGACTCCGCTATTTTTAAGAGCCCTATCTTGCTCTCTCTTGAAAGTATCAAGAGGACCGGCCTCCACCGCCCTCTGAGGCAGAGAATTCCACAGACTCACAACTCTCTGTGAGAAAAAGTGTTTCCTCGTCTCCGTTCTAAATGGCTTACCCCATTTGGGGACAGGTGACAATAAAATTAAGGAAGAGATCGACGGATAGTAAGGGTGTCAGGGGTTATGGGGAGGAGAATGGGGTTGAGAGGGAAAGATTGGTCAGCATGTTTGCATGGCAGAGTATACCTGATGGGTCGAATGGCCTAATTCTGCTCCCATAACTTATGAACCTATTATGAAAACACTCTTGACTCTTGATTCTTGACATGGGAAAAAAACTATTTCAAATGTACTGAATTAATAATATTCAAACATATTCAAATGTCCGCCAAGTCTACGCTGGGGTTGGAGGTGATGCAAGTAAACCTTTGCCTTACCTGAAAGAACTGTCATGGTCCCTGGATGAAGTCGGGGGAGGAGGTATAAGGTGTTGCATCACCTGCAGTTGCAGGGGAAAGTCTCTGGGGAAAGGGTTGTTTGGGCTGTCTTCAGTTTATCTGAGATCAAAGGTGTGAAGGGTTTCCATGGGGCACTATGCACGTCCACAGACAACTGGGGCAAAAGCGTACCCAACGTCGCCCTCATTCTGATGGCCATGTTTGAGCATGGCTGCATCAGGCTGTGCGTGGAGACAAAACACATGAACGTTGTGTCATTACTGACACAATGTGCCCAGTCAGGTGGACATCGCCGCCCTACCTGCCCTTTGTGAAAATGTTTTTCCAGACCGACATCTTCGATCACAAGCCCATGGGGCAGTGGTTAGCATGGAATATCCTGCAGATTCAATGGATCCTGTGGGGTAGTTTCCTGACCAGACTGCCCAGTTTGCAAAATGCCTCATCGCCAGACTTCACCAACAAGCACCAAGAGCTCGCTTGGCTGGTGTTGAGAGGACCCCTCCCAGTCGGGCCCTTCTTCTACCATCAGTCTATATTATTCCCAAAGTACACTGCCCTCAGGACGGCTACTATGGAGGACAGACGATTGCCCACTCTTCGCAGAGTGTGGCTTTGTCAAGAAGGTCTGGAGAAGGACACAAAGGTCCTTGTCACAGTTCGCTCTGAGCAGCTTTGTAACAGAGGAGTCTCTGAATTAGCGGCTATTCCCAGGGACACCCCCCAGAAATGGACGTCAAGTGCTGTTGAAAGACCATTATTTCAGTGAAAGACGTTTTTTGGTCTTCCGGAAACTTGCTGGTCTTCTACAATGAACCATTGAACCACACCAAGATGTCTGTTAGGGAATGTTGCTGACTGGCCCATTCCAGACTTCAGGAATACATGCTGAGGGACGCACTGAAGCTCGGTGCAGCCAACCTGAAGGCTCTGTGGGGGAGGACCACAGCGAGGGTCCTTGCACCGCTGGACATTGAGGGGCTGAATCCGATGGGGAAACCCCTCAAACAGGGAAGGGATTTCACCCCAGGGGTCCACTTGAGTGTCAATGTTGCAATGTGTGAGGGTAAAGGGAGGTGATAACACTACTGGGTATAACATTAGCAATATTGATCCAAGAGACAATGTTTAAAGACTTTTGCATGGTTTTTGTATATATTTTTTATTGTGAATAAAGTTTATTTTTGAAATCTAAAACAAACTCTCCTCTCAAAAGGCTGCTAAGGCTGGAGGTCAATTGAAAATGCAGAGCCTGGAATTTTAATGTACTGCTAAGCAAGCAATGTTAGGCACGTTTTCTGCTTAGTAAGGGTGTCAAGGGTTATGGGGGGGAAGGCAAGAGAATAAGGTTGAGAGGGGAAAATAGATCAGCAATGATCGCATGGCGGAGCAGACTCGTTGGGCCGAATAGCCTAATTCTGCCCTTCTGTTTATGGTTTTAGTGGGCGAGAGGCAAGGTGGGTGGATGGACTTGATAGACCAGCCTGACCAGATGAATGACCTGACGCAAGCTTCCCCTCCGTCTCAGACATCCTCTCAGACCTAGACACAAAATGCTGGAGTAATTCAGCGGGACAGGCAGCATTCCTGGAGAAAAGGAATGGATGACGTTTTGGGTCCAGACCCTTCTTCAGACTTCATCAGGGGAGAGGGAGACACACAGATATGGAATGGTGAGGTGTGAAAACGTGATATCAAAGGGGAGGGGGTTCAAGGAAAATGTAGAATGGATCATTGTTTGCTACGGGGAGGTGACAAGGAGGCAAATAAAGATAACATTTTTATCAGGCCGGTCAGACTGATCGGAGAACTAGGATGGGGGTTGGATGGAGAGAGAGGGGAAGCAAGGGTTACTTGAAGTTAAAGAGAGTAGGTGAACACGACAGGACTACAGGAAGGTTGCAGCAGGAGTAGGAAGACCATTCGACCCATCGAGTCTTCAAGGTTGTGTGTGATCCAGCTAACAAACCACCGGCTTCAATAAGCCGCTTGTTGTGAGCCGCTCGTGTGTTTCCTCTTTCTCAGCGGCTCACAAATCCCCGCATGGTTTTTTTTCCTTTCTGACGCCTTTTGTTATTTCAGATTCAGATTCAGATTCAGATTTGTCAGATTCAGATTCACATTTATTGTCACATGCACCACTTAAGGTACAGTAATATTTGAGTTACCATGCAGCCATACAATTAAAATAACACAACACAATTAAAAGGAATGATAGAACTTAACATAAACATCCACCACAGTGATCACTGTGATGGAAGGCAATAAAGTTCAGTCAGTCTTCCTCCTTTTGATCAAGCCTCCCCACCCCCCCTCCCCCCCTCCCCCCCTCCCACCCCTCCCCCCCCCCCTCCACACCACCCCACCCCCACACACCACCCCCACATAAAACATACCGAGAGGCATTTACACATACATTAGACATACAAAACAAAAACAAAAAAGTCGAAATGACTGACAAACTGCTGGCGAGGCTGCCGCGCACGTTGCCATCTGTTGAGGCACGTTATTGGCTGAGCAAACGTTGCACCTCTTCCTAGATTTCTCTGGTTGCCCCCTTGCACTTGTTGAAGATCCTCACATTCAGCGTTCCCTCCAGAGTCGCCACCGACACGTTGACAATGCTCACCTCCGGAAATAGTGTTCCCATGAACGCAAAGGAGAAATCTCCGTTGGTAGGTTGTGGATTTCGGTTTGCTTCCACCTCTTCAGCCAGGAAGCGATCGTTCTGGTCCCTGGGCAACGTGCAGCAAGCTGCCGTCCAGACCAGCCCGGGTATTTTAACCCTATTCTTTATATTCCCATGATTGTAATCGGCAGAGCCTGTTACCAGGTACATGCGACGGCCGGTGTTATGGCATTCTCTTGCCCTTCCCTTCACGACTTTCTCAGTGTAATGATACCATTTCACGTTGGCTGTTTTTTTCTCGGGAACGGCATTAGTGAGGGTGCAGCTGGCTGTTGCACTCTCTTGATTGTTGAAGGAAAACGGGTACAGATGCCCTCGCTGGTAATCTGATCCCTGGTAATCTGAATCCAATGCCTGTTTTTCACTGGTATTTAATTTCATGTTCTGCATATTTTGGTCGTAGGTACAATTTTCAATCTAAAACCAACAGAGATTAGTGTACAGTATTTGAAATAATAATATAATCAGCAAGTGAGAGATCTCAATTAACATCAGTTCCTGGATCAACTGTTATGGATAAAATTGCTCATGGAGGGAAAATAGGTGGTCAATGAAAGCTGAATGAAAGCTAAAGGTAATCCTTTAAAGAATTACATTTATTATTACTTTGTAATTATACTTTGTATATTATTTGATCGACGCGCTGGTGCAGCAAGTAGAGCTGCTGCCTCACAGCGCCAGAGATCCCGGTTCGAGTTATACTGCTCATACCGACTCTTTCTGAGTTATACGGTTCATAGTTCAGCCATGGTCAGCCATGAATGAAGGGGGCCTAAAACTGTTCACAGTTCATTGAAACACACGCATGAACATTTATACACAAGCACATGTGATCGTATAAGTATTTCCCGATTCAAATCTTGCCTCAGATCGTTTGTGGAATCTTGCTGGGTGTTTTGACTCAACCAGTATTGATGCCTGTGGCTAATCTTGGTTCAGTCTCTGTGTCCTTTCACACCTGGCTTCAGACATCATTGCTGGCAAGAGCAGCTGACAAAATCAAGGAAAGTCGCTGTTTCTATATAGAATCCTGCAGCACTGAACCAGGTCCAAGAATTGGTGGTTTTGTGACCAGGTTTGCAGATAATATGAAGCTGGATGGAGGGACTGGTAGCGTTGAGTCTGCAGAAGGTCTCAACAGGTTGGGAGAGTGGGCAAAGATATAGCAAATGGAAAACAGTGTTGGGGAGTGTACAGTCACGCACTTTGGTAGAAGGAATAAAGGCATATTTTCTGAATGAGGAAAGGATTTAGAAATCGGAGGTGCTAAGGGATTTGGGAGTGCTGGTGTAGGATTCCCAAAAGTCAAGTCAAGTCAAGCCACATTTATTTATATAGCACATTTAAAAAACAACTCTCATTGGCCAAAGTGCTTTACATTTGTTATAAGAATAGCACAACAAAACAAACTACATACATATATACATGTAGCCCTCATTCAGAGGACGTCAGGAAAGGCTTGGGAGTATAGATAGGTCTTTAGTCTTGACTTAAAAGAGTCGATGGAGGGGGCAGTTCTGATGGGAAAGGGGATGCTTTTCCACAGTCTAGGGGCTGCAACCACAAAGGCGCGGTCGCCCCTGAGCTTACGCCTAGACCGTGGGATATTCAGCAACCCCAAGTCGGCCGATCTGAGGGACCTGGAGGTGGAGTGGTGGGTGAGAAGACTTTTTATGTAGGTGGGGGCCAGCCCATTGAGGGCTTTGTAGACATGGAGGAGGATCTTGCAGTTTATACGGAACCGCACAGGGAGCCAGTGGAGAGAGGCCAGGATCGGGGTGATGTGGTCCCTTTTTTGGGTGCACGTCAGGAGTCTCGCTGCGGCGTTTTGGACCAGTTGCAGGCGGGACAGGGAAGATTGGCTGATGCCAGTGTAAAGGGAGCTGCAGTAATCTAGGCGGGAGGAGATGAATGTGTGGATGAAAAGGTTCATTTGGAGGTTAAGTCGGTAGTAAGGAAGGCAAATGCAATGTTAGCTTTCATTTCAAGAGGTCTAGAATATAAAAGAAAGGATGTAATGCTGAGGCTTTATAAGGTGCTGGTCAGGCCAGATTTAGAATATTGTGAGCAGTTTGGGGCCCCATATCTGAGGAAGGATCCGCTGGCATGTGAGAATGATTCCTAGGATGATTAGTTTAACCTATGAGGAGCGTTTGAAGGCTCAGCACCTGTACTCACTGGAGTTTAGAAGATGATTTCATTGAAACTTACCAAATGCATAATGCACAAACAAGGAGAATGCCAATGGGCACAGACCTGACCAGTTGCTCTTACCTGAGGCTCAATAAACCAGCAGCCAGGTCTGCAAGGTTTAGGTTTTGGATTGGAGTTGGTATAACTGTAGGCAGAATAGACTGGGATCCGCAGGTCCGTCCGGTACAGGGTGGCAAAGTGATAGGCGTTCTCGTACATCTGGCAGATCTTGACCATGCTGTCCACATTTTCCTCATTTTCAAATCCCTGGGGTGCAATCCCATCCTTGAAGAACTGCTGACATGGCTGGAAATTATCAACCACTGTCCCCTGCACTGTTCCAGGATAGGCGATTGCCAAGAGCAGGAACCAGACCCGACCACTAAACCCCATGGGCAGAATGCACAGAGTAAGCTTCATCACCTGTTTGTTAAATGGGTGATCAGATTCACTCCCACTCCTCTACCTTATTCTCTCAGAGCTAAATTCCACAAGAAGGAATCTTGTGTAAAACTGCACTCTGGGTTTGAGTGAAAGAAGTCGATGTTCTGTTCCTCAGTTAGGTTCCTCTACCCCCTTTTATATTGAGAGAAGCGAGTTACCAGGAATTCTAATAATATTCTTCTGTGACGTGACACTAATTAGTTGGTTCCTCCTGCTTGTTCTTCTGAAGAAAATGCTGATTCGTGCAACTGGGGCTCAGTTTGGAGGTGACTTCAATCCTCCCTTCGACATCGCTGTCCCACAAAGGGCCAAAAATTCAGAACATGGAGATGGCCTTTAGGAATTGGGATGAAGTGAAATATCCCTACCCAGAGAATGCTGAATCTTTGGAATTCCCTACCCAACATGGCTGTGGGGCCACAATCACTAAGCATAATCAAGGTAGAGTTGACATTTGATGCGGAAATGTGGAGTTAACGCTAGGATTAGTCATGGTCTTATTGAATGACAAGGCTGCCATGAGGGGCTGAATGATCGCGTCCTGCTATGACTTCTTGGGTTTTCACCGAGTTTCTTTGTGTTCATCATGAAGAACCTCACTGCATTCCTGCAGGGGGCCACCAAGAACAATGAGGGGACCCGGTGGTGGGATGGAGGGGCTGGTGGGTGTGAGCGGGGGGGGGGGGGGGGTGGGGGGAAGAAGGGAGGATTTGATTACTGTCACGTGTAGGGCTGTAGGACTCGGTGAACTTTTGTAACTTTGTCGGCGCCAGACATAGAAACATCAAAACATGGATAATAGGTGCAAGAGTAGGCCATTCGGCCCTTCGAGCCAGTACCGCTATTCAATATGATCAAGTCTGATCATCCTAAATCGGTACCCCGTTCTTGCTTTCTCCCCATATCCCTTCATTGCATTAGCTCTAAGAGCAATATATAACTCTCTCTTGAAAACATCAAGTGAATTGGCCTCCACTGCCTTCTGTGGCAGAGAATTACATATATTCACAAATCTCTGGGTGAAAAAGTATGTCCTCATCTCAGTCCTAAATGGCTTACCTTTTATTCTTAAACTGTGACCCCTGGTTCTGGACTCCCCCAACATCGGGAACATGTTTCCTGCCTCTAGCGTGTCCAAACCCTTAACAATTTTATATGTTTCTATAAGATCCATTCTCATTCTTCTAATTTCCAGTGAATATAAACCCATCCTGGGAAATAACCTGGTGAACCTGCACTGCACTCCCTTAATAGCAAGAATGTCCTTCCTCAAATTAGGAGACCAAAACTGCACACAATACTCCAGGTGTAGTCTCACCAGGGCCATGTACAACTGCAGTAGGACCTCCTTGCTCCTAAACTCAAATCCTCTTGCAATGAAGGCCAACATGCCTTTTCCTTTCTTCACGGCCTGCTTTACCTGCATGCTTACTTTCAGTGACTGATGTACATAGAAACATAGAAAACAGGTGCAGGAGGAGACCATTCTGCCCTTTGAGCCAGCACCGCCAATCACTGTGATCATGGCTGATCGTCCCCAATCAATAACCCGTGCCTGCCTTCTCCCCATATCCATTGAAGCACACCCAGGCCTCGTTGCACCTCCCCTATTCCTATTCCTAATCAGACACCATTTCAGATAATAATCTACCTTCTTGCCACCAAAGTTAATAATCTCACATTTATCCACATTATACTGCATCTGCCATGCATCTGCCCACTCACCCAACTTATCCAAGTCACCCTGCAGCCTCATAGCATCCTCCTCGCAGCTCACATTGCCACTCAGCTTTGTGTCATCCGCAAACTTGGAGATGTTACATTTATTTCCTTCGTCTAAATCGTTAATATGTTATGAATATCTGAGCACTGAGCCTTGCGGCACCCCATTAGTCACTGCCTGCCATTCTGAAAAGGACCCGTTAATTCCTACTCTTTGTTTCTTGTCTGTCAACCAGTTCTCTATCCATGTCAATACCTTTCCCCCAATACTATGTGCTTTAATTTTGCAGACTAATCTCTTGTGTGGGATCTTGTCAAAGGCTTTTTGAAAGTCCAGATACACCACATCCACTGGCTCTCCCTTATCCATTCTACTTGTTACATCCTCAAAAAATTCCAGAAGATTAGTCAAGCATGATCTCCCCTTCATAAATACATTGCTGACTTTGACCAATTCTGTCACTGCTTTCCAAATGCGCTGCTATATCTTTAACAATTGACTCAAGCACCTTCCCCACTACCGATGTCAGGCTAACTGATCTATAATTCCCTGTTTTCTCTCTCCCCTCTTTCTTAAAAATCTTCCCTCCAGTTCACAGGAACGGATGCAGAGTGTACAGAACATTGGAAAATGATCACCAATGCTTCCACGATTTCTCGGGCCACCTCCTTGAGTACTCTGGGATGCAGACCATCA
The DNA here is from genome assembly GCA_038087875.1 of Malacoraja senta. NCBI lineage: Eukaryota > Metazoa > Chordata > Chondrichthyes > Rajiformes > Rajidae > Malacoraja > Malacoraja senta. Next base: position 107,019,563 of record CM075978.1, read on the forward strand.
AGCCCTGGGGGTTAATTGGCCTTCAGTCCCAACTGTTGATCTAACACCATTTTCTGACTAATGTGGATTCCCATCAGTTCCTCCCTTCCACTAGATCCTCAGTCCCTAGTATTTCTGGGAGATTGTTTGTGTCTTCCTTGTAGAGGAGGATGGGGGTTTAAGCATTAATGTGTACATGACAGATTGCAAGTTGCACGTGGTGAGCCTGCTTTACTTACTTGGAATTGCTAGCTAATGAATAACATGTGGTTTTGAGGAACTGCAAAGGGTGTTGTGACAAAAAAGGGAAGAGGGCTGACACCAAGTAGTACTGCAGAGAAAAACAAGTCTGTTCTAGACAATAACAACTGGTGCAAGGAATGTGCTGACTGTGTGATTAACTGTGTGATTAGCTGTGTGATTAGCTGGACCCGTGAATATTCATGTATAAATATACTGCCTGTGGCCAGAATAATTGAGTGGGACCGCGAGGGGTAACGAGTATGTAACCATATTTGTCTCTGTGGGCTTGGACCTGCTGGAAATGTACAATGATATGCTTCTGGCAGCATGTCAGACTCTGTGAGAAAAGGCAGCATCACCCTAATCTACAAGCAAAAGGGGGAGATAAATGATATAAGGAATTGGAGACCATCACATTGTTGATGGTTGATTATAAGATCATGTCTAAGGCCATCGCCAACCGGGTGAAGTCTGCTCTGTGCTGTGACTGCCAGGAAAATCTCAAACAGCCTGGCGCTGCTGAGAGATACCATTGCCTACGTGCGGGAAAGACGGGTGGATGCCTGCCTAGTCAGCTAGGGCAAGGAGAAGGCCTTCTACAGGATATCGCACACGTACATGTGGCACGTCTTCTCCAAAATGAGATTTGGGGTGGGAATCAGAAAAAGGATCTAACTGCACTACACCGATATCTGTAGTGCAGTCCAAATCAATGGGTGGGAATCAGACAGCTTCTCCGTCAGGTCGGGAGTCTGGCAGAGTTGCCCTCTCTCCCGTCTTGTTCGTCTGTTGTATTGAACCTTTTGCCGAGTTCTTCAGGAAGGACGCGAGCATAAGAGGAGTGACATTGCCAGGCAGTGGGGGCACTCAGGTCAAAACCTCTCTGTACATAGACAATGTCACTGTCTTCTGCTCGGATCCAGGGTCTGTGAACAGTTTGAGTCGGCCACGGGAGCCAGGGTGAACCGCAGGAAGAGAGAGGCCATGCTCTTTGGCAACTGGCCCGACAGAACTTCTTGAAGGTGCTGGAGATCTGGTTCGGGGGGGGCGGAGGCGTGCGACAAGAATTGGCTGGAGCGGATAGCCAAGGTGGGGAAGAAATTGGAGCAGTGGAAGCAGTGCTCCCTCTCTATAACGCGAAAAACCTTGGTCATGAGGTGTGAGGTACTCTTGGGGCTGCTGTACTTGGCGCAAGTGTGGCCTGTCCCTCCCTCCTACGCCACAGGGATCACCCGGGCCGTCTTCCAGTTCATCTGGGGTCGAGGATGGACCGGGTGTGACGGGCCACAATGCACAAGATGGCAGACAACGGGGGTAAAAGCATGACCAACATTGCCCTCACCCCGATGGCCGCCTTTGTGTGTGGCTGCATCAGGCAGATTGTAGAGCCAAGGCACGTGGGCACCAAGTGTCACTACCTGTTGAGTTTCTACCTGTCCCCTGGTGTTGCGAAGGATGGGCCTGGCGCAGATGCCACGCAATGTGCCAGTCAGCTGGACATTGCCACACCCTCTGTCATTCATGGAAAGGTTCTTCTGGACCAACACCTTTGACCATGTCCATCGGTCAATGGTCAGCACGGAACGTCCTGCAGGCACTGCAGGGAAATGACTCCATGGATTCTGTGGCATGGTTTCCAGAGCAGACTGCCCAGCTTGTCTGGCGAAATGCCTCATCACCAGAACTCACCAACAAGCACCAAGACCTGGCTTGTTTGGCGGTGAGGGGAGCCTTCCCAGTCAGACCCTTCCTGCACTGTTGGAACCTCACTACCCTCAGGGACGGCGGCTATGGAGAGGAGACGGTTGCCCACCTCTTTGCAGAATGTGGATTTGCAAAGAGAGTTTGGAGAGGTTTGTAAGGGTCCCTGGCACGATTTATTCTGAACAGCTCAGTCACAGAGGACTCTGTGATTTACGGACTGTTCCCAGGGACACTTTCAGAGACTGACATCGAGTGCTGCTGGAAGGTCAGCAACTCGGTGAAAGATGCTCTTTGTTCTGCCCGAGCTTTGTTGACCTCCCAGCGGAGTGAGATGTCCGTCCGGGAATGTTGCAGACTGATCCGCTGCAGATTGCAGGAGTACCTGCTGAGGGACGCACTGAAGCTCGGTGCAGCCAACGCCAAGGTTCTGAGGGGGAAGACCGCAGTCGAGGGTCCTTCCATTGCTGGATATAGGGGGCAGTATGTGGTGGGGACGCCCCTCAAAAATAACCTCAAATCACTATACCAAATATATTAAATTTAATTGAAGACTTTGGATCTTTTTCTGGATACAGAATAAATTGGAATAAAAGTGAAATTATGTCAATAAAACTGAAAGACTCAACACGTCTTTTAAAATTCCCTTTTAAAATAGCTACAGAAAAATTTAAATACTTGGGAATCGAAATTACTAGAACATATCAAGGTATGTTTAAAGCAAATTTTGATCCTCTACTTAATAAATTAAACACACTAATTAAATTTTGGAAAATGCTCCCGATGTCTTTAATAGGCCGAATAAACGCAATAAAAAAGATCTTTCTACCACAAATTTTATACCTATTTCAATCGATTCCTATATACCTACCAAAGAAGTTTTTTTTTAAATTGGACTCAGATATCACTAATTTTATATGGGACTATAAATCACATAGAATACAAAGAACTCACTTGAACAAACCTAAAGTATTAGGGGGCTTAGCACTACCTAATTTCATGTATTATTATTGGTCAGTAAATATTAAAAATATGTTTCAACTGATGGATAACTCTGCCCAGCAAGTGGACTGGATTGTAATGGAGAGAGAGGATTGCTCCTCTGGAAACTTTGGAGTGATCCTCCTCTCACCAATGAAACTGAATAACATAAATTATAATAAGAACCCAATTATACATAGCACAATCAGAATTTGGAAACAAATAAAACAAAATTTTAAATTAAGAAATTTATCACTTTTATCTCCCATAGTTAATAATCCTTCGTTTAATCCCTCTATTATAGATAAATCTTTCACACACTGGGATAGACTAGGAATTAAAACGTTCGGTGACCTGTATGAAACTGGAAAATTACTTTCATTTCAACAATTACAAATAAAATATAAACTCGGAAATAATCAATATTTTAAATATTTTCAAATATGCGACTATTTGAAAAAATATACAAAAGATCATTATAATAGCTCAGCAGATGTATTGGATGATGCAATGCAGATAAAAGCTGAATCAGCAAACTTAATATCATATTTGTATAATATTATCTTAAATGTAGAAATACCATCTACGGAAGGTATCAGAAGAGACTGGGAACAAGAATTAGGTATTATAATTTCAAAGGAAAGGTGGAATGAACACTTATTAAACGTGCAAAAATGTTCGATTAATGTAAGACACACTTTAATACAATTTAAAATTTTACATAGATTATATTATTCCAAAACTAAAATCCATAAAATTTTCCCAAATGTATCATCCATTTGTGATAAATGTCAATCTCAAGAAGCTACTATAGCGCACTCATTTGTTTTCTGTACAAAAATTCAAAAATTTTGGATTGAAATTTTTGAGATTTTTACAAAATTATTTAAAATAAAACTGATACCCAAAGCAGAATGGATTATCTTTGGAATAACGGAAGATAGTCCAGAACTAAATGTGTTCCAAAAGAAACTAATAGACTATAGGTTAATAACTGGAAAAAAGCTAATCCTAAAATTTTGGAAAAAGGCTCCAATACCAACTATAAACATGTGGATTTCAAATATTGAATTGAATTGAATTGAATTAGACTTTATTAATTCCCTTATTCAGGGGAAATTCAGATGTCCTTGCAGCACACTAATAAAATACAACATAGTATTAAAAAGAAGTTCAACACCAAAACATCCCCCCACAGTGGTTCCCACTGTGGGGGAAGGCACAAAGTCCAGTCCCCATCCTCTTGTCCACCCAGAGTCGGGCCCACTGAGGCCTCCACAGTCGCCGCCACGGCGCCCGATGTTCTCGCCGGGTGATGGTACTCCGGCATCGGGAGAACCCCCAGCGGCTTGGGGTACCAGGAACGACCACCTTCCCACCGAAGACCACGGCTTCCAAGCCAACAGACCGCGCCGGACGGAGCTCCACACACTGGCAATCTCAGCAAGAGATCCCAGGCTCCGGGATGTACAGTTCAGCGTCGCAGCTGGGCCGCTCCACAGAACCGCTGCTCCACGATGTTCTCATCGGCGGTCCCAGCATACTGGAGTTCCAGCGCGGTGACCCAGGAAAGGCATTGCCCGCTCCACGACAGCGCTCCAGCGCTGCACCGCCGCCAAAGCCGATGTTCTGCGCCGCCGCCAAAGCCGATGTTCTGGCCAGGTCCCCTCAGGGAAACGTCGCTCCAGGACCCGCTGGTAGGCCGCAAGGACAGGTCGAAGGCGCTGCTCGGAGGAAGGCAACCCCTCCGACCAGGTAGGGACTCGAAAAGCAGTTTCCCCCTTCCCCCCTTCCCCCCTTCCCCCCCCCACCACCCCCACACATAAAAATATTAGGCCCCCTGACTACACACTCAACGTACTAAAAATAATAAAAAAGAAGGGGAAAAAACGGACAGCTGCAGGACAGGCAGCCGGTCTGGACAGCGCCTCCTCCGGAGTACATTATGTTCGAAACATTACACCTAGAAGAGATAAGACTCCTCCTGGCAGGTAAACCAGATCACTTCCACCTGACGTGGTCTGCATTTATAGAATTATTACAAATATAGGGTGCAAAAGTACCATAAAAAAAAGCTGAGGTCAGGTAAGGGGGGATGAAAGTTGGAGAGTTGGTATGTCCCATTTGCGTGATGCTTACAAAAACTATTTGTTTTTCTCTTTTCCCTCTTTCTCTTTCTTCTTCTTTTCTAGGGTCTATTTCTTAACTCTTTTTCTTTTGTTTTTAATTTCGTTCTTATAGGGTCTTCGTTCTTTCTTGTTGTCACGTTTTTTATACTTTCACCTTTTCCTTCACTTTCTTCTTTCTCTCAATCTCATCCTTTGCCTTTATTAGTGTAAAAAACAAACGGAGTACATTAATTGTAAGAAGATATATGTGACGAGTACTAATGTATGTGATTGTAATGTAATGTACTTCTAATAAATAAAAAATAAAAAATAAAAATAAAAAGAAATGCCTCATCACCAGAACTCACCAACAAGCACCAAGACCTGGCTTGTTTGGCGGTGAGGGGAGCCTTCCCAGTCAGACCCTTCCTGCACTGTTGGAACCTCACTACCCTCAGGGACGGCGGCTATGGAGAGGAGACGGTTGCCCACCTCTTTGCAGAATGTGGATTTGCAAAGAGAGTTTGGAGAGGTTTGTAAGGGTCCCTGTCACGATTTATTCTGAACAGCTCAGTCACAGAGGACTCTGTGATTTATGGACTGTTCCCAGGGACACTTTCAGAGACTGACATCGAGTGCTGCTGGAAGGTCAGCAACTCGGTGAAAGATGCTCTTTGTTCTGCCCGAGCTTTGTTGACCTCCCAGCGGAGTGAGATGTCCGTCCGGGAATGTTGCAGACTGATCCGCTGCAGATTGCAGGAGTACCTGCTGAGGGACGCACTGAAGCTCGGTGCAGCCAACGCCAAGGTTCTGAGGGGGAAGACCGCAGTCGAGGGTCCTTCCATTGCTGGATATAGGGGGCAGTATGTGGTGGTGACGCCCCTCAAAAATAAGGGAAGGGATTCCACACCAGTGGGCCACATGAGTGGCAAGGGTGGGGAATAAATTGGTGTAATTTGTGTAAACAGTATTGAATGTTTGTCAAGCCTCCAAGAATTTCGGATTAATTTTTTTGTATGGTTCCTGTATTGTTTATATTTATTACTTGAATAAAGTCTATTTTGAAATTCAAAAAATACTTGTGGTTGCTCTCCCACTTCCGCATGCATAATAAAGAGGGATTGTTACATTCTTAAAGTGACTAATGTGGTTTGTTGTCTAATAGCGGATAGAACTTTAACATTGGCGTAGTCGGCAGGATTTCGCTGGGAACCATCTCCGACGACTGAGTAAGTGGCTGCGGTCTGGCCGGGACCTCGAGGGGAGTAAAAAGTGCACTATCAGATCCATTGAGTCTGAACACCCGAACAAAAAGATTTTCGACTATTGTCGGTAGCTTTATCCAAATGTTTGGGAGATGAACCTTGGCCAGTAGGGGGAACATGGAATGTTGAGACTATTAAACAAACAGAATGTAATTGGCATGATATGATTGAGTCGCAAAATAAGCAACAAAAAAACAGGCGCCTAAACGAGAATTCCCCAAGGATCCCTTATCTGGCATAGCGACCCTGTTCATAGACGATGAAGAGGAGGAACGCGACCTAGAATGGAGCGTTCCTCCACCCCATTATGCCCCATACCCCAAGCCCAGGGCAGCCAAGCAGCAGGAGGACCAGGACACCGACTGGTTCCCATCTCTAAAATGGCTGTGCAAGGAGCAGAGGAGGATTTTGAAACTTGCTTCACAAATGTTCAGTCCTGGATGAAAATTATCCAGGAACATTTGCAAGTCACTGACAATGTTGAAGGACCAAAGGAAGCTCCGTAAGCCAGGCTGAAGGAGACTGATGAAATTTTGGCTGAGGAACCTGAAGGAAGAATGAGGATACAGTTGGTACAGGTAAAGGCAGATTTGCTCCTGGAGGACAACAGTAATGACAAGAGGCATGAGTTCCACAGGGCATTGAAACAGATTGAAACAGCGTGGGAAGATACACAGATGAACATGATGCATTGTCATAGTCGCATTGAATGGTTGTTGCTTCATTGGATGAAATACTTGAAGGCGAGGGAGGACTATTTCTCATGGCTGGTAAAGATAAACAGAAACTGGAGTCTGATCTTGAATCACAAGTGACCTTAAAGGACAAGAAGCGTCAGCTAATACATCACAAAATTCTGCTGGGCTGCATCTTTAATCAGACAGTTTTACTCGAGCGTCTTTTCCAGGAATCGGAGTCCTTGTTCACCAAAACCGCAGATGAGACTCTCAATAAAGAAGCTCAACAGAAATTAAAATGGTATCACGAGGAACTTGAGATGAAAGCCAAGCAAAAGGTGACGAATTTGGAAGGAATTGTGCAGCAACATCAGGTTTATCTGGAAAACTGGGAGAAATTCCAAAACTGGCTGCCGTTAATGGCAGAAAATTGCAACCATTACATGACCCACAAGAGCAGCAAGCATCACCTGGATGGATCACTCCGGGAACTGTGGGATTTGTGCAACATTCTCAGCAGCAAGGAACGAGAGCTGGACAATCTGCAGAACCAAGCTGAACACATCTCCCAAAGAAGCGGAGAACGTCGTCAGAGACCTAGAGAAACTGAGAGTGGACTGGGAGAAGCTGAAACTAAAGTCGACTGGCGGAAGGCCCATTGCAGCTGGCGCGGCAGTCCTTGCTGGAGTACCTGTCCAGGGCTGAGCAGCTGGAGAGAGAGGGGGCTGAGTTATTGGACTGATTAAGGACCCTGGATCTCCACATCCCTCCCAAGATACAGACCCGGAAGAAGAAGAGAAGGAGCAGAAGTGTTTGGGGGGGGGGGGAGTAGTTAGGTCAGGGGCTGAAAGGGCTAAAACCAATAAGCGACTCCAGCCTGAGGGTGTCTGGAACTACCCCATGAGAGCAATGCCAATCCCACACTGTTTTCGCAGAGCCCCTGCACCCGGTTAGCCAATACCTTTTCGCCTTCGCCTAAGAGGGGCGACAATACACCTGGATACGACTACCCTAGGGATACATCCATTCGGCCACAATCTTTTCCCAGATTCTGAGCGGCCAGCTGACAACTCTCCGATTGCCCCATGGCTCCGCGGTGATACAATATGTTGACGATCTCATCCTGGCCAGCATCGGCCCCAGAGAGAACCATGAGGACACGAAGGTACTGTTAAAAGCGCTCCACTGCTGGGGGTACATAATACCCAAAGGGAAAGTTATCCAGGGGCAGTCACCAGTTAAATTCCTGGGCATACTGTTCAGTGCAAATGAAAGAGCCTTGACATCCACGCGGATTGACTCCATCATTGCCCGTGCGACCCCCTGCACTCCTAAACAGATGCGAGCGTTTCTGGACCTTGTGAACTTTTGTCGCTAATGGATTCCCAACATCACACTTTACACCAAACTACTCTCTCCCTTGGCCTCCGCCAAGGCGCCACGCCAGTTCACCCTTTCTGCAGAACAGGTTGCCACATTCTGTGCACTTAAACAGGCCCTTGCCACTGCACCGGCGGTGCAGACAACCACACGCAAGGATTTGCCGGTCGCCCCCCCTCCCGGAGGCCGATGCCACATGGTTCGTGGATAGCTCATCTCTTTTCCCGGACAATCCGTATATGCCATCGTCCAAGATACGACTTCATGTACATGGGGGACGTGCTCTCCAAAATGGGGTTTGGGCAGGGAATCAGAAATTGGATCCAACTGCTCTACACCGATATCTGTAGTGCAGTATAAATCAATGGGTGGGAATCAGACAGCTTCCCCGTCAGGTCTGGAGTCTGGCAGAGTTGCCCTCTCTCCTTTGTCTTGTTCGTCTGTTGTATTGAACCTTTTGCTGAGTCCAACACCAACTAGCAACACCAACCGCCGTGAAGGTTGAAGACCACCCACGTTGGATACATCTGATAGACTGCAAGTGAATCGGTCCACCAACAACAGCTGAAAGAAAAACAGGCTTCCTTATCTGATTAGAATGTTGGGTTTGTGCCCATATCTCTACGCATGCTGAAGAAGGTATCCCTGACAGACAGGAAGCAGCATGTGAGGCGGGGAAAACACATCTCAGACCCGCAGACCCTCAGCATAGCAGCACCGCAAGGCTGCGTACTCTCTCTTCTGCTTTATTCTATCTACACCAATGACTGCACCTCTACAGACTCCTGTCAAGGTTCTCAAATTTGCGGATGACACAACCCTGATTGGACTGATCCAGGATGGGGAGGAATCTGCCTACAGACACGAAGTGACATAACTGGCGTCCTGGTGCCTTCATAACAACCTGGACCTCAATGCTCGTATGACAGTGGAATTGATAGTAGACTTTAGGTGAGCTCCCCCTCCCCTCCCCCCACTCACCATCAACAACACCACAGTCACATCTGTGGAGTCTTTTAAGCTCCTTGGAACCATGATCTCCAAGGACCTGAAATGGGGGACTACCATCGACTCCACAGTCAAAAGGCCCAACATAGGATGTACTTCCTGCGGCAGCTGAGGAAACACAATCTGCCGCAGGCAATGATGGTCCAATTCTATACGGTCATCGTTGAGTCTGTCCTCACCTTCTCCATCATGGTCTGGTTTGGCTCAGCCACCAAGCACGACATCTGGAGGCTGCAGCGAATCGTTCGATCAGCTGAGAAGGTTATTGGCTGCAACCTTCCCTCCATTGACGACTGTACACTGCAAGGGCCAGGAAGCGAGCAGGCAAGATCATCTCTGACCCCTCTCACCCTGGCCACAAACTCTTTGAAGCACTTCCCTCTGGAAGGCGACTCCGGACTGTCAAAGCCGCCACAGCCAGACATAAAAACAGCGTTTTTCCACGAGTAGTAGCTCTACTCAATAACCACAAGTCTGTAGCTTCCTTTTGTTCAGGTATTTTACTTCGGAGTCATGTGAAGACCCCGCCAGCACGCATGCGTGTCATATCGTCTATCGCATTGCGTACGACTGGCGGGGGGGCATGATGCTCCTGCCAGCGGTCAGACCTGAAGGTAATTTTTAAAAACTTTTTCCAGGTTATGTCTTCTTGCAGGAACCTCTACTTAGAGGTCCTGCTAAAGACCGGGGCGAAGTCCGGATGGAGGGGGGAAACCCAGTCACGAACTTCAGGGAATCCCGGTCACGACCTCGGGGAATCCTGCCCATGGACCAAGGAAACCCGCTCGGAAGACCGCGGAATGCGAGTAGCGGGCGGCGGTGAATTCGCCTTTCGAGCCGCTGGCGGTGGAGCCAGCGGCTTCATACTGGTGCCGGTGGCATCTGGACAAACACAGCGGGGATACCCCCCGACTATGTATATCGCGGCTATCCCTTTTATAGGGACCGCGGGGATATCCCGGCTGCAGTTACTGCGGGGATACCCAGCTCGGGGGGGGGGGGGGGGGGGAGCCCCGACTGTAAACATCGCGGAGAAGCCCTTCTATAAGGGACCGCGGAGGAAATCCCGGCTATAGCTACAACGGGAATACCAAGCTCGGGGGAGAAAAACCCGACAATGAATATCGCGGGGAAGCCCTCTACAGGGACCACGAGACCAAACTCGGGGTGGTGTGGGGGGGGGCGGGGGGAGCGTTGCTTCTGCAGCCGGAAGGTTTAAAACAGGACCTGCAGGTAAATTCTTTACTCTAAGGTCGTTTTGTTCTATTTTCTGTGAGGATTGTGTTACAGGAAAGGAACCATGGACTAAGTCCAAATGGACCGCATCCAGACTGACTGCGGAGGACCGCGGAAGTGCGGGCAGTCAGCAGCGGTCGGCTGCACCTGGATCGCTATTCGATCAGCAGTCTCCGACCTGGCACCTGCACAGTCCGAATCGACACGACAGAGTGGCGGGAAGGCCAAGCAGAAGTCGGACAGGCCCGAAGGCTCGGACAAGTCGGGCTGTGAAGACTCACCGCCGGCGGGCAGCGACTGTGATCGCATATCCCACATGGAGCGGTTGATGGAGCAGATACTCCAACGTGACATGCTCCGGTATATGGAGTCTAGTCACCATGGGGTCCTAGGAAGCCCATGGCAGCACCTTATAGAGGGCTGCATAATGCATCTCCCTCGACAGAGGGGAGCATTAGGAGTCACTTCTGGGCTGACTCTGAAGACAGGGGTTTGGCTGAAGATACCACAAGTGTGCTGGGGGTGCAGGAACAACACAACCAGCAGCAGGAGCAGGCTGTGAATGACAACTACCAAATACCCAGCACCAGGGAACTGTGTTTCTCTCAGTCCCTGCCGTGAACAGCTATATGGGGACCCCAAATTTGCAGGACTGTGTAAGACCAGTAACACACAACCACTGATACTGCCATTTGGGGGCAACCTGTTGAAACAGGTCAAGAAGCTCGACTAAGGCCGTCGGGCTCATGAAGGCCACATCATCAGGCAAGACCTCACATCTCCGGCGGCAGCACCCTTACGCACCCACCAGCAAACCACGATACACTGAAGCTGGTGAAAGCTTGAAGGCCGTACAACCAGGACAAAGGTCTTTTTCAGGCGGTGGCCCAGAACTGCCTTCCTGAAAGATGCGCCAACCCCGTACCCGAGCTCCTCTACCTCCCAGGAGCAGAAGGTGCAAAAATCATGCACACATGGTTGAGGCAGCTCCTGGGTCGGGTTGCATAAGTCCTCCCATTCGGATGTGGAAGGATGAAGCTGATTGAGGCAACTCCTGGAAGTTCCCCATCCAGCGGTGTTAAGGTATGGAGCCACATCGATGATGCCTCCTGTCACGGATACAAGTTGGTAATATTTACACTGGTTTGAATATTTACACTGGTTTGGGATAACATGAGATTAGTTTATACTGCACAGCAGGTATGGTTGGAGTTGCCTTTCAAGGCAGGCTCGCAATTATGGGAGATGTGGACTTCATTGTCAACAGCTTCAACCCGCATGTGCAGTATAGACATTTCTGAATAACTTCCATCTGATCATTTCCGCTCACAGGTTTCGGAGATATTTGAAATTTAGCTGGATGAGGCAATGATACACTCAGAAGCATTGCAAAATGGGCTAACTTCAGCTCCCAGGTTATTTACCAAATCACTACAATCAGTGCTTCGACTGCACAGAGCTAGCAAACAAGTGTTATGGCCAAACTGGATGATATTGAACATGCTGTATTATGCTAAATTAGCCTTATCAGCCACATAGCTATATTTGAGAAATTGGGTTTCTCATCCATCCAGTTAAATTTAAGTTAAGTTGATACCAACTGAAACTATTGATTATTGGGATAAAGTTAATCCATTCATTTGTCTCGGACTCCGCTCTGAGACAAAAGATTAGACCTCTGCTATTCCCAGCTGAAACTATCAAAGTCACAATGGTGGACGAACAGTATTCAGCGTTGTTCCACTAAACCTTTCGTCCGTAAATTTTCAGTCAATTCCAAACTGATGCTATTACTCAAAGATGGAAAATTACTAATACCATCTCTAGTTACGGAGGCAGATGGGATTAGCATGAGTTATCAATTGTTCAGTTATGGTATCAACTGCCAATGGACACCAGGTGCATTCTGTGCATTAAAGGGTGTGTGAATATGCATAATCTGCATCCACAAGTCCAAGGTGATACACTTTGGTGGTGATATATGTTAATCACAAGGGTGCAATCAAATCAAAGTATCCGGTGATAGGTTACCTAACCGCATTTAGCACTGGTGTATTATCATGTAAAATCAATGACAACACAGAATGGATGTGCGATCACAAAGTATTTAATGACATTGTGGCTCGATGGAACACTAACGATCGAGATGTTTGCAATCAGGCTCAATCACCAGTTGCAGTAAATACGAGGCATATCAATGGCGATGGGTGCATTCTCGCTACACTAGGGAGGAATGTTCTTTTATGTCTTCCTCCATTTGGTCTCATTATACGGGTCTTGCAAAATTCAGCAAGTTTCCCGCTTCCGGCATTTTCGTCGTGCCTGCCTGGTTTATATACCCATGGTTCCCGCTGATGTGGGGAATGATCATAAAACCTTACATGGTTATTTCTGGACACAAAAAATTGCTGGTTCAGCTGTGATGTGGAAACCATCCTCTGCATGATATAATCAATTCATTGACTTGCAGACTCTGAGAGACCGTTCCTGCGGCTCGGGTTGTTAAACCAAAAGCCTTGGAAGTGCTCACTGCAGATTGCAGGGATAGCACCAAATAATAGCATTCATCATAAGGAGAAGGGAGGTATTGTTTATGCTTATTTACATTTAACTCGGCACGGATGACTGACGCCTTGAAATTCAGTTTATATGGCATTTTATAGCATTAAGTTAAAGTTCCATTTACTGTGCCTGAAGTACCTCCTCATCACTTGGCTGCGGGGAACAGAAACCACTCTGTCGGGTCTCACCCTCTGATATCTAGATTATGAAGGGTATCGTCAACTTAAAACCTCCCAGGCCTAGGGACGCAGAGGTATGGGTTGTTAACATTGTGCTACGTCATTTCGCCGATGGGCTCCAACAACATCCCTGTCCTTGGTCAAACTCACTTACTAGTGGTTATGCCATGGCGCTGAGTATAGCGCAACGGGTCCAGTCATTGCTACACTGGATAGGATGATCATATCTGCGGGCAATAATAACATGTTATGTTTATGATTAAGTCAAGCAGAGTAGACAGGCACATAGACCAAACTAGATGTTGCATATCCCATAATAACATGTTATGTTTATGATTAAGTCAAGCAGAGTAGACAGGCACATAGACCAAACTAGATGTTGCATATCCCATGAACCTTGGGTTGTATGTGATCACGCATCTACACCAGTATGTCAAGGTCCCTAAGATTGACATTTTGAGTCTCACTCCACCAGGACCGCAACACCTCAGCAGCAGGGTTATGGACCACATCCTAGCGGCTGCAGGATGGTCAAATTAACGATCTGTCTAAATATTCAGAGTAAACCCATTGCCAGATCGGGGGTATTTGCCAACTCTATGTTAGGTCTGTTTCATAACTTCCTCCCGATTGAGGGAGGTTACTATTGCCACTATTGTTCATTAATAGCATCAACATGTCTATATCTATGTCATGTCTGAATGCATTATTAATGTTCACTCATCATTGGCCTACTGATGCAGTGTATGACGCCTGGACTCGTTTCCACGGCATGAAATCAGAGCTTTAAAATCTTCACGTAGTCACTCACGTGACTCCGAAGTAAAATAGTAAGATTAAACGAGAACTTACCAGTTTGAAGTTTGATCTTTATTTTATGAGGAGTAACATTGAGGGATTACGTGCCCTCCACACCCACCCTCTATCATAAAGGTCAACTGGTATTCTAGTTTCTCTTATCTTACTATGTTTAGTTCAATAACTGTTGTCTGTGATTTCACACCGCTGCTTTGAAGATTGACACGCATGCGTGCTGGCAGGGTCTTCACGTAATCCCTCAATGTTACTCCTCATAAAATAAAGATCAAACTTCAAACTGGTAAGTTCTCGTTTAATCTTACTATTTTATTTCATTCACATGTAATGTGACCTACTGAGAGTTGCCTGGTTCATTCTGGAAATTGTAAGAGGTTACAGTCCTGTCGAGCAAGCTTTGTAGTAACCCAACCATGATGAGAACCCTCATCCCCACAGGTACACAAGACGCACTCCGAACAGCCACTGCTCTCGTGCAATATACTCTATTCCACCGTCTCGTTTCCAAAGTTTTAATACTTAAGATGTAGAATACATTTATGAAGTAAAGTAGGTGAGTAAAAAGGGGAGATGAGATATCCCTCTTAAAATATTGCACAGGAGACGGTGGAAAAAATCTCTTACAGGTCAACAGTATGCCTGCACAAGCATCCTTTGCTTTGCACTATCGGCCTAGGGCATTGTTAATGGCTTTGTGTTATTGTGATACTTTCATCCTATGTAAAGTGCAGAATTATTTCTGTGAAGTTACTTGCACGACCTGTAAAGTTCAACTAAATGGATTCGTTCTGAGGAAAGACATTCTTGCCATAGATGGAGTACAGAGAAGGTTCACCAGACTGATTCCTGGGATGTCAGGACTTTCATATGAAGAAAGACTGGATAGACTCGGCTTGTACTCGTTAGAATTTAGAAGATTGAGGGGGGATCTTATAGAAACTCACAAAATTCTTAAGGGGTTGGACAGGCTAGATGCAGGAAGATTGTTCCCGATGTAGGGGAAGTCCAGAACAAGGGGTCACAGTTTAAGGATGAGGGGGAAATGTTTTAGGACCGAGATGAGAAAAACATTTTTCACACAGAGAGTGGTGAATCTGTGGAATTCTCTGCCACAGAAGGTAGTTGAGGCCAGTTCATTGGCTATATTTAAGAGGGAGTTAGATGTGGCCCTTGTGGCTAAAGGGATCAGGGGGTATGGAGAGAAGGCAGGTACAGGATACTGAGTTGGATGATCAGCGATGATCATATTGAATGGCGGTGCAGGCTTGAAGGGCCGAATGGCCTACTCCTGCACCTATTTTCTATGTTTCTATGTTTCTATGTTCTGTGCCGAGTAACTCAATGACATTGTGATCTATTAGACCTTAAGCATTGAACTAGTTAATATTTCCTACAACTGTGGTGAGGAAATCTTCAAATTCTTAGTAGTTAGTAGTCTTCATGAAACAGGAATTGTTCTTAAATTTGTGGAATAGTGGTGTCGTTGGTGAATTTATAGATGGCTTTAGAACTGTGCTTAACCACACTGTCATGGGTGTAAAGAGAGTAGAGTAGGGGGGCTAAGGATACAGCATTGAGCTCACCTGTGTTGATATTCAGTGACAAGGAGGTGTTGTTACCAATCCACGCTAATTGAGATCTGCCAATGAGAATGTCAAGGGTCCAATTGTAAACAGCGGTAGGGAAATCCATGCCTTTAAGCTTGGTGATGAGCTTGGAGGGGATGATAGCGTTGAATGCCGAGCTGTAATCAGTGAACAGCAGCCTGATGTATGTGTTCCTGTTATCCAGATGTTCCAGTCTAGATTTATATGGGACCAATCTCTGATCTGCTATCTTGTTTAACAAGTCCTTATTAAAGGTCTTGGGGAACATTGAATGAAGCCCGCGTCTCTCATTATGAATGGGATCTTAATGATCTTAATGATCACCAGTATGTACAAAGTTCATCATTGAGAGTCAGTGAGTAGTTCTCTCGTCATTCCAACCTCTGCCCCGTGGAGTCTCGTCATTCCAACCTTTGCCCCATCATCAAGAAGGAGTGGCATGGTGGCGCAGCGATCGAGTTGCTGCCTTAGAGCGGCAGAGACCCGGGTTCGATCCTGACTATGGGTGCTTGTCCGTGCAGAGTTTGTACTTTGATAATGGCCGCTTGTCTGTACAGAGTTTGTACATTCTCCCCGTGACCTGCATGGATCTCCAGTTTTCTCCATCACTCCAAAGACATATGGGTTTGTAGGTTAATTGGCTTGGTATAATTGTAAATTGTCACTAGCGTTTGTAGGATAGTGTTAATGTTCTGGGATCGCTGGTTGGCGCGGACTTGGTGGGCTGAAGGGCCTGTCTCCATGCTGTATCTACAATACAATACAATACGGGCCTGTCTCCATGCTGTATCTCTAAACTAAACTAAACTAAACTAAACTAAACCCAGGCACTTTATTTCCATTTTATTCACACAAAATTATCAACATCTACCAGTCATCTCCATATTTGGATAAATTACACGGGCCAATCAATCTACCATCCTGAACATCCTAGGGTAGAAATATCAAAGTCTAGAGGGCTTGGCCTTAAGCTGAAACGGTCAAAGATTAAAAGAGATGTGCGAGGCAAGATTTTTACGCAGAAGGTGGTGGGTGCCTGGAATGCCAGGGGTGGTGGTGGAGGGTGATACAATAGAGGGTGACACAAAATGATATCGCAGAGAACTGATAGGTCAATAAGAAGCTAGTCATGCTGGTGAGGAATCTAGGACTCGAGTTAATCTTTTCAGGCTGGTGAAGATGTGTACATGGAGAGTATGATAGAAAGTTAGATCACAAGCCACTCTCGAAATAGCTTCTGTTGACCAGGAAGAAACTTTTTCCGCCATCTCTTGACCAAGGTAAACTAAACTAAACTAAATGTTTTAACATTGTCCTTTCGATATTGAACTAGTTACCCTTTCTCTTAGAATTAATATGAAGAATTGCCCATATTCTTAAAAGGTAGAAGTGCTGGTGATTGCGAAACAGGAACTGGTATCTTAGTTCGTACAATGCAATTTTGGTTAATTTGTAAAGGCCCAAAACACTTCAAGGATCAAACATCTTTCTAAATTCATTAAATGCATAGTCGTACTGTCAGAAATTGAATGCAGGCTTCAGAAAGAGGAAATGTGTTTGCAAACAAAGTGGCTTCACTCTGTATAAGGCTTTCATGGATCAATGATCCCCTATGATCGACAAAATTTCTCTAGATATTTTAAAAAGAAAGTTAACAATGCAAATCTCCAGAATTAGCTGTGCAAAACAAGTAGATGGCAAATCAATTATATAGTTAATTTGCATCCATTGCAAACAACGCAGTAATTACACAGAAATCTTTCTGAACTCTGCATATGATGATATTGTGATATGATATTGTGAACAGTATTGGGCCCCATATCTGTGGAAGGATGTATTAGGGTCCAGAGGAGATTTACAAGAATGATCCCAGGAATGATTTGGTTAACATATGATAAGAGTTTGAAGGCACTGGGCTTCTACTCGCTGGAGTTTAGGATGATACGTAGATACATAGATACTGTACATAGATACATAAACAATAGGTGCAGGAGTAGGCCATTCGGCCTTTCAAGCCAGCACCACCATTCA
The DNA here is from genome assembly GCA_038087875.1 of Malacoraja senta. Taxonomy (NCBI): domain Eukaryota; kingdom Metazoa; phylum Chordata; class Chondrichthyes; order Rajiformes; family Rajidae; genus Malacoraja; species Malacoraja senta. The sequence goes on from CM075978.1 coordinate 107,037,336, forward strand.
ATGTGATCATGGCTAATCATTCACTATCAGTACCCCGTTCCTGCCTTCTCTCCATATCCCTTGAGGGGGGACTTAATTAAAACTTATCGAACAGTGAAAGACCCGGATAGGGTGAATGTGGAGAGGATGGTTCCATGAGTGGGAGAGTCTAGGACCAGAGACCATGGTCTCAGAATTAAAGGACATACCTTTAGAAAAGAAATGAGGAGGAATTTCTTTAGTCAGAGGCTGGTGAATCTGTGGAATTCATTGCCACAGACAGTTGTGGAGGCTGTCTATGGATATTTTTAAAGCAGAGATTGACAGATTCTTGATTAGTAAGGGTGTCAGGGGTTATGGGGAGAAGGCAGGAAATTGGTGTTGAGAGGCAAAGAAAGAGGACTGAAGGTGGTGTAGACTTGATGGGCCGAATGGCCTAATTCTGCTCCTAGAACTTATGGACCTATGGCAGTGCAACAATAATTCAAAGCCATTAAAAATTGCATAGGCTGATAGTGCAAACCAAAGGCTGGTACCAGAACTAGCTGAAGTTGACCTACCCTAACCCTGAAGGTTCAAAACTTGCTTTGAATTAATATTATGCAGTTCCTCATTCCTCAATAATGACGGAAACATTACTTCTTCTTCTTCTTGCGTTTGAGTCAGCAGAAGTCCGCAGAGGGTAATGCCATCCTGTTCGACATCCGTGGTTCCTGCCCTAAAAAGGGCCCATGCTCCGGGTTGGCGCCGAGCTGTGGCGCTGCTGCTGTCTCTGTTTGTTGTCAATCGCCTGACTGAGGTCAGTTGACAGGGCTCACCACGGAGAGGTCAACAACATGAGCCCCAGGAAATATTAGACTCATTATGTCATTAGAAAAGAGCCATCCAGTACCAAGCACTGATGAGAGAAAATGAATCATTAGGTACACAGTAAACGTGTAAGGAATGTGATTGATAGAGGAAAAGATAAGGTGCGTTGACTTAATTAGGTCATCTCATCCACATGTAACCATAACATACAGATGATATAATTTGTAGATAAGGGGGTAGAACATAGAATAGGACGTAAATTCAATAAACCCAATCCTGGCCAAAATACCTGTTGACTCAGACCATCATAATTGATACCAGATCCAAATAACGTAGAAATAATCCATGCCCGGGGACAACATGTTCAAAATCAAGCCTCTGAGCAGGGACCACAAGTTTAGGTTGTAGAATAAGGTGGTCCATCTTTAGATCACAACTAGATCAAGTGGGACCCGTTGGGTCCAGTCCCCTCATCGCGTGATTGTGGGGGGTGGCTGCCTGCGGCGTCACACACACACACCACTAACCACCCCACACACAAACACACTAACCACCCCCCTTGATATTATATTAATATTATTTATTCCCTCCTTTTACCCCATCCCTGCCTTATCCACTCACACATAGCCCCCAACTCACAGGTGCTTCTAGAGAGTGAGAGGGAGGGGGTAGAGAGGGAGGGCAGAGAGAGGGGCAGAGACAGAGAGGGGCAGAGAGAGACAGAGGGGGCAGAGAGGGGGAGGAGAGAGAGGGGGGTGACAGAGGGTGGGAGGGGGTGAGAGTGGAGGGGGGTTGAGAAGGGGGTTGAAGAGGGGGGGTGGGGTGAGGAGGGGAGGGGAAGAGAAGGGGTGGGAGAGGGGGGGAGAGTGGGGGAAGGGGGAAAGGGGGGAGAGTGGGGAAAGGGGGGAGGGGGGGAGACAAGGGTGGAGAGATGGGGAGAGGGGTGAGGGGGAGAGAGAGGGGGAGAGCGAGGGTGAGAGAGGAGCGGGGAGAGGAGGGGGGAGGAGAAGAGGAGGGGGGTTGAGCAGGGGGGAGAGGAGGTGGGAGGGGGGAGAGGGGGTGAGAGAGGAGTGGGGAGAGAAGGGGGGAAGGAGAAGTGGAGGGGGGTTGAGGAGGGGGGAGACGAGGGGGGAGAGGAGTGGGGGAGAGAGAAGGAGGAGAGAGGGGGGGAGAGAGAGGGGAAGAATGGGGGGGAGATAGTGGGGGGAGCAAGAGGCCCGGGGGAGTGGGAGAGAGGGCAGAGGCACAGAGAGATGATGCACAGCGTCACAGGGCAGGGCTTGGTTCCAGAATGCAATACACCCTCACTGCAGCTCGAGGACCCCGAGCGAGGTGGGCTCGGCCAGCGACCAAAGGACGGCGAGTTCGGCAACTTCAGTGCAGGGCCCGACGCTCGTTCTTTCTGCGTCTTTTGAATAACGGGGGGGGGGGGGGGAGGGGGAGGGAGAGGTGGGGGGCGGGAACGTCACTCGCAGCGCGAGGAAGACTGCAGCAAGCAGATCCGTTGTGACGTCATCAGCGAAAGAGTCGTTTTTATTGAAACGGTTTTGTCAGATTTTTGAACATTTTCTTTGGAATCCACGGGAAAAAATGTCTACCGGAATAATAATAATAACAACAACAACAACAACAACAACGCGCACACACACACACACACACCCCTGATGCTGAAGGAATTTTACATTAATTCCTGCAGAATTACAAGCATTCTGGCAAAAACATACTCCCCAGCAAATCCAGTCATTCCTACTGCTGTTATTTCCTGTGACCCCAAATGAGCGTGGAAATCAAAAACTAATATAATCAAAGGTGCTCATAATCAAAGTTACATCCTGGGTCAATGGCAGTCACAACATCCCAACACGCCAGCCCCTCAGCAGGAATGAGGTCATCAACAACCCAGGAAAATTCCTTGGGGAACACCTAACTGAGGCAGGAACACTCCTCCACAAATCACATAGTTAGACATGAGAACTAGTCAACGGCTTTTTTTTTGTTCAGCCTCAGCCTTTGAAGAACAAATGTTTAAAACAGGATATTTATTAAAAAAAGACCAAGGCAACATTCAGAGCCCCGTAGATATTATGGAAATGGACACCAAACTCAAGGTACATCTCATCATTCACAACCCCTTAAACAAAATACTAGAGGACAGGGCGAACCCCAACAGACCACTCCCTCTACTACATCACATTTGAAACGGGGAAAGTAAATACAGGCACTATCAAACAAAATGTGAGAAGGGAAATGAGCAATGTTAATATAATTAGAGATTAGAGATTAGAGATTCCTTTATTTGTCATTCAGACCTTTCGGTCTGAATGAAATTTCGTTGCCTGCAGTCATACATATAATAATAAATAACAAAACACACAATAAACACAAATTAACATCCACCACAGTGAGTTCACCAGGCACCTCCTCACTGTGATGGAGGCAAAAGTCTTAAAGTCTCTGTCTCTTCCCTCTTTGTTCTCCCTCTGCGCTGAGGCGATCCAGGCTTCTGATGTTGTGACCCCGCCGGGTGATGGTAAGTCAGTCCCGCGGCTGAATCCGTGCTCCACGACGGGCCGGTTCAAACTCCGCGGCCCGGGGTGGTCGAAGCTGCCGAAGCTGCTGCCCTCCAGTCCAGCGGACGCAGCTGTAGTTGCGGGAGCTCCAGAAAAACAGGTCACCCACCTGTGACCTGCAAGCTCCCGACGATGTCGTCCACCGGGCCCGCGGCCGAGCCTCCGGATTCAGGTTGCCACCAGTGTCCTCGGTCGCCCCGAAGCAGGCCAGCCCCGTGCTGGTAAGTCCTGGCTCTGCCTCCGGAGCCTCGAGGTCGGTCGCTCGCAGTTGGAGTTGGAGGCCGGCAGCTCCACCATTAGGCCTCGGCGCAGACACAAACACAACACAAATATGTCAGTAGGGAATCAAAGTGCCGAAAGCAAAGAATAGGATAAAGAAGGGTCTCAACCCAAATTGTCACCCATTCCTTCTCTCCAAAGATGTTGCCTGACCCACTGAGTTACTCCAGCATTTTGTGTCTATCTTTTGGATAAAGGTCTGGACAAACCTGACCCTGCTATTTTGATGCAGTTGCAGACATCTCCGTAGTGAGTTCTGATATTATTAAAAACATTGAACTTGAGGATCCGACAGGGAAAATTATAATTACAAGGATAACTGGAATAGAGACAAAATGTCCAATTTTCAAATTGCCCATAAAGATATAAGGGATTACGCCGACGATAGAAGTCGCCATAAAATCACTGGACCAACTTTCCCCAGATCATATGAAACTAGCTCTTCTAAATGCAGGACCTCATGCCTCCTACTGGAATGTACAATTATTTAACCATGAAATGATGCGACTGTACTCAGTGAACAAACCATTAATATTGAACTGCAATTAGGTACCATTGGGATTAAACACTGAATGCAATATTTTAATATGTTTTATATAATACTACGATCTTCTACTTTGATCAGACCAAGTGGATGGCATGACAATTAAGTCAATAGGGGCATCACAAAATGCACCCTCACACTTGCTTGGATTAAGTTCCATCTGCCATTTCTCCATTTACATCTTTAACTGATCTGTATCCCACTGTATCCTTTGATATTCCTCACTGTCTGTAACAGCCAAATAATATAAAATTTAGGCTATCCTTATAGAACCAACTCCATATTCAACTATGGTGTTTAATCTGAACTTTGGCCTCAGCTCCTGTTGGATCCACAGGACGTTTGATCCTTCTGTAGACAGAACATTTATCTGCCTTAACGCTGTTCAAACTTAATGGCCAAGCAGTCATGAATCGAGACTCCTTGTTCACGTGTCCGAGAGATGAAATCTCAAGAATTAAGTCGTTGATCCATCTTTTCTGAGACTGTCCACTTGATGTAGATATGCTCATTAAGAGAAACCACCTCTCAGTATTAATCTGTCAAACCCTTTCAGAATCTTATGTAGTACAATAACATGATTCAATCTCAGACTGAGCTATCCACATACTTGTTCCGTCTAAGCCTTTGACACTGAGCAATTCCCAGTCAATAGTGGATAAGTTAAAGTCACCCACAAAGACAATCATGTTGCTTAGGCTTCTTTCGGTAAGTAAGTAAGTAAGTTTAAGTAAGTAAGTAAGTTTATTGGCCAAGTATTCACATACAAGGAATTTGCCTTGGTGCTCTGCCCACAAGTAACAACATGACATACAGTGACAGTTACGAATGACTCAGAAAACACTAAACATTAATAATGATAAAACATTAATGATAAAACACCATTGATCAAGCATGTGAACCAACAAAATACCAGATCAAAGGGAGGCTACAGATTTTTGGCTGTTGAGTAGAGCAACTACTCGTGGATAAAAACTGTTTTTATGTCTGGCTGCGGCAGCTTTGACAGTCCGGAGTCGCCTTCCAGAGGGGAGTGATTCAAAGAGTTTGTGGCCAGGGTGAGAGGGGTCAGAGATGATCTTGCCCGCTCACTTCCTGGCCCTTGCAGTGTACAGTTCATCAATGGAGGGAAGGTTGCAGCCAATAACCTTCTCTGCTGATCGGACGATTCGCTGCAGCCTCCAGGTGTCGTGCTTGATGGCTGAGCCAAACCAGACCATGATGGAGAAGGTGAGGACAGACTCTACGATGGCCGTGTAGAATTGGACCATCATTGCCTGTGGCAGATTGTGCTTCCTCAGCTGCGGTAGGAGGTACATCCTCTGTTGTGCCTTTTTGACTGTGGAGTCGATGGTAGCCCCCCACTTAAGGTCCTTGGAGATGATGGTTCCCAGGAACTTAAAAGACTCCACAGATGTGACTAGGGTGTTGTTGATGGTGAGTGGGGTGAGGGGAGGGGGAGCTCTCCTAAAGTCTACAATCAATTCCACTGTCTTAAGAGCATTGAGCTCTAGGTTGTTGCGACGGCACCAGGCCGCCAGCTGTGACACTTCCTGTCTGTAGGCAGATTCCTCCCCATCCTGGATCAGTCCAATCAGGGTTGTATCGTCCGCAAACTTGAGAAGCTTGACAGAGGTGGCTGTGGAGATGCAGTCGTTGGTGTAGAGAGAGTAGAGGAGAGGAGAGAGTACGCCGCCTTGCGGTGCTCCTATGCTGAACTCCTATTGCGGGTTCGAGATGTGCTTTCCCAGCCTCACATGCTGCTTCCTGTCTGTCAGGAAGCTGGTGATCCACCGACAGAGGGGTTCAGGCACAGTCAACTCGGAAAGTTTGGAGTGTAGTAGCTCTGGCACAATGGTGTTGAATGCAGAGCTAAAATCAACAAACAGGATCCTCGCATAGGTCCCCTGGCGGTCTAGGTGCTGTAGGATGAAGTGCAGGCCCAAGTTGACTGCATCATCCACAGATCTATTGGCCCGATATGCAAACTGCATAGGGTCCAGCAGGGATTTGTGATATTTTTCAGCTTGGCCAGCACAAGCCTTTCGAGTGTCTTCATGACTACAGAGGTCAGTGCGACAGTCTTGTAGTCATTATGACAAGTAATCCTTGCCTTTTTGAGTACAGGGACAATAGTCGAGACTTTGAAGCAGGCAGGGACAGTACATGTTTGCTGGGACTGGTTAAAAATGTCTGTATAGACCGGTGCCAGCTGTTTGGCACAGAGCTTAAGAGTAGAGGGGGAAACATTGTCAGGTCCTAGAGATTTCCAGCTTTTTTGTCCTCTGAAAAGCCTCTCCACCACTTCTATTTTTATTGTTGATATTTGATAAGTGATGTTTTGCAGCACAGAGGGTGTGGGTGATTGGGTGTGAAGTGGTGATTGGAGGGGGGTAGGTGTAGAAAGGCCCAGTCTTTCCAGACTGAGGTCAGGCTGTGAGTCAGTGTGAAGTGACAGTCTTTTCATACTGGAGTCTTGCCTTAAGTAGGTGTGAAGTGGTGAATGGGAAGGAGAGGGTGCAGGGTCCATTCTTTGTAGACTGGGATCTGGCTGTGTTGGTTGGGGAGGGGGGAAGGGGGTACCAGGGTTACGTTTCTGATTTTCAAACCTGCAGTAATAGAGTCATAAAGTCATACAAAATTGAATTAGGTCCTTCAGCCCAATGTGCCCATGCCAACTATCTATATTAGTCCTTCAGCCCAATGTGCCCATGCCAACTATCTATATTAGTCCTTCAGCCCAATGTGCCCATGCCAACTATCTATATTAGTCCTTCAGCCCAATGTGCCCATGCCAACTATCTATATTAGTACTTCAGCCCAATGTGCCCATGCCAACTATCTATATTAGTCCTTCAGCCCAATGTGCCCATGCCAACTATCTATATTAGTACCAGCTGCCCCTTGTCTGACTATATCCCTCTAAACCATTCCCATCCTTGTACCTGTTCAAATGTCTTTTAAGTGTTGTTGTACCTGCCTCAGCTACCTCATCTGGCAGCTTGTTCTATATACCCACCTCCCTCTGTGTGAAAAAGTGAACCCTCGGGTTCCTATTGAATCTTTCTCCTACCTTAAACCCATGTCCTCTGGTTCTTGATTCCCCTATCCTGGGTAAAAAACTGTGCATTTATCTTATCTATTTCCCTCATGGTCTTATACACCTCCATAAGATCACCCTTCAGCCTCCTGCATTAAAGTCCTAACCTGTTCAACCTCTCCCTACACTCAGGCCATCAAGTCCTAGCAACATCCATCCCATATCAGGATGACCAAAACTGAACACAATACTGCAAATGCAGCCTCACCAACGTTTTGTACAACTGTCACATAACATCCCAACTGCTGTACATAATACCCTGACTGATGAAGGCCAATGTACTGAAATCCTTCTTGACCATCCTGTCTACCTGTGACATCACTTTCAGGGAACTATGTACCTGCACTCCAAGATCCTTCTGCTCTGCAACAATCCACAAAGTCCTGCAATACACTGGGATGGTCTTACCCTGGTTTGACTTCCCAAAATGCAACACCTCGCACTTATCTGCATTAAACGCCATTGACCATCTCTCAGCCCATGTCCAACTGATCAAGATCCTGCTTTACTTTTTGATAACAATCTACGCTGTGTGCAATACCACCCACTTTGGTGACATCTGCAAACTTACAAACCCTGCCTTCTACATTCTCATCCAAATTGTTGATATAAATCACAACATCAATGGGCACACGATCCCTGAGGCACACTAGTCACTGACCTCCAGTTCGAAAAACAGCCTTCCACCATCACCCTCTGCTTTCTTTGATGAAGCTATTTCTCTATCTAGTCAAATAGCTCCCCCTAAATCCCATGCGATATAACTTTCCAGAATAACCTATCACGTGGAACCTTATCAAATGCCTTGTTGAAGTCCATATAGATAATATCTTTGGCTTTGCCCTTATCAGCCTTTTTGGTTACTTCTTAAAAAGCTCTATCAGATTCATAAGAAACAATTTTCCATGTACAAAGCCATGCTGACTTTGTGCATGGCCCCTTAATATCCAAATGCATATATATCTTATCCCTCAGAATCCTCTCCAGTAACTTGGCTACTCGAGGGGTGGCACAGTGGCGCAGCGGTAGAGTTGCTGCTTTACAGGGCAAGAGACCCAGGTTCAATCCTGACTATAGGTGCTGTCTTTAGGGAGTTTATACGTTCTCCCCTGTGGGTTTTCCCTGGGTGCTCAGGCTTCCTCCCACACTACAAAGACATACAGGTATTTAGGTTAATTGGCTTTGATAAAATTGTAAATTGTCCCTAGTGTGTAGAATAGTGTTAGTTTACGGGGTCCTCGTTGGTCAGCGTGGACCTGGTGGTCCGAAGGGCCTGTTCCCGTACAGTATCTCCAAAAAAATGAAAGGGTGTGAGGGGGTAGAAGCATGTCAATATAATGTATTAGGATTTTTTGGAAAGCTTTCAATAAAGTCCCATGCAGGAGGTTGGTTGGCAACTTCAGATCACAGAGAATGTGAGGTAATAGATTGACCTGGATAGGAAATTGATTATTGTAACAGAAAGTAAAGCATAGGAATTAACAGGTCATGATGTTATAGAGACGTACACCATTGAAAATGGTTCCTCAGCCCCCTGAGTCTATGCTGGGCATTAACCACTAACTTATTTATACAATATATGACACAAAACAGGGTATCTTGAGGAATCGTGAGGACTGGTGGGTGACGCCTATTTTATGTGGACTGGTGGGTGACTCCTATAATTTGAGGACTGGTGGGTGACTCCTATATTTTCCAGAGGAAGCAATCCATTTGTTTTACCATAGCCTTGCTCACAGAGTCCAATTCGTCTCATGATCAGTTTTATTGTTCTCAGCCAGGTTTACAACCTCCTATGTTTATCTTTACTCCCAGCAAGCTATGCCTTCTAATCTAAACACACCTTAAACCTATTTCACTGCCCCTCTTAGCATAATCTTTGTTACTTTCACTGTGTTGGCCTCTTTACTCATCATGCTTCTCTTGCATATTGCAAAAGTCCAATTTTCTTATAATTTTCAGAATTTCCTATATCACCCTACGCAACCTACAGTAAATGTTGCTCATAATCCAGTTGTGGAAAGGAAAACAGCTAGTTTAGATTGTGTGTGAACCACAGCAGAGACAATTCAGTAAAACATACAGAACCCCCCCCCCCCCCCCCACCCACGCACACTGCATAGTCCCCGTCCCAAACCCCACAGTATTGTCAACCAGCATTAATGGGCCCACATGAGCCACACTTGGCTGCTCAATAACTGTGTAGGAACTGCAGATGCTGGTTTAAACCAAAGATAGACACAAAATGCTGGAGTTACTCAGCAGGACAGGCAGCATCTCTGGAGAGAAGGAATGGGTGATGTTTTAGGTCAAGACATCACCCATTCCGTACTCAATAACTTTGTCTACCCTAATGACGTTAGTTGATCTTGTGAGATCAGCCAAGATCAAAGTGGTGCTCAGCAGTGACATGTGAGTGAGTACAAGGCAACATCTTTCAGTAAGACCGGCTCCTCGTGGGAATGGGGAATATTAGGTGACGACCACACACTTTAAGCAGCAGTGCACCAGGAACAGTGAAATGGTACAGTTTGGTCTGCCTGCAGCAGTTTGGTCTTCCATAGTAAGGAGTTGCTGCAACCAAATACTCCAAACCGTCACATTCCAAGGTTCAGAAATCAGTGGTGTAGCGGATGTTTGGTGGAGCTGTCACTAAGCCTCTCTGGGAAATCACTGCAGCCTAGATTCCACTTGCATCACTCACTGAGGAGCAGGGTCCATATAATAACCTCTCACCTATTTCAGCAATGGACCATTTTGCAATAAAACATTTGTGTGAATATTTTAAGTGATATGTTTGTTGCACTGAGTGGAGAGAATGCCAAGCCCCACTTGCATAATTTATCAATTAATTTTATTTTCACGAGTATCTCAACAACCTGATATCCCATTCCGCTAGGAATTGTTGCTTTACCTTGTCAGCTAAGATGAAGAGTGTAATCTGAGACATTAGCTTCACTTCACTCGATGTTGAGTGTTTGCAACACGCTTCTTTTGTTATAATGGAGAAAATGTTGGCATTATGGAAAACATGGGAAAAGATGAAAGTCAGAAAATTTAGAAATGGATCAGTAAAGTTCGATGGACGATAAAATCATTATTTATTTTTGATTTTTGTACATTCAGCACAATATCTTTGAATTATATGTCAATTCAGTTTCAGCATTAAATCTAGTTAGCATTTTCATTCTGTTTTGTGGTTCGGTATTTGAATAAAGATTAGTTTAAAAATATGTAAATACAGACTTTATCCATTACCACAACGAAAATCATTGGTTTCTTTCAATTGACAGTTGCGTTAAATAATCCATGAGCAGTCATTTACAAATATACTGTATGTTTTCGAAACCATCCAGTGGAACATGTTGGCCTACATTTTGCATTTGTAGTGATGGTGCAGCCAGTGATATTTGCCATTATTGCATTGTGAACCCGACACCAACATCTACACATGCATGTGCATTTAGGCATCTGCAGCAAGCACCAGTGCAATTATCTCTGGAACCTGCATCTGATTTATCAACACATATAACGTATTCTTTAGAAACAGGTGACATGGTGAGATCTTCGGAAAAATGTACAAACTTTTTTTAAATGTAAACAAACTCTGAAAATGTTAAAGGACTAATAAGTCATAATTCTGCTTAAGTTTTCAGCTTTAAAAACTAAATATTATGCACATGGATTGCAATACACATACACAAATATTTCAAACATTCAATGAATTATAAAATAATACGATTTTTATATATTTTTTCTACTTTTTCAAAAGAAGGTTTGATTATTTGTCGGCATCCAATCTCATCACACATCAATCTTACATTCAGTGTTTTAAGATTTATAAAATATTTAAGTGTTAGTCTGCAATTGCACTGTTTATTTATGGGCTGAGAATGTTTCCATGAGATTGGCTGCCCCTGCTGCTTGATGATCGCAATCTTCCGGACCTCAGGCAGCAAGAACTGACAAGTATCACCAGCACCGAAAAAGAGGATGGCAGAGACATCCAGGCCTCTGAGCGAAACTTTATTCCAGACTAGCAATTGCCACTGACCATAAAATAGGAATTAATGACTCATATTGTACACAGAACACTGAAAACACATGGGCACACACACATCTGCTTGCACACACGCATACATACACACATGCATAATACAGCACACAAAACTCACACCCACACACAACGCACTAAACATTTGCACCCACAGTATAAACAACACACGTGCTCACGCATATCTACCAATGAACTGAAATGATATAATCTATAAATAGCCATTATTTGCTTAAAGCACAATTAGACCATAACTTGAAGAACAAAGATATGTACACGAGTTGGAAATGTGGCCAATGGAATGGTAGATGAAGTTTGGAAAAGTTGAAATGTTGCACTATGGGAGGCAAAGAATGCAGTAAATCCAGGACTTCGGAACATTGATGTACAGAGGGATCTTGGGGTTCAAGTCCACACTTCCCTGTAAGTGGCAACACAATTAAAGGTGTACAGCTTGGTTGCCTTCATTGGTTTGGGTGGTGAATATAAAAATCGGAAAGTCATATTGCAGCTGGAAATTCCTTCTGTAATGCATGACCAGAGCTGGAGACAGTTTTTTTGAAGACGTGACCAAAAAGATCGATGAGGGCAGAGCTGTAGATGTGGTATATATGGACTTCAGCAAAGGATTCGACAAGGTTGGTAGGCTGCTCTGGAAGATTAGATCGACTGGGATCCAAGGAGAGATAGCTGAATGGATCGAAAATTGGCTTCATGGAAGGAAGCAGAGGGTGATGGTAGAAGGTTGCTTCTCGGACTGGGGCCTGTGACTAGTGGTGCGCCTCAGGGTTCGGTGCTGGGCCAGTTACTGTTTGTCATCTACTGTATATCAATAGACAATAGACAATAGGGGCAGGCGTAGGCCCTTCGAGCCAGCACCGTCATTTAATGTGATCATGGCTGATCATCCCCAATCAGTACCCCGTTCCTGCTTTCTCCCCATTTCCCCTGACTCCGCTATCTTTAAGACCCCCTATCTAGCTCTCTCTTGAAAGTATCTGAGGCAGAGAATTCCACAGACTCACAACTCTCTGTGTGAAAAAGTGTTTCCTCATCTCTGTTCTAAATGGCTTGTCCCTTATTCTTAAACTGTGGCCCCTAGTTCTGGACTCCCCCAACATCGGGAGCATGTTTCCTGCCTCTAGCGTATCCAAACCCTTAATAATCTTATATGTTTCAATAAGATTCCCTCTCATCCTTCTAAATTCCAGAGTATACAAGCCCAGCCACTCCATCCCGGGAATTAACCTTGTAAACCTACACTGCACTCCCTCAATAGCAAGAATGTCCTTCCTCAAATTATGGGATCAAAACTGCACACAATACTCCAGGTGTGGTCTCACTAGAGTCCTGTACAACAGCAGAAGGACCTCGTTGCTCCTATACTCAACTCCTCTTGTTATGAAGGCCAACATGCCATTTGCTTTCTTCGCTGCCTGCTTCACCTGCTTGCTTACTTTCATTGACTAATGAACAAGGACCCCCAGATCCCGTTGTACTTCTCCTTTTCCCAACTTGACGCCATTTAGATAGTAATCTGCCTTCCTGTTATTGCTATCAAAGTGGATAACCACATTAAACTGCATCTGTCAAGCATCTGCCCACTTCCCCAACCTGTCCAAGTCACCCTACATTCTCATAGCATCCTCCTCACAGTTCACACTGTCACCCAGCTTTGTGTCATCTGCAAATTTCTAATGTTACTTATGTGACTACTGGAGAGGCAGTTGACGGCACGGAAAGATGGCACCAGGGAAAGGCTGGGTTAGCACCCCAGTCTGTATCTTTCGAGAGAAAGACATCCAATAAAGCTACGGAAAGGCCTAATGAACCACCGTGGCTTAAAAAGTCATCAGGCGAGAATGAAATGCTCGAAGAAGGAGAAAGAGGTGCAGCGAATAGGCCTTGAACCTGGTGAGGTGCAGGAGGAGCCCAGCCAGGACTCACCCCACAGAGCCCAGTCCCTCCACGCACTAGAGTCTCCCAACCCCTGCAGAGTAGTTATTAAGATGGCTGATCCGTGGGTGGTTGCTGCTGGAACGCAGGTCGGGGCCTGATCAACCCCGGCTGGGTTGCCTGGGCGAGGGTGTCTGGGCGAGGATTGTGAGACCCGAAACACCCGATTACCTCAGGTCACATCACTGAGGATACGTCCCAGCGCATCTAGAAGATGTATATATTTCATGTAATCCCTTCATCTAAATCATTGATGTAAATTGTAAATAGCTGCGGTCCCAGCACCGAGCTTTGCGGTACCCCACTGGTCACTGCCTGCCATTCTGAAATGGACCCGTTAATCCCTACTCTTTGGAAAATTTGGATGAGAACATACAGGGCAAGATTAGCAAGTTTGCAGATGATACAAAAGTGGGTAGTTTTGCAGATAGTGAAGACGGTTGTGAAAAATTGCAGCAGGATCTTGATCGTTTAGCCAGGTGGGCTGAGGAATGGTTGATGCAATTTAATACAGAGAAATGTGAGGAGTTACATTTTGGGAAGTCTTTGGGCAGGACCTACACAGTAAATGGTAGGGCTCTGGGAAGTGTTGCAGAGCAGAGGGATCTAGGAGTACAGGTTAATGGCTCCTTGAAGATTGCGTCAAAGGGGCGTTTGGCACATTGGCCTTCGTCAGTTAGAGTAATGAGTTACAGAAGTTGGGAGGTCATGTTGCAGTTGTATAAGAGGCTGCATTTAGAGTCTTGTGTTCAGTTCTGGACACAATGTTATAGGAAAGATGTTGTCAAGCTGGAAAGGATACAGAGATTTACAAGGATGTTGCCAGGGCTAGGGTGTCTGAGCTACAGGGGGAGGTTGAGTAGGCTGGGACTCTATTTCTTGGGGCGCAGGAGGCTGAGGGGTGATCTTATTGGGGTGCATAAAATCATGAGAGGAATAGGTCTGGTAGATGCACAAAGACTCTTGCCCAGATTAGGTGAATCGAGGACCAGAGGACATAGGTGTAAGGTGAAGGGGAAAAGATTTAATAGGAATCTGAGTGGTAACTTTTTTTACACAAAGGGTGGTGGGTGTATGGAACAAACTGCCAGGGGAGATACAAAACAAAGGGCTGCAGATGTTGGTTAAAACAGTACCCAAAAGGGAACAACGTGCTGGGGTAACTCAGCGGGTCAGGCAGCATCTCTGGAGAACATGGATAGGAGACATTTCGGGTCGAGGCCCTTCTTCAGACGGGTCTTAATACTGCAGATATTTGAAATATTAAGATGCAGTAAAATATGTGTTGAGTGAAACATCAGCTCTCTCAACAAATGCTCCCTGGCCTGCTGCTGAGTATTTTCAGGACTTCTCGTCCTCTGGCAAGTAGCTGTATAAAAATCTCGTTGAGGACTTCAGTGTAGGAAGGAACTGCAGATGATGGAGTACCGAAGATAGACACAAAAAGTGTATCCGTTCTTCAGACTGAAGAAGGGTCTCGACCCGAAACGACGTCACCCATTCCGTCTCTCCAGAGATGCTGCATGTCCCGCTGAGTGAGTTACTCCATTGTGTCTATCTTCGCTGAGGACTTTTTTTGTTTGGCAATTCGCCGCCGGGCAGTGTTGAAATCCTGGAAGCCTGCGTGGAGAGTTCCCCACTCCCCACTCCCCCACTGCGCTGGAGAAAGGCTGAGAAATGCAACAACGCTGGCAAACTTTAGGCGGGGGGGACGGGAACAGACGTGTTCATTGTGAGGATTAATGATCATGAGCATGCTGATAACCCAGTGGTGTCAGGTCAAACTAATCCCGGGGATTGTTGATGAGCACACTAAAGGCATTGACAACGAGAAGTGCAGCCACCGTGGCGGCGCCGTGCAAGACTGGAGCGAGGTGCAACATGCCCTGGGACACGGCTAGGACGGCGCTGCGACCGGGAACCAGCAGGTAAGTGCAGACGGATCGGAAGGTGACCGCGGTTGCTTCATAGCCAAACGGCCGGAGTGCGGGGCTGCCCGTGTTGTTAACGGGATTGATTATTTTATTCTCAATCAGTCCCTCCACTTCCTCGAAAGTTTGCCGTTCGTCGCTGTCGCTCGTCCCTCTGCAGCTAAGGAAGAGAGTATCCACCGGCAGTTTCTTCTGCAGCTCCCTCACCGACAGGTGTTTGGCGGCTCGCTCGGGTTTCATCTCCTTCATGAAGGCGAAGGAAAAGTCCCGGTTGTACACCAGCACGTCCTGCCCCTCCGGCGGCGCACGGTCACCGAGGCAGGGGTCGCCGTTTTGGTCGGGCGAGACGGTGCAGCACAGAGCTGTCCACACTGTTCTGGGCACCGAGACCCTGTTGTTGATCTTGGTCCTGGTGGGGTTGGCGGAGCCAGTCAGCAGGTACATGGTGCGGCCCGACTTGCGGCACACCCGCGCCAACCTTTCCGCCACAGTCTCCACCTCCTGGTACCACTTCACGTTGGCGCCGTGCTCCTCGGGCACCGCGTTGGTCAAGGTGCAGGTAGCCGTGGCGCTCTCTTTGTCGTTCAGTGCGAAAGGGTAGAGATGTCCCCGGTCATACCCCGAATCCTGGTAATCTGCATCCGTCGCCTGCTTGGTGCTGCGAGCCTTTGTGCTGCTTCTCATATCATTGCCCGCATTTTGGTTGTCGATCTGTAATCAAAACATCATTGGCCATTATAACCCGAACGTTATAGAAGCAGATACACACGAATTTCAAAAGACATTTCGACATATATAAGATTAGCAAGGGTTTAGAGGGAAATTGGCTAAATGCAGGCATATGGGACGAGCCCAGATTACCAGTTGGGCTAAAGGGCCTGCTTCAATGTTGTATAACTATATGATTCTCTAACTCCATCGCTGGATTTGCCAAGGTATGGAAGGCTATGGACTAAGTGTGGGTAAATTGGATTAGTATTACTAGTAATCGTGGCCACGTTAGGCTGCAGGGCCGGACTGTATGACTCTATAAAGTGCAGGACCCGTCAGATAATGGGGTCTGGGAAGCACCGCTATATAACATCAAGCAACCCGCTGGATTGTGAGCAAAAGAGCACTGCAGTGAATGAACTAGAGTTTAATGTAGATAATTACGATTTGTTGCATTTTGAGAAGTCAAAACAGAGAGGAGGACCTTCATAGTGAATGGCACGACCCTGGAAAGTGTTGCAGAGCAGTGGGATCCAGGAAGACCGGTACCTAGTTCCCTGAACGTGGTGTCACAGATAGATAGGGTGGCCAAGAAGGCTTATAGAACAACGGCCTTCAGTTAGGGTACTGAATATGCTGGGATGTTATGTTACAGTTGTACAAGACGTTAGTGAGGCTGTATTTGAAATATTGTGTTCAGTTTTGGTTACGTGGCTATAGGAAGGTTGTTGTTAAGCTGGAAAGAATGCAGAGAAGATTTATGAGGATGTAGCAAGGATTTGATGGCCAGAGGTATAAGGAGAGGCTTGGACTTTATTCCTTTGAACACTGGAGACTGAGGGTGGCCTTATACAGGTGTATAAAATCATGAGAGGGATAGAGTAAATGTACAGTCTTTTACGCAGAGTAGGGGAATTAAAAAACAGAGGACATAAGTTTAATGTGAGCGAGGAAAGTATTAACAGGGACCTGAGGGGTCGACCTTTTCACATAGGTGGATATGTGGAACAAGCTGCCAGAGGAAAAGGTTGAGCCAGGTCTATAACAATATTTTAAAGATATTAAGACATATACATGGATAGGAAAGGTTTAGAGGAATATGGGCCAAAGGTAGGACAAGCATAGCTGGGGCATCTTGACCTGCATGGGCAAGTTGGGGTGAATGGCATCTAGTGAATGGCATCTATGTGTGTTGTATGACTCTATGCCCTTAACTGTGGCAAAACCAGAACCAGGTTGCTGGGTAAAAAGAAATATCTCCCTTGTCACTTGATATTCATTTACTCATCAACTTCACATAGATCATGGAGCAGGAAAAGGTCAATTAGTTCCTCGAGCCTGCTCCGTATTCCTTAATATTCCTCAATATTCCTTCTTTCCAGAGATGCTGTCTGTCCCGCTGAGTTATTCCAGCATTTTGTGTCTACCGGCACTCAATAAGTTGGCTGATCCAATCTTGGCCTCAACACAAATTCCCTGTTGCCTCCCCACACGTCTTGCAGCTTAACTATCCATCGGTGTCCACCATGAACATATTCAATGGTTCCGCCTTCACAGCCCTAGTTCTGAGCACGCATGGCCCAACCCATCATCCCAGCAAGCCATCTAGTGGAAATTATCCGCATTGCCTTCAAAGCGAGTGCATTCTTGTTTTTATGTGGAAGCCAAAAGTGTTTGCAGAGTCCGTGTGAGTTCAGCAAAACGTTCCTATTTATAACCCACGCCCTTGCAGAAGCATATTGGGTGCATGTAAATACTAGATTGTGGTCTTAGTACTAGAATACACTGAGCAATAGTTCTAAGAACCGAAGGTAGACAAAAATGCTGGAGAAACTCAGCGGGTGGGGCAGCATCTATGGAGCGAAGGAAATAGGCAACGTTTCGAGTCGAAACAAGAGTTTCGACCCGAAACGTCGCCTATTTCCTTCGTTCCATAGATGCTACCTCACCCGCTGAGTTTCTCCAGCAATTTTGTCTACCTTCGGTTTTCCAGCATCTGCAGTTCCTTCTTAAACAGGTTCTCAGAACCGATCTGTTTCACTGCTGTCCAGAGACGGAATTCCGACTTCCTTGCGGGTCTGTCCTTAATTAGGCTCCAGACTGACTGATGTGATGCCTGTAAAAATCATCTCCAGTTCAGGAATGCGCGGTAAATTGCGGGGATTGCCAGGTGCCCGCTGAAGGATTTACAAAAAGTTACACAAGCTTTCACTTGGGGATAAAAATTACCTCCCATGTTATCGGCGAGTCGGAGCAGGCACCGGCGTGAGAGGAATGCACTTAAGGTTCAGCTTTCCTCCGGGTTTGATCTGGGAGCGTTTGATCCGAGACTCGTTATAAAACTCTAGCTAATATGCCCTTCGAGTGCATGTTTAAACTGGGACCCTGGTCACTGTTTGGGACAGTGGAAGTGACACCTCGAAGCAAGCAGCCAGGCTTATGACAGGTTTACCTGCGGTTCGTGAAACCAAGGACTGGGTCTGTAAGCTTCGCTCTCTCCCATGGAGCAGGGATACCTGTAGGCGGAGTACACCGGGATCCGCAGGTCTGTCCGGTACAGTGTGGCGAAGTGATAGTGGTTCTTGAAGCGCTGACAGATCCTGAGCCGGCTTCTGCCGAGGAATCCCTGCGGCGGGATGTTGTTCTGAAAGAACCAGCCACACTCCTGGAAATCCTGCACCACTTTGCCCCGCACCGTCCCGGGGCAACCGGCCGCCCACACCAAGGACAAGAGGAGAACGGGCGCCACCATGTCAAAGAACTGTCTTTCCCGGTTTAAAAATGCCTTCCGCCGTTCCGTCTTGTGCTGCATTGGCAAATATGACCCCACTTCCTCTGGTGTTTACCACAGCTGACGAGAACTTTCCCTCCCTCCCCCAAAGCGCTCAATCAAGGGACAACTGCTTCT
This sequence comes from Malacoraja senta, assembly GCA_038087875.1. Taxonomy (NCBI): domain Eukaryota; kingdom Metazoa; phylum Chordata; class Chondrichthyes; order Rajiformes; family Rajidae; genus Malacoraja; species Malacoraja senta. The sequence goes on from CM075978.1 coordinate 107,056,178, forward strand.
CAAACCAGTCCCCGTCCTTCTATGGCGGATTTTACTGTAAGATTGAACTGTCCCCCCCCCCCCCTCCCCTTCCATTTAGACTAGAGATACGGCGTGGGAAAAGTTGATTCGACCAGCGATCCCCCGTACACTATCCTACACACGAGGGACAATTTACAATTTTACCAAAACCAATTAACTTATAACCCTGTTTAAGAAGGAACTGCAGATGCTGGAAAATCGAAGGTACACAAAAATGTTGGAGAAACTCAGCGGGTGCAGCACCAGCATTTTTGTGTACCTTCTAACTTATAACCCTGTACGTGTTTGGAGTGTGGAAGGAAACCAGAGCACTCGGGGAAACCCCACACAGTCACGGGGAGAAGGTGCAAAGTCCATACAGACAGCAGCCGTAGTCAGGATCGAACCTGGGTCTCTGCCGCTGTAAGGCAGCAACTCTGCCGCTGCTGCACTGTGCCAACTATTTTATTTTATTTCCATAGAACATTCAGTCCATCTAGACTATGCCGGATCACAAGGCAACACACATTCCACATTAATTTTTCATGTGACCTATTCTGCCTACATTTCTATAAACTCCCCTGATTCCACAACTCACCCACACATCGGTGCCGTTCACTGCAATCCCACGCCTTTGTTCTGCGAGAGGAAATCGGCGCACTCGGGGGAAACCCACACGACCACAAGGAGAACATGCAGACTCCACACAGACAGCGCTCGAGGTCAGGATCGAACCGGCTCGCCGCTATCTGGAGCTGTGAGGCGGTGGCCCTCCGTTCTGCACCATATCCCCCCACCCAGCCACCTTCTCTCCTCTCAACAACAGCTTCCCTTTGTAACCCCCCCCCCTAACAAACAGGAGTCCTAACAGGCCTTTTGACCTCTCCACCTTTCTCCAACAGGATGGCATTCAGTCGCTGCCACTGTTTCCCGTACTTTCCTCAAATCCCTTGATTTCCACCCATATCCAGACATCTATTTATCTCAGTTGAATGGAATCATAGAGCCACAGTCATATGGCACAGAAACAGGCCCTTCACACAACTCGTCCATGCCAGCCAAGATGCGTCTATAAACTAATCCCACTTAGACGCATTTGGCCAGTATTCCTTTAAATAAAAAAAACATAAAGTGCTGGCGTAACTCAGCAGATCAGGCAGCATCTCTTGAGCATCTGAATGGACAACATTTTGTGTCGGGACCTTTTTTGGGCCTAACTGTGGTAGGATGGAGAAAGCTAGAAAGGAAGTGGGGGCAGGACAAAACCTGGCAAGGATACGTGGAAGAAATGGAAACAAAGAACTGCAGATGTTGGTTTATACCAAAAATGGACACAAAGTGCTGGAGTAACTCAGCGGGTCAGGCAGCATCTCTGGAGAAAAAGGATGGGTGATGTTTTGGGTCAAGATCCTTCATCATACTGAATGTAGGAGGGGGTGGCGAAGAACTGGAGGCAAGAAAAGACCAGGACCATTCTGGGCCGGCAAAAAAAATGACCTCAGGCAGGGTGGAGCCCTGGTAGGCCCACTGTTGGCTAGGGAAGCTGTGATCTCAAGAGGGATACAATGTGGTGAACTGTTGAACTGGTTAAACAAAAGGGCGGAGGAAGGAGGCAAGGGGAAAGGGGATTGTTAATAGAAGTTACTTAAAAATTAGAGAATTCAATGTTCAAACTACTGGGTTGTAAGCTACCCAAGCAAAATATGAGGTGCCATGCCTCCAATTTGTATGTGGCATCACTCAGTCCATGGAAGAGGCCCAGGACAGAAAGGTCAGTATGGGAATGGGAAGGGGATTTGAAATGTTTGGCAACCAGGAGATCGCGTAGCCCTTGGCGGACTGAGCACAATTGTTCATCAAAACAGTTGCCAAGTCTGTGTTTGATCTCGCTGAAGTTTAAGGAGCCCACATCGGATGCAGTAGATGAGGTTAGAGGAGGTGCTGGTGAACCTCAGTCTTATCTGAAAGGACAGTCAGGGTCCCTGGATAGAGTCGAGGGAGGTGGTATAAGAACAGGTGGTGCATCTACTGTGGTTGCAGGGGAAAGTCCCTGGGGAGGGGGTGGTCAGACAGAGGAATTGTGAGTAAGGTATAGCATCTTTGCAAGAGGCAGGGTGGGAAGTTGGGTAAGATAACTGTGTGTGTGGATATAGGTGAGGGGAGTGTCCTGAGAGAGGAGAGTGTCAGTGAGTGAGATGGAATGGAGTGTGAAAGAGAGATGAGATAGAGAGACAGATGGAGATGGAGTACCAGTGAGAGAGAGAGAGAGAGAGAGAGAGAGAGAGAGAAAGAGAAAGAGAAAGAGAAAGAGAGAAAGAGAAAGAGAGAAAGAAAAAGAGAAAAAGAGAAAAAGAGAAAAAAGAGAGAGAGAGAGAGAGATAGAGAGAGAGAGAGAGAGAGAGAGAGAGAGAGAGAGAGAGAGAGAGAGAGAGAGAGAGAGAGAGAGAGAGAGAGAGAGAGAGAGAGAGAAAGAGAGAGAGTGGAAGCATTTCAATGTGACATGACATGTAGACACAGACAGCACACAGGGGAATTTGGGGAGAGCACCACTAAAAGGGGAATTAGAGGAGAGCACCAGTAAATGGGGAGTTAGGAGAGAGCACCAGTAAATATCAGAGCAGGGAGTGTCAGTGAGAAGGAGAGAGAGATAGAGGGTCTCAGTGAGACAGACGGAGTGTGTCAGCGAATGAGATGGAGTGCATGAGTGAGACGGGATATATTGTTGTGCGATATGTGGAGTGTGTCAGAGAGTGATAGGGTGTCAGTGAGAGAGATGGTGTGTCAGTGACTGAGAGAGATGGAGTGTGTCAGTGAGCCAGAGAGAGATGGTGAGTGAGTGAGAGATGGAACGTGTCAGCGACAAAAATATGGAATGTGTCAGTGAGTGAGAGAGGGACGGATTATGTCGGTGAGAGAGAGAGTGATATGGAGAGATACAGTGTCAGTGAGGGCAATGTGGCATGAGTTAGTGAGAGAGATTGTCAGTGAGAGTGTCAGTGAGAAAGAGTGCATCAGCGAGTGAGCGATAAAGTGTGTCAGTGAGTGAGAACAAATGGGGTTGACGGTAAAAGAGAGAGAGAGAGAAAAAGAGAGAGCGTTAGAGAGAGAGAGAGAGATAAAGAGGGAGAGAGAGATAAAGAGGGAGAAAGAGAGAGATGGATTGTGTCAATGAGATAGATGGTGTCATTGGAGTTTGATAGTGGAAGAGAGAAAGAGAGAGAGAGAGCGGGGGAGATGGAGTATTTCAGTGAGAGAGATAGTTGGAGTATTTCAGTCAGTGACATGTATTGTGCAGTGTATAAGGAGGGATGGAATATGTCAGGGAATGAGTCAGTGAAAGTCAGATAGAGAGATTGAGTATCAGAGGAGCAAGAAGAATATTAACAGTAGTGAATATTAGGGAGCTCGCAACATTTTCAGTTTTTATTTCAGAGTTGCAGCATCTGCGGGGGTCATGAAACCCATGTGATCACAAGGAGAACGTGTAGACTCCACACACAAAGACAGCACCCAGGGTCGGTATCGAATTGAGGAATTAGGGGCAAGCACCAGTAAATGGACAATTCAAGGAGGGCACTAGTAAATAGGATTTTAGAGAACACCTGTAAATGGGGCATTGGGGGAGGGCACCAGTAACTGGGGAATTAGGTGAGAGCAACAGTAAATGGGGATTATGTGAGAACACCAGTAGAGGGAGATTAGGGGAGAACCAGTAAAGGGGGAATAACACAAGAGCAGGGGTGTCAGTGAAAGAGAGACATGGAGTGCACCAGTGAGGGAGATGAAGGATGGCAGTGGGAAAGATGGTGTGTCACTGAGAAATGGATTCAGTTAGGATCAGAGGTGCAGGTGAGGTGCTTGTGCAGGATTCCCAAAAAGTTAATCTGCAAGTCGAATCGGTAGTAAAGAAAGCACTCAATGCTAGCATTTATTTCAAGAGGGCTTGTATACAAAAACAGGGATGTAATGTTGAGGCTCTATAAGGCGCTGGTAAGGCCGCATTTGGAATATTGTGAACAATTTTGGGCACCATATCTGAGGAAGGATGTGCTGGCTCTGGAGAGGCTCCAGCAGAGGTTTACAAGAATGATCCCAGGAATGAGTAGGTTAACCTATGATGAGTGTTTGTCGGCATTGGGCCTGTACTCGCTGGAGTTTAGAAGAATGAGAGGGGACCTCATTGAAACATACCGAATAGTGAAAGGCTTGGTTAGAGTGGATGTGGAGAGGATGCTTCCACTAGTGGGAGAGTCTAGGACCAGAGGTCATAGCTTCAGAATTAAAGGACGTTCTTTTAGGAAGGAGATGAGGAAACATTTCTTTAGTCAGAGGGTGGTGAATCTGTGGAATTCTTTCCCACAGAAGGATGTGGAGGCCAAGTCAGTGGATATTTTTAAGGCAGAGATAGATAGATTCTTGATTAGTACAGTTATCAGAAGTTATAAGGAGAAGGAAGGGGAATGGGGTTAGGAGGGAGAGATAGGTCAGCCATGATTGAATGGCAGACTTGATGGGCCGAATGGCCTAATTTTACTCCTATTCCTTATGACCTTATGAAATGGACCCTTTTGCCCAACGTCCATGCCAACCAAGATGCCCATCTAAGGCACGAACAAGGTCTACGAATGTTCTTGCTACATAGAATCATGTAACAGGGGGAAATACCATTAGGTCCACTGAATCCATGCTGAGCTGTCAGTCAGTCCATTTGCAGGATTTCCCCACAGGTTTAAGTAGTAGATTGCCACAGTCACAAAATGCCTCAAGGATACTCTTGACTAATCTGGGGATAGCTGATTAACGCTTTATGAATGCAAGTGGTGATTTTCTCATAAAGGAGCCAATTTGCGCCAGTTGTTGTAAAGGAAAAAAGCAATAGGTTGGAGGAAACTACAGTTCCCGGCAAACACTGGAATGCTAACAAACCACCATTTCAGGTTCAAAGGGACATCCCATGTAAAACGGGTGATGTCATCCGGCGCAATGCAGTGTTTTGTTTGCCTCCCCACTGGCCACCTGACAGCGAGCTGTTGTGTCCCGATTTGAGAGCGGTTTGCATTGGGAGCAGTGGATGGGAAACGTCTCCGTTAAACTCCCCTCCAGTCTGAGCTGTGAATGACGAGTCGCGGTGCCCAAGGACCAGGGCAGGGACAACGCCTACTCTCTCTCTCTCTCTCTCTCTCTCTCTCATCGAGATAGGAAGCAGCACTGAACGAGGCAGCATCTCCCACTGGCCCGGCGCACAGCTCGATCTTCAGCAAGGAGATGAAGCTCACTCAGGGGGCCGCTGGTCTGCTCTGGTTCCTGCTCTTCCATCTCCGGACGGTGGGTGGGAAAGTGGTCAAGGATTTCCAGGAATGCAGCTGGTTCTTCCAGGGTAAGGTCCCACCCCAGGGATTCGAAAACAACAGCTCAGACAACCTGGTCAGGATCTGCCAGAAATACAAGGACCACTATCATTTCGCCACGTTGTACCGGACGGACTTGCGGATCCCGGTCTATTCCGCCTACAGGTATCCCTGCTCTATGGGCGAGGAGGAAGAAGCTCACAAACCCAGTCCGTGGTTTCACGAACCGCAGGTAAACATGTCCCCGACTTGTCTGGTCGCATTTCTGAAAGAACAAAGGAAAAAAAACGTTCCGATCGAATCCACGTCAAACATGACATCCACAAATTAACAATCAAAATACTAGGGGATTGGGGTAGAGACGTTAAGGATAAACTCTGCGCTGCCTTCGTCATCGGAGCTGACAGATTTAAGATTACTCTCATAAGGGGAGTTGATCGGTGTGTTTACAGGGTGACCTCTTGTTATTCGAGCAGGTGCCGTACGAAAGGCAGTACAAGTGACATCCCAAAGAAAATTGGATCAATAATTAAAAAGGAAAAAAAAGCAGCACATTGGAGGGGGGGGGGGGGGGTGGGGGGGAGAAACTGGGACTAAATGGTGGGTCGATACAACGATAAATAATGAATGAATTAAAAATAGTGTTAATTACAATTGGCAATTAATTGTGAAACAGGTTTTTGTTGCAAATTAATGACTGGAGCATGGGAAAAGGTAAGTGTTTGGGGATGGTGCAGTGATTCAAGAGTATGTCCAGCACAGTGGGGAGATGTGTAGGGAGGAACTGCAGATGCTGGTTTACACCTAAGATAGGCATAAAATGCTGGAGTAACTCAGCGGGATAGGCAGCATCTGTGGAGAGAAGGAATGGGTGACGTTTCGGGTTGAGACCCTTCTTCAGACCGAAACGTCACCCATTCCTTCTCTCCAGAGATGCTGCCTGTCCCGCTGAGTTACTCCAGTCTTTAGCGTCTATCTACAGTGGGAGATGTGTAGGAAGGAACTGAAGATGCTGGTTTACACCGAAGACAGACGCAAAACGACACAGGCAGCGTCGCTGGAGAGATGTCACCCAATCCTTCTCCCCAGAGATGCTGCATGTCCCGTGTAGTTATTCCTGCATTTTGTGTCTATCTACAGTGGGGAGATGACTGGCCATCGTAGAACATAGAACAGTACAGCACAGGAACAGGCTCTTCGGCCCACAATGTCTGTGCTGAGCAGAATGCCAAGAAAACGTAATCTCCTGCCATCAAATGATGCATGCACCTCCATTCCCTGCATACCCATGTGTCTTTCTAAACTGCTCCTAAATGCCACAACCATTTCTGTCTTCATCACCACTGGCAGCGTGTTCCGGAGACCCACCACCCTCTGTATAAAAAAAACATTCCTCACGCATCGTCTTTAAACTTTCACCTTAAAGCTATGCCCTCTAATATTATATTTTTCCACCCTGGGCCCTGGGTTATGTCTACGCTATCCATGTCCCTCATAATTGTATACACTCCCCTCTGGTCTCCCCTCAACTCTGGCATTCCAGAGAAAACAAGCCAACTCTGTCCAACCTCTCCTCATTGCTAATGCCCTCTAATCCAAGCATTACTCAGGTGAACCTATTCTGCACCCTCTCCAAAGCCTCCACATCCTTCTGGTAACAGGGTGACCAGAACTGCATGAAATAGTCCAAATGCAGCCTAACTAAAGTCCTATAAAAAGGCATCCTGACATCCTGATTCTTCTATTCAATGCCCCGACAAATGAAGACAAGCACACCATATGCCTTTTAAAATTCTATCTATTTGTGTTGTCACTTTAGTGGAGCTACGTACTCAAACCCCAAGATCTCTCTGTACATCAATGCTGTTAAGGGTCTTGCCATTAATTGTATACTTCTTACATTCAATCTCCCAAACTGCAACACCTCATATTTGCTTGGATTAAACTCCATCTGCCATTTTTCCATCCACATCTGTAGCTGATCTATATCCCATGGTCACAGACCTCCAACCTGAGTAACACCCTTTCACCTCAACCCTTTGTCTTCTATCAGTAAGCCAGTTCTGAATCTATATGACCAAGTCTCATGCATCTTAATCTTCTGGATCAGCCTACCATGGGGGACTTTATCAAATACCTTACTAAATCCATGTAGACAACATTCACCTCATTGATCACTTTCATCAAAAAAACTCAATCAAGTCAGTAAGACACGACTTGCAGACAAAGCTATGCAGACTGTTTCTAATTCGTTTAATCCCTTCCAAATAAGAGTAAATCCTATCCCGAAGGCTCCAGTCTAAGAACTTCCTTTCCATTGCCATCATCCATCTATGGTCTCCAGTATGGGCCTGGCATATGATGCCCCCTCCCCATGAGTGTGCACACTAAATAAGGCCGAATGTTTCAGTTTAGTCTATTGTCACGTGTAACGAGGTACAGTGAAAAGCTTTTGTTTCATGCTAACCTATCAGCGGAAAGACAATACATGATTACAATCGAGCCATTCACAGTGTACAGATATGTGATAAGGGAATAACGTTTAGTGCAAGGTAAAGCCAGTAAAGGGGAGATTTAGAAGATCACAGTTAAAATAAGAAATAGGAGTGGAGATTATAAAGTGCGGAGCGATTGTAATATGTGATTGCAGATCTGCTTCTATGGCTAGCACACAAATAATCGCGTGGCTTGGGCGCAATTTTGATAGTAGGAATGTTTCTCATCTTTGGATGATGTTGGTTTCAGATCGATGATCTAAGTTTACCGGATGAGATGGTGAACAACATAAATTCTCATGGTGAACTGCAGGCGTTGAACTCAGACTATAAGGGCGAAGAGTACCAACGAGGACACATGTATCCATTCAGTCTTAATAACAAGACAAGTGCCACAAGCACCTGCACGCTTACCAATGCAGTCCCCATGACCCAGGGGGCCAACATGAACTGGTACCATGAGGTGGAAGCTATGGTTGCAAAGCTGGCGAGAACATGCCATAAATCCGGCCGTTTAATGTACCTGGTGACAGGATCTGCCAATCCCACGGAGAAGAAACTGAAGAACAGGGTTTCAGTACCTGGATCGGTCTGGACAACTCTTTGCTGCACCTTCCCACAGGATCAGAATAACGACCCCTGTCAGAGTAGCCCCGTGAATGAAGAATTGGAAGGAGAGCACGAAGTGACGTACGACAAAGACTTTTCTTACGCATTCATGAAAGACTTGGAGTCAGAGGCAAAAGCAGAATATCTAACAGTGTCAGAGGTACAGGGCAGACTGGGTGTGGACAATATCTTCAACAGCTGTGGTACAGATAGCCAAGATGAGGGAGAGATTTCTAAAGAGATAGAAGAGCTGATAAATCAAATTAAAATGAATACAGATGTTCAGGAGATAAAAGAAGACATTATACCACAAATGCCTTCAGAAGATAACGTTGCAACTGCTGATGATGACCTGGTGATGAAACAAAATGAAACCCCTTTGGAACAGAGCAGGGAAGAGATTAACGAGGCCATTTCGCCATCTATCATAAACATACTGTTGGCTCCCTTTGAAATGTTTGCCAATGCAACAATGACCTTGGCCCATCTCATTGCAGCTGTTCTCCGAGTTTTCCAAGTTTTGGCAGTAACATGTTTAAGGATTCCTTTTGGGATCATCTACAACAGTGCCAGCTGTCTCGCCATCATGGCTAAATATTTATTTGTCACAGTCTTCTCAGTTCCACAAGATCTCTTGAGCATTATGCTCAGCATTGCATCAGACACTGCTAATGCCATCTCCTGTGTTGGCAGGTTGTTCAAATATCTCGTCAGAATTTTATAAAGTTTTGTGCAGAGACTGGTGCTTTGTGAAGGGTTAGACTTTCATATGGAGAGACTATTTGTCAATCGGTCCCAACTTCCTGGGGTCACTGATGATAACTACAACAGGATTCTACTCTTGATCAGTAAATGAAATACTATCCTTAGCCTTCACGTATAGCAGGAAGATTTTCTTCAGTTTTAATATTGGTTGACATATACCCCTCGCTAATATGGATTATCTAATCATTGGAGTGCTGTTTGAGAGCTTGTTGTGTTCAAAGTGGCTGCTGCATAACGTATATCTCAACGAGGACTACACTTCATATCTCTGTTATGAAACATTAACAATGTTCTTTCTCTTTCTGCAGATGCTGCCTGGCCTGCTGGGTTTTCCAGTAATTTCTGTTTTTAGTTCACACATCAAGCATATGCAGCATTTGCTTTGGTGTGCTTCACAAATATTTGAAATTGATTGTAAAGCAAATGGGAACATCCTAGCAACTTCAATCTTCCAGCATTTAAGTTTACAGCGCATGGAATTTCATTATTAAATTACTGCAAGGGAGAGTCTCTGAAGGGAATATTAGATTAATTATTCGCACTGATTTATGAAACCCATGCGGTTATCTACATGGCTAACTAATTTATTTCTGGAAGGATTGGGAAAGTAATGGTGAGGGTCTTGGTTCCTCTCAGCTGGCAAGCTTGTTCATGAAAAATTAAGGCTAGGTCAAAGCCCTGTGTCGACTCTGCCATCTTGCAATAATGAAGAGTAGTTAACCATTCAAAGACACTTATCTTCAATCAGACAAGATTTTGCTCCGACTATAGAAATATCAGAATGGTCAAAGAGGTTGGTCTTTGGAAAAGGTAGATAGATAGGTTTAGGAACCTTTACCTATAAGAAGGAAAGGGTCAGAAGGTATATGGCACACACAGTCCTAAGTGGGAAATATATGGCCATTGCTTCATTGTCACTGGGTCAAAATCCCAACAGCAGTATGGGAGTGCTTTTACCAAAAGAACTGCAGCAATTCAATGAGGTGGCTCTCTGTTACTGCCTCAAGATCAGCTGTGTACAGACAATAACGCTGGCTTTGCCAACAACACTCATCGCTCGAGAACAAATACTACAAATACTACACATAAGTGTTTAAGGGAGGGTTTCTGAATTTCATCAAGCAAGAAGAAACATTATGCATCAAGATCTCGGCAGCTAGTGTCAGAGACTCTGCAACATGCGGCTGGATATTAGTGCATGCCAGGCTGCTCAAAGGAATAAAACACTTATGTGCATGAAACACATAATTCAAACTGTGAAACTTAGATTTAATAATTGCTATAACAGCATTATTTTGAGAATAACGAAGAAAGTGGATAAATGCTGACAAATTCAAAACGGAAATAGATGGATATTTGAGGGGATGGGGAAGTAGGGGAACCTGTGTGAGCTTAAACTGGTCAAACAGACCATAGTGTTTTCTATTTGTTCCTTACCGTGCAAGAACCCTGAGGTCACTCAGACTTCACCTCTGTGATACTGAACGTGTTCATGATTACACTGGAAAATCGTTTCCCCGATTTAGTTTTTGTTACCTCCTATCATCACCAAAACCTCCCCAAATCTGAAATATAGAAATGTTTAATTTATTTTATTGTAATACGTAATATTGTCTGAACTCACACAAGAGTGTAAGGGGAGCAGTTGTCTGTGGTAGATGTTATCTATATGGATTTTGTGATGGGTTTGACTTATACTGTAATAAAAATCTTACAAGGATGCATGTTGTTTTTCAGTTTTGTGGTGTTTACCAAGACCAGGGATCTCCCAACTATGGGCCTTGAGCTTGACTGGTATGCAGCAACCTTTAATTTCAGGATGCAGCTTACGATTTTGGGTGGAGTCTGAGACAGACATGCATGGATGGTTGATACTTTGGGAACAACCAGGAAGAGGGATGAGACATGGAGAGAGGGTAAAGTGGGGTGGTGTGGGTGCCAGAGAAAGGTTTGTGATCACGAGTGGGATTGGAGAGAAGGGCAAGATCTGGGTAGTCGCCAGAGGCAAGGGTTGGTTAGAACTTTGAATTGAGATCTGAGGGGTGATGGTGACATGAGTAATGGAGGTTGGAGAGCTTTATTCGACCCATCATGTCTGCACTACTAATCAATAGGATCATGGCTGATCTTCTACCTTAGAAACATTTTCCAGCACCAACTCCCTATGCTTAAATCCTTTAAAATTAGAAAACCTATCAGTCCCTGTCATGAATATATTTAGCAACTGAGCATCCAAACATATATTGTATAATTAGACACCAATTAACCTACAAACGTGCATGTCTTTGGAATATGGAAGAAAACTGAAGCCCCCAGAGCAATATGGTCACAGGGAGAACGTACAAACCCCACACGGGCAGCACCAGTAGTCAGGATCGAACCCGGGTCTCTGGTGCTTTAAGGCAGCAGCTCTCTTTGCTAAGCTATAAGAGTGTGTTAGGCAAGCTGGGCAAACATGGGGCACCTCAGATGATCTACAGCTTCTCTCTTGTGCAGATACCTTCTAGCAGCACTTGAAGGCCTGTGCTCAGAAGCTGAGATTCGGATGTATTTTATTTTCACTTCCCTCACATTAACTCACAGTCAACTACATATTGATTTGGGTGCAAATTTCAGCAATGGCCAAAAATCAAGAAACTGTCAGGTTATATTGGAAATATGAAGAGATTCATAGCTATAAGGTATCTGGGTCTTGATAGGCATGGATGGAATGCGCTGAGGGGCCTGTTTCCATGCTGTATGACTCTACGAGTGCTATGTAAGATGGTGGAAAGTTTTACTTGAAAAAGACAAAGAGTTAAATCAGAAATACTCATCTGTTCAATACTTGGCAGATCTGCCTAGTATTGCTGTGACTTCATTTACTTGTTATGTATTAAGTATCACAGGACTTCTAAATATATTTTGTACAGTAATCCACACTGTATTACTGTACAAAAATAGTCCACAACTAAATTGTGACAGCCATTAGAGCTGCTGCCTCGCAAACGAGGTTCAATGTTCACTTCCATTGTAAAGTTTGCACATGCCCCCTGTGATAACATGGGTTTTCGCCAGGCATTCCAGTTCACTCTCACCCTCCAAGGACACATGGGTTGCTAGTTTAAATGGCAGCTGTACATTGCCCCGAAAATGTGAGTGAGTGGTAGAATCTGGGAGGATGGGGGAGGTGGATTGGAATATGGGAGGATAACACAGGATTAGTGCAAATGGTGTTTGATGATTGGCATGGGCCGAAGGGCCTGTTTCCATGCTGCAGGATACTGAAGAATGGTGAGACATTTATTGAGGGAGTTAATTAACCTGATACATATTCATCAAATTAAAGATAGACAAATTAAAATGGAATAGCAGATGTTTTCAAATGTATGACTTCACTTAAAAATCATTTGATTGTCCTTATGAGAAAGGCAGAATATAAATTATTTTTCATCATAACATAGTTCCATCTTAAGTCGTGGATTTTTAGATGCATTTGCTAAACAGAAGAAATGATTATTAGTTGTCCTGACATTAAAAGCTTGCATTTGCACAGTGCCTCAACCCTGCAAACATCCCTGGAGAAAACGAACAAGGAGAAAGGAAATAAAGGAATCCACACCCAGAAGCTCAGGATGCCAAAATATCATTAAAGCTGTTGCACGTTCTTGCACTCACTGGTAATAACCCACACTACAAAACTCAATTTCATCAACTCTCTGTAACTGAAAGTAGAAACACGTGTAATTAAAAGCTGCATTGCTGAATTAATTGTTTCAGTCCCTTTGCAATTTATTTGACTCCCTCGTCACCAAAGCAAGAACATTGCGATTTTTTTTTTGTCAAATGGATGACATTAAGACTTTGTGGTAATGTATTTAAGGGTATAGATGGTTTGAATTATTAAAGTGAAAGTAATGTCCATTAAACAAACCACTACTGGGATCTTGTTCTTGCAAGCTTGCTTGACCATCGCGCCAGTTCGCAGAATGACAATGCTGAGGGGTGTGGGGAGGTTGGTATTTATTTTACCATGAGAAGACCTGCCCCTTCCTGAGCAAATATTAAAAATTGTCTCCATTGGCGTTGGCAACGGCAATTTCTATCGCATTGCTGTAACAATGATTGGCCCACTGTTTGTGAAGAATGTATATATGATGGTGTATATTCCTCTGATTAATAACGGGATCTGCAATGGGTCTGCCAGCAATACCAACATTGAGAAAGGGGCGTTGGTACTGAGTACATTGCATTGGACTCAGTAGTAACAAGAGACAAGAAGGGATGTCAGCACGAGGTAATGGCTCGGGGTATGCATCTCCTCCTCCTTCCCGGGGACCCCGGCCATGTGCTGTCCTTGGACCCTGTGGAAAGGTCAGTGATTCATACAGTGTGGAAACAGGCCCTTCGACTCAACGCCCACACCGACCAACATGTCCCATCCACTCTAGTCCCACCTGCCAGATTCCGCCGATATGTGTGGTACCAACGGAATCAGACTAATCAGCGGTACACAGGCAGAATGGGTTGAACGGGAGACCCAAAGGGGGCGAAGAGCGGCAGGCCGATGACCTGGAACAGGCTGAAGACACCCACACTGGGCTGACCAGGTCCAGTTCACAGGTAAGAGAGCTGACGGTGGTAAAAGTGCGAAATTGGCAACACTCAGGTCGGAAATGTATGGCCAAGGAATTGGAAACCATTAGACACCACTGCCAAAACCCAGCTACAAATTACAACTGTAAACAGCTGTACAGACACAGTCTGGTGTTTAAATCATCTTTAATCATCAGTCATGGTGGTGCAGTACAATAGTTCATCTCTACCAGTGTAACTACGTAATATGGGAGATGAGTGTTAATATAAAGTGTACAGTAAGGTGGAGTTAGTGGTAGTACATTACTCTGATTGGTTCACATGCAAAAAACAATCTACATCCTTCCCCGTAGAGAAAAGAGTTGTTAAAACACATGCGGTTAAACATACTCACCGTACCTGTCAGGCGGTCTGCTAACCCGACCCGAACGTGTGCGGACAAACCCTTCCCCTTCCGTCCCGGAAAAGTTAGTAGGGCTGGGTGGTGAAGAACCCGAGAAAGAGAGTGCAGCGGGGGAGCCTGGAGAGGAGCGGCAGGGCGAGCATGCTGGACCAGGGGCACTGGGGAATGAGGGAACCGAACAACGCGGAGATTGCATGCTGGGGTCAGGGGGTCTGGGACAAACAATAGCAGCAGTTGTCTTGAACAACAGAGGTGGTGCATGGGGACCGGCTGAGCTGGTCGCGGTTCGTTCACGGGCAGGAGATGTTGACGGCTGAGCCGGTACAGAACACCATCGACGTTGACAAAGTAGGAACGAGGTTCCTTGGCTGGCCCCTCAACTAAACCCAGTCGGGTATGTCCAACTGCCATCTGCAGGCGGACCACTTGGCCTTGCAGTAACGGTTTAAGTTGTTTGCTCGACTTGTCATAGGAGCGATGCTGACCATCATGTTTCTCCTGAATGCGCTTCTGGACCGCAGCAGGTTTGAGCACCTGTGGCTTCAGCTGTTGCTAAGTGACGGGGAACTGGGGCCGTGTCATGCGAGACATCAGCCGCTGGGCGGGAGAGCCTAGAACACCATCCCTGGAAATGTTTCTCAGGTTTAACAGATCCAGGTAGACGTCGGAATTGGCAAGATGCGAACGTTCCATTAGCTGTTTTGCGCTGCTGACTGATTGAGTGTTGGATTGAGGGTATTCGGGGCTGCTGGTAAAATGCTGAAAGTTCCAGCGTCTGGCAAAGTGTCTAAATGCCTGACTGGTGAACTGTCTTCCGTTGTCAGTTTGCAGTTGAACTGGTATGCCGAATACAGAAAAATGTCTCTGAAGCTTTTGTATAACCATCTCAGACGTAATGGTAGGCAGCAGATCAAGTTCAAACCAATTGGAGTAGGAATCGACTAAGACTAGATAGTGTTTGCCATGCCATTCAAAAATGTCCGCAGCGAGGGACGTCCAAGGTAGTGCTGGAGCGGGTTGTTGCAGGAGAGGCTGTTGGTGAGGCGCCAAGCTGTTGCAAGTGGAGCAGGATGCCGTTTTCTCACGTAAGTATTTGGTCATTCCTGGCCAGTAAAACATGCTTTGTGCACGGGCAAGCGTGGCCTCGGTACCTGGGTGGCCTGGCCGTTGTGGACATCTTTGTAGTATTCATCTTGCAGGGATGAGGGAATCACAACTTTGTGACCCTTGACAATTATCCCGTCTTGTATCACCAATTCATCGCGGACTAAGAAGAATGGCTGTACCTCTAATGGTGTGCTGGTATGCTTTGTGGGCCAACCCCTCTTGATAATGGAGGAGAGCAGCTGTAGCGTTCTGTCAGCAGCTGTGTGCTGCGCAAGGTGAAGCAGTTGTTCCATGGGAACGAAGTCGACTTTAAGCACAGTAAGCTCGTCGCACTCAAAGGGATGTTGTTCACAGGACGCCCGTGGCGCTCGAGAGAGAGAGTGTCGGCGTTGAGCATATCTTTGCCCTTTTTGTAAACAATCTGGAAATCAAAACGCTGGAGCTGCATCATCATGCGCTGCAAACGTGCAGGCGCTGTGTGAATAGGCTTGTTCAGGATGGTGACCAGGGGTTGGTGGTCAGTTTCAATTGTAATAGTTTTCCCAAAGATAAAGTCTTTAAACTTGGAACATGTGAAAACGACAGCTAGCAGCTCCTTTTCAATTTGGGCATAGCACTGCTCAGTGTCTGTCATGGTGCGAGAGGCGTACGATACAGGTAACACGGTGCCATCAGCTGATGTTTGCAGGCAGGCTGCGCCTAAACCGTATTGCGAGGCATCACAGGTGATAGTGACTGGCAGCTTGAGGTCGAAATGCGTCAAGATGGGGGCGCTGGCTAGCTGAAGTTTTAAAGAGTCGAACACTTGTTGCTGATGCTGGTACCAGGTCCAGGCAGTGTCCTTGTGAGTGAGCTGTCTCAGTGGCGAGATAAGTTTGCTGAGGTTAGGTATGAACTTCCCAGATAATTAACCATACCCAGGAAACGCTGAAGGCTGTGTACGTCTGTGGGAGCAGGCAGTTCATTGATGGCTGCAGTCTTCTTAGGGTCTGGCTTTAACCCTTCGCAGGTGAGCACGTGTCCGACATAGGTGACCTCTGAGACACGGAACTTGCACTTCATAGGGTTGAACTTTAGGTTAATCTCATGTTCCCTGTCCAGAATCTTTTTTTAATTTGAGTCGTGCCAAGTCACAGCCATACACCAGAATGTCATCAACGATGATAGCACATGGGCAGCCTGCGAACAGCTGTTCCATAGCTCTCTGAAAAACCTCACTGGCCGACTTAATTCCAAATGGCATTCTGAGGAACTTGAATCTGCCAAATGGTGTGGCAAATGTAGTGAGGTTCGAGGACGTGTCATCTAGAGGTATCTGCCAAAACGAGCTTTTGGCATCTAGGACAGAGAACACTGTTGCGCGACCGATTTGGGCTGCAACGTCTTCGATGATTCTCATCCGATACTGTGGGCATTTAATAGCTGTGTTCAGGTCTCTTGGGTTAATGCACACACGGAGCTCGTCTTTATCTTTCTTTTTTGTAACAACCATGATGGAGACCCAGTCTGTGGGTTCACTTATTTCAGTCAGTACCCCCATGGACACCATGTGTCTCAGTTCAGCTTGAATTCTGTCACGCATAGCATGAGGTACGTGGTGAGGGGCACGGATAGCTGGGACAACAGTGGGGTCAATAGTGATTTTGTAAGTTATTAGCAACTTGCCCAGTTTGTTGTCAAACCTGATAGATCTGAGTTGGTTCGTCAGATAGGCATAACTTGTGGACAGCGCGTCCGAAGGACACTAACCCCAGGTCTTGGCACGCATGAATTCCCAACAAAGTCTCAGAGTTCGATTTTACAATGTAGAAAATCAGGTTTTTAGTGACATTGTCCACTACACACTTGAAATCAGCTTTTCCAAGAGGGTGCAGCACCTCCCCCTCCCCCCCCCCCTATCAGGGACTATCTAGACTATCAGGGACATTCACGCCCGCTTCCGTGTCCAATTTAGCAGTTAGACTTGTTATTAATGTGCACGGTAACAGCAGGGTCCAAGAGATTGCCAGATGTGCGGAGGAGAGTGTGAACAGCTGACTCAGCATATGAGATAATTGGTTTGTTCTCGTGGGCAGCTTCAAACTGTTCATGGGAGTCGGAGAATGTTGGGTCTTGCTGCACCAGGTGTAGATTAGACTCTGAATGGCATTACGGTTCCCACGAGAACGACAGCAAGCAGCAAAATGGTTCATTTTCTTACAGTAATTGCATGGTTTGCCGTTTGCTGGGCAAAACTGTCGACCTTTATTATGGAAATAGTTGCAGTTAGCGCATCTTTGCGGTGGCTCATTCACAAATCTTCGGGTGGCAGTTGACGCGGTGCGTTTAATGAAACCGGTCTGATTTATATTCATTTTCTGAGTGTCAAGCTGATCACTCAGTGGGGCTACAACCTCCAACATACGGCAGGCATGCACAGCCTGTTCAAGAGTCAGGTCAGCATTTCAGAGTAGCTCTGTTTTGAGCTTTTGATCAGACATGCCGCTAACAAGTTTGTCGCGTATTAACTAATTTGTTATCTCACCAAAGCGACATCTCGGGGCCATATACTTCAAATCACAAATGAAACGTTCTACAGGTTCATCAGGAAGCTGTTGGTGCGCAAAGAACTTTGCTCTTTCCAGAATGCGGTTCAATGGCAGGTCACATAGCTCACGGAATTTACGCTGCAGCACATGGGGGTTACGAATTGGCTCAGCTGGGACCACTACCTGACCGTTCCTGTCGAGTACAGGTGGAGCAAACTCGAAGGTTTGAGCGTGAATCATAGCCTCGGGTCCCGCCAGGTTGAGCAAAAGCGATGCCTTGACATCATCTGGATCGTTGCGATGGACGATATTGATGTAGTGCTCATAGTCAATCTCAAAGAGCCTCCATCGCTTACCTATGTCTGCATCAAAGATGAGTTGGGTTGGCTTGCGGCACGAGTGAGCCATTGTAGTAAAAGATCAATACTAATAAAATGCAAATAAAAAACGATAAACGGACGCAATGGGTAATTTCCAGCTGTCTGACACCATGTAAACAGCTGTACAGACACAGTCTGGTGTTTAAATCATCTTTAATCATCAGTCATGGTGGTGCAGTACAATACGTTGTAAGTTCATCTCTACCACCCATGTAACTACGTAATATGGGAGATGAGTGTGAATATAAAGTGTACAGTAAGGTGGAGTTAGTGGTAGTACATTACTCTGATTGGTTCACATGCAATAACCAATCTACAACAACTAATCCGCATTTTAGCGAAATGGTCAAAGCAACGAGAGCCAGAGACACAGACTGCCCTAGAGATCAGTTCAAGAACCCATTACCACCCGCTAACTTGACACTATCCTGACTACACAGCTGTGTCTCCTCCACGGTCCAACGATTCCAACCCCATGGTCCCCCAACTGCCTGCTGACCCCGGACCAGATGATTTGCCTGCTGCTTCGCCTACCCGGCCGCTGCCAAGGTCTCCATCCTCACCCTCAACACCGGTCAGACCTGCGGTATCACTCCCTTCTCCTATAGGGGGTTGCACGTACGGTAATCGGGTCAAAGGAGCCGCTCAATCCATGTGGAGGACATGGCTGCCTCGGCACATACTGTTAACACACGGAACGTGTACCTTCTTACCTGTTAAAAACCTCAGAAATTGTCATTTTTTGCGCTATAAATATTTGTGGGTAATGTCATTGAAAGCGGGAAGGTATCAGTATCTTTGCTCTGAACACGAGCACCAAGGTGTAAGCGGCCGAAGGAGCACATCCTTCGGGACAGCTCCCACTCTCCCCCCAGGGTCAGCGCTGTCTGGCCACAGCGTCCTCCGCCCCGTCTCCCCCTGTGCAGCTGCAATGTCACGGGCTGTAGGTCAGCAGCGCCCACACACAGGGCTGGGTGAAGCGGGGCCGGGGCCGTGGCCGGGGGGAGCGGGGCCAGATGGTGTGGGGCCGAATGAAGTGGGACTGAATTAAAGGCTGATAAATCCCCAGGGCCAGATAGGCTGCATCCTAGAGTACTTAAGGAAGTAGCCACAGAAATAGTGGATGCATTAGTGATAATTTTTCAAAACTCTTTAGATTCTGGAGTAGATCTTGAGGATTGGAGGGTAGCTAATGTAACCCCACTTTTTAAAAAGGGAGGGAGAGAGAAAACGGGGAATTACAGACCAGTTAGTCTAACATCGGTAGTGGGGAAAATGCTAGTCAGTTATTAAAGATGGGATAGCAGCACATTTGGAAAGTGGTGAAATCATTGGACAAAGTCAGCATGGATTTATGAAAGGTAAAACATGTCTGACGAATCTTATAGAATTTTTCGAGGATGTAACTAGTAGAGTGGATAAGGGAGAACCAGTGGATGTGTTATACCTGGAAACATAGAAACATAGAAAATAGGTCCTTCGAGCCTGCACCGCCATTCGATATGATCATGGCTGATCATCCAACTCAGTATCCCATCCCTGCCTTCTCTCCATACCCCCTGATCCCTTTAGCCACAAGGGCCACATCTAACTCCCTCTTAAATATAGCCAATGAACTGGCCTCAACTACCTTCTGTGGCAGAGAATTCCACAGATTCACCACTCTCTGTGTAAAAAATGATTTTCTCATCTCGGTCCTAAAAGACTTCCCTCTTATCCTTAAACTGTGACCCCTAGTTCTGGACTTCCCCAACATCGGGAATAATCTTCCTGCATCTAGCCTGTCCAACCCCTTAAGAATTTTGTAAGTTTCTATAAGATCCCCCCTCAATCTTCTAAATTCTAGCGTGTACAAGCCGAGTCTATCCAGTCTTTCTTCATATGAAAGTCCTGCCATCCCAGGAATCAGTCTGGTGAACCTTCTCTGTACTCCCTCTATGGCAAGAACATCTTTCCTCAGATTAGGAGACCAAAACTGTACGCAATATTCCAGGTGTGGTCTCACCAAGACCCTGTACAACTGCAGTAGAATCTCCCTGCTCTTATACTCAAATCCTTTTGTTATGAATGCTAACATACCATTTGCTTTATTCGCTGCCTGCTGCACCTGCATGCCTACTTTCAATGACTGGTGTAGCCTCCTAGCATCCTCCTCACAGCTAACACTGCCCCCCAGCTTCGTGTCATTCGCAAACTTGATGTTGCATTCAATTCCCTCATCCAGCTCATTAATATATTGTAAATAGCTGGGGTCCCAGCACTGAGCCTTGCGGTACCCCACTAGTCACTACCTGCCATTCTGAAAAGGACCCGTTTACTCCTACTCTTTGCTTCCTGTCTGCCAGCCAGTTCTCTATCCACATCAATACTGAACCCCCAATACCGTGTGCTTTAAGTTTGCATACTAATCTCTTATGTGGGACCTTGTCGAAAGCCTTCTGAAAGTCCAGATATAACACATCCACTGGTTCTCCCTTATCCACTCTACTAGTTACATCCTCGTAAAATTCTATAAGATTCGTCAGACATGATTTACCTTTCATAAATCCATGCTGACTTTGTCCAATGAATTCACCACTTTCCAAATGTGCTGCTACCCCATCTTTAATAACTGACTCCAGAATTTTCCCTACCACCGATGTTAGACTAACTGGTTTCTAATTCCCCGTTTTCTCTCTCCCTCCCTTTTAAAAAAGTGGGGTTACATTAGCTACCCTCCAGTCCTCAGGAACTACTCCAGAATCTAAAGAGTTTTGAAAAATTATCACTAATGCATCCACTATTTCTGCGGCTACTTCCTTAAGTACTCTGGGATGCAACTTATCTGGCCCTGGGGATTTATCGGCCTTTAATCCATTCAATTGACCTAACACCACTGCCCGGCTAACCTGGATTTCACTCAGTTCCTCCATCTCATTTAACCCCCGGTCCCTTGCTATTTCCGGCAGATTATTTATGTCTTCCTTAGTGAAGACAGAACCAAAGTAGTTATTCAATTGGTCTGCCATGTCCTTGTTCCCCATGATCAATTCGCCTGTTTCTGACTGCAAGGGACCTACATTTGTTTTAACTAATCTTTTCCTCTTCACATATCTATAAAAAACCTTTGCAGTCAGTTTTTATGTTCCCTGCCAGTTTTCTTTCATAATCTATTTTCCCTTTCCTAATTAAGCATTTTGTCCTCCTCTGCTGGACTCTAAATTTCTCCCAGTCCTCTGGTAGGCTGCTTTTTCTGGCTAATTTGTACGCTTCATCTTTTGTTTTGATACTATCCCTGTTATCCACGGATGCACTACCTACCCTGATTTATTCTTTTGCCAAACTGGGATGAACAATTGTTGTAGTTCATCCATGCGGTTTTTAAATGCCTTCCATTGCATATCCACCGTCAACCCTTTAAGAATCATTTGCCAGTCTATCTTGGCCAATTCACGTCTCATACCCTCAAAGTCACCTTTCTTTAAGTTCAGGACCCTTGTTTCTGAATTAACAATGTCACTCTCCATCCTAATGAAGAACTCAACCATATTATGGTCACTCTTGCCCAAGGGGCCACGCACAACAAGACTGCTAACTAACCCTTCCTCATTACTCAATACCCAGTCTAGAATAGCCTGCTCTCTTGTTGGTTCCTCTACATGTTGGTTTAGAAAACTATCCCGCATACATTCCAAGAAATCCTCTTCCTCAGCACCCCTGCCAATTTGATTCACCCAATCTATATGTAGATTGAAGTCACCCATTATAATTGTTTTACCTTTGTTGCACGCATTTCTAATTTCCTGTTTGATGCCATCCCCAACTCCACTACTACTGTTAGGTGGCCTGTACACAACTCCCACTAGCGTTTTCTGCCCCTTAGTGTTTCGCAGCTCTACCCATATCGATTCCACATCCTCCAAGCTAATGTCCTTCCTTTCTATTGCGTTAATCTCCTCTCTAACCAGCAACGCGACCCCGCCTCCTTTTCTTTTCTGTCTATCCCTCCTGAATATTGAATATCCCTCGATGTTCAGCTCCCAGCCTTGGTCACCCTGGAGCCATGTCTCTGTGATCCCAACTATATCATATTCATTAATAACTATCTGCACATTCAACTCATCCACCGTATTACGAATGCTCCTTGCATTGATACAAAGCCTTCAGGCTTGTTTTTACAACACTCTTACCCCTTATACAATTATGTTGAAAAGTGGCCCTTTTTGATTTTTGCCCTGGATTTGTCTGCCTGCCACTTTTACTTTTCACCTTGCTACCTATTGCTTCTACCCTCATTTTACACCCCCTTGCCTCTCTGCTCTTGCACCCAACCCCCTGCCACATTAGTTTAAATCCTCCCCGACAGCACTAGCAAACACTCCTCCATGGACATTGGTTCCATTCCAGCCCAGGTGCAGACCATCCTGTTTGTACTGGTCCCACCTCCCCCAGAACTGGTTCCAATGCCCTAGAAATTTGAATCCCTCCCCCTTGCACCATTTTTCAAGCCACGTATTCATCTGCAATATCCTCCTATTTCTACTCTGACTAGCCCGTGGCACTGGTAGTAATCCAGAGATTATTACCTTTGAGGTCCTACTTTTAAGTTTATCTCCTAGCTCCCTAAATTGACCTTGTAGGACCTCATCCCTTTTTTTACCTATATTGTTGGTGCCAATGTGCACCACGACAACTGGCTGTTCACCCTCCCCCTCCAGAATGTTCTGCAGCCGTTCAGTGACATCCCTGACCCTTGCACCAGGGACGCAACATACCATCCTGGAGTCTCGTTTGCGGCCGCAGAAACGCCTATCTATTCCCCTTACAATTGAATCCCCTATTACTATTGCCCTTCCACTCTTTTTTCTCCCCTCCTGTGCCGCAGAGCCGCAGAGCCACCCATGGTGCCATGAACTTGGCTGCTGCTGCCTTCCCCTGATGAGCCATCTCCCCCAACAGTATCCAAAATGGTATATCTGTTTAGGAGGGAGATGACTGCAAGGGACTCCTGCACTACCTGCCTACTGCTATGCTGGCTATTGGCCACCCGTTCCCTTTCTGTCCTCTTACCTTTTACCTGCGGTGTGGCCAACTTACTGTACGTGCTATTCACGACTTTCTCAGCATCGTGGATGCTCCAGTATGAATCCAACCGCAGCTCCAATCGTTCAATGCGGTCTGCCAGGAGCTGCAGCTGGACACACTTCCTGCAAACGTAGTCACCAGGGACACCGACCATATCCCTGATCTCCCACATGTTGCAGGCTGAGCAAACCATGGGGCCAATCTCCACTGACATAGCTTACTCCCAAATTAAATCAACTCCCTCACACTATAAAAATCTTTATTCTTTAAACTGTACCTTTACTAATAAATACTGTACCCTTAACTCACAGAACCCTCAACTCACTGAACCCGAAACTCACAGAACCCTAAACTCACAGAACCCTAAACTCACAGAACCCTTAACTCAACTCACTGAACCCTCAACTCACTGAACCCTCAACTCACAGAACCCTCAACTCACTGAACCCTCAACTCACTGAACCCTCAACTCACTGAACCCTCAACTCACTGAACCCTCAACTCACAGAACCCTCAACTCACTGAACCCTCAACTCACAGAACCCTCAACTCACTGAACCCTCAACTCACTGAACCCTCAACTCACTGAACCCTCAACTTACTGAACCCTCAACTCACTGAACCCTCAACTCACTGAACCCTCAACTCACAGAACCCTCAACTCACTGAACCCTCAACTCACAGAACCCTCAACTCACTGAACCCTCAACTCACAGAACCCTCAACTCACTGAACCCTTAACTCACAGAACCCTAAACTCACAGAACCCTTAACTCACTGAACCCTGAACTCACTGAACCCTTAACTCACTGAACCCTCAACTCACTGAACCCTCAACTCACTGAACCCTCAACTCACTGAACCCTCAACTCACAGAACCCTCAACTCACTGAACCCTCAACTCACTGAACCCTCAACTCACTGAACCCTCAACTCACTGAACCCTCAACTCACAGAACCCTCAACTCACTGAACCCTCAACTCACAGAACCCTCAACTCACTGAACCCTCAACTCACTGAACCCTCAACTCACTGAACCCTCAACTCACTGAACCCTCAACTCACTGAACCCTCAACTCACTGAACCCTCAACTCACAGAACCCTCAACTCACTGAACCCTCAACTCACAGAACCCTCAACTCACTGAACCCTCAACTCACAGAACCCTCAACTCACAGAACCCTAAACTCACAGAACCCTGAACTCACTGAACCCTGAACTCACTGAACCCTTAACTCACTGAACCCTTAACTCACTGAACCCTTAACTCACTGAACCCTTAACTCACTGAACCCTCAACTCACAGACCCTCAACTCACAGAACCCTCAACTCACAGAACCCTCAACTCACAGAACCCTCAACTCACAGAACCCTCAACTCACAGAACCCTCAACTCACAGAACCCTCAACTCACAGAACCCTCAACTCACAGAACCCTCAACTCACAGAACCCTCAACTCACAGAACCCTCAACTCACAGAACCCTCAACTCACAGAACCCTCAACTCACAGAACCCTCAACTCACAGAACCCTCAACTCACAGAACCCTTAACCTGAAAGCAGAAATACAAACCTGGGGTTGCACCCAATCAGCTGCTTCCTCTGGTCCTCTTCCACCAATCAGAGGCTCCCACCAGACCCCTTCTCTGGAAGTGAGATGGAACGCTGCAGATTTGGGTAACTCCTCCTCTCACCAATAGCTCCCCGGGCCTCTGTGAAAGCAAGCCCCGCGCTCGATTTATAACTCACCGCCCAGGTAATTCCTCCTCTCACCAACGGCTCCCCGGGCCTCTCAGAAGGCTTTCGACAAGGTCCCACATAAGAGATTAGTATGCAAACTTAAAGCACACGGTATTGGGGGTTCAGTATTGATGTGGATAGAGAACTGGCTGGCAGACAGGAAGAATAGAGTAGGAGTAAACGGGTCCTTTTCAGAATGGCAGGCAGTGACTAGTGGGGTACCGCAAGGCTCAGTGCTGGGACCCCAGCTATTTGAATGCAACATCTCCAAGTTTGCGGATGACACGAAGCTGGGGGGCAGTGTTGGCTGTGAGGAGGATGCTAGGAGGCTGCAAGGTGACTTGGATAGGTTGGGTGAGTGGGCAAATGCCTGGCAGATGCAGTATAATGTGGATAAATGTGAGGTTATCCACCTTGGTGGCAAGAACAGGAAAGTAGACTATTATGCAACGAGACCTGGGTGTCATGGTACACCAGTCATTGAAAGTAGGCATGCAGGTTCAGCAGGCAGTGAAGAAAGCGAATGGTATGTTAGCATTCATAGCAAAAGGATTTGAGTATAAGAGCAGGGAGGTTCTACTGCAGTTGTACAGGGTCTTGGTGAGACCACACCTGGAGTATTGCCTACAGTTTTGGTCTCCTAATCTGAGGAAAGACATTCTTGCCATAGAGGGAGTACAGAGAAGGTTCACCAGACTGATTCCTGGGATGGCAGGACTTTCATATGAAGAAAGACTGGATAGACTCGGCTTGTACTCGCTAGAATTTAGAAGAATGAGGGGGGATCTTATAGAAACTTACAAAATTCTTAAGGGGTTGGACAGACTAGATGCAGGAAGATTGTTCCCGATGTTGGGGAAGTCCAGAACAAGGGGTCACAGTTTAAGGATAAGGGGGAAGTCTTTTAGGACCGAGATGAGAAAAACATTTTTCACACAGAGAGTGGTGAATCTGTGGAATTCTCTGCCACAGAAGGTAGTTGAGGCCAGTTCATTGGCTATATTTAAAAGGGAGTTAGATGTGGCCCTTGTGGCTAAAGAGATCAGGGGGTATGGAGAGAAGGCAGGTACAGGATACTGAGTTGGATGATCAGCCATGATCATATTGAATGGCGGTGCAGGCTCGAAGGGCCGAATGGCCTACTCCTGCACCTATTTTCTATGTTTCTATGTTTCTATGACTGGGGCCGGATGAAGCGGGACTGGGTGGAGCGGGGCCGGGGCCGGCGGGAGCGGGAACGCGGCTCTGGGCAACGTCAGCTGCAGCAGAGTTGGGGACGGTCTGCTCCCTCCGCCCACCCAGAGTAACTGACCACGCTGCACCGACACCCCAACCTCTTCCTCCCCCCCACCACCTCCTCCTCCTCCTCCTCCCACCTCCGGCCGCGGGATAGATGCCCCGGGGTCCACGAGTGTGCAACCAGTCCAGATGCTGGGCCAGAAGAAGGGCCCGCTGTGCTGGCAGCCATAGTAAATGCTTACCTGCAGTTCACCGCGTGTACTCCAGTTGGCATTGTGTGGCAACAGTACGGGTCACGGGTCGTGACCTCGATTGCGTGCAACCTCCCTATTCAATCTCCGGTGAAGGTAGAAAACGGTGGATATCGTACGCGTGCAGATCGCGTCTGCAAGCCAAATCTGTCTGTTTAAGAAGGAACTGCAGATGCTGGAAAATCAAAGGTAGACAAAAATGCTGGAGAAACTCAGTGGGTGAGGCAGCATCTATGGAGCAAAGGAAATAGGCGACGTTTCGGGTCGAGACCTTTCTTCAGACTGAACTGTCTGTGAACTGTCTTCTCATTTGCTGCTCTCAGCGCACAGTACATAAAGTAAAGTGCACGCCTTCATATTGGTGTTTTTTTCTATATACTCCACTATATGCTTGTTTAATTATAATTTGATTATTTCAAGAGGAAGGATGCAGATCAACCATATTAATCTCTGTCAATGTAACCTTCACCACATATATTATGCATGATACATATTCCACCATGTAATCCAGTTCGGGATTTGAGTAAGGAATGCAGTTACTGATAACAACCCTGTTCATCCCTGAGCTCGGCAGTCCGCAAGATGTTGCAACGAGTGCAACAGCATGTATTATTCTCTCTGCATTGGTTTCAATAAAAGCTTTGTGGTTCATCTATAGGCTGTGGGCCAAGCATCGAAAATGTATCTTTTAATTTAATGTCCGGGAACTACTTGAAATTTTGCACAGATTTAGATAAAATATGATTGAGAAGGAAGTCATAACTCGTCAGTGCCAAAAGTTGCACATTAATTAATTAAGCTAATTAGAAAATGAGATCGAAAAAGTAAGCGCCATCTAGTGTTCAATGCTCATATTACTCCATGGGGAACCTAATTCCGTGCTGTTGTCTATTTAAACCATATAGAAGAAGGGTTTCGGCCCGAAACGTTGCCTATTTCCTTCGCTCCATAGATGCTGCTGCACCCGCTGAGTTTCTCCAGCACTTTTCTCTACCTATTATTATACCACACATATATATATGACTTGGAAATATGACTATATGACTGTGATTATATATAATTATATATAATTATATTATATATAAAATAATATAATTAATATAATTGTGTGCGTATTTTGAATGTGACTGCCGCAGAGGTCCTGCTCCTGAACCCACCTAATTAATGGGTGAGGGCAGTTCCTGTGGGTTCCCCCATTTACTAAATCTCACTGACTGCATAGTGGAGGTCATGGCCATGGTGGGATTGGGGCAGTGCCAGGCTGGGGGAATGCGGGCATCTTCCACTGAGAGGAAAATGCCTAACCCTAACTCGCCCCCCTTCCAGAGCTGCCCACGGCTGGAGCTGGAGCCGCTTTGGGACCGGCTGCGGGCTCCGTATGTGTGGCCGCTCTGCAAGTCGACCTCGGCCAGCATGCCCTTCTGGATCATCATGGTGATGATGGTGGGGAGCAGCACTGCCCTGCACGCCACTCGGGCCGCCTTCAGCACCCCCATAGCGCCGGCTCCGTCAGTCCGCCCGCTCACTCGCTGCAACACTGGCCGGCCGACAGTCTGACCAACCACTTGCAGCACTCACTGGCAGCCGGACAGCCTGACCAACCCCTCGCAGCACCCACCGGCGGCCCGAAAGCCCGACCAACCCCACGCAGCACCCACCGGCGGGCCAACAGCCCAACCGATCCTTCACAGCATCCACCTGCCTACCAACAGCCCGACCGACAGACTGAACGACTGATTGACTGACTGACTGAACGACTGACTGACCGACCGACGAGCGACCGACCGACCGACCGACCGACCGACTGACTGACTGACTGACTGATTGACCGACCGACCGACTGACTGACTGACTGACTGACCGACCGACTGACTGACTGACCGACCGACTGACTGACTGACTGACTTCTGACTGACTGACCCTAATCCTAAACCTAGCTCTACATTTATTATTTATCTTTTTTTTTTAACAGTTCACATCATAACTTTACAAAGATAAATCAATTGTAAAACAAAATTATCAGTAAGGTTACCATTACCTTTATTCCTTCGAAACCTTGCTGTTGTTTTGATGTAATTAGGAGGCAACCATGATCCCAGAGTGCTCGCTGCCTAGCTACCATGAAACAAAGATTGATTGGACAATTAAGGGCCTGTCCCACTTGGGCGTCACAAGCGCATCACGCAGGTGGCGCGCGAGGATTTTGAGAATCCCAAAATCACTGCCTACGCCACCACGTCTCACCATACGCCATGCGCGCGTAATGCACGCCATGCGTGCGTCGTGACATGTAAATGATGTTGCGTAAATGATGTGCAAATGACACCCAAGTGGGACAGGCCCTTTACTACTCGGAAAATTTGAGGTTTTTCTCATAGTTTAAAAATATGTGTAGGTTTTGTTCTTGACGCGTTTCAAGTATGATTTCTATAATATTTTTACACAATATGTTAAAAATTCAGGTAGGTACATGATTTAGGTCACAAACTTAAACGAAAAAGCACCTCAGCCCACAGCCTGCTAATACTTTGTAATATTTTGATTACAAAACACAATCTACAACCCGAAACTCTCTGTAAAAGCTGAGCATAATCCCATCAATTCTCCTCACTGATCCGCTTCTAAAACCATTCCTGCAGTGTCCCCTCAGCGACAGGGCTCTAAGTTTCCTGTCCTCAGATCCACCCACACTATTCTTACACTTCCATGTACCCATCTAAAAGCCTCTTAGATGCCTCCACCACCACTCGTGGCAATGCATTCCAGCGCCCACCACTCTCTGTGCAAACAACTTGTCCAGCACATCTCCATTAAATTTCACCCTCTCACCTTCTCGCTATGCCCTATAGTGTTGGACATTTCCACTTTGGGGAAAAGGTTCTGACTGTCTACCCATGCCTCTCATAATATTATATACCTATCATCTCCTCTCAACCTCCCATGTTTCAGAGAAAAGAATACAAGTTTATTCAACGTTATTGCAACCCTTTAATCTAGGCAGCATTCTGGTAAACCCTCTTTGCACCCTCTCCAAAGCCTCCACGTCCTTCCTTTAATGGGGTGATCAGAACTACATGCAATACTCCAAATGCAGAATGACCAAAGACATTATAGAGCTGCTTTGGGACTTCCTGACATGTTCTATGCCCCAAGCAATGAAGGCAATCATACTGTACACCGTCTTTGGATGGGATGACCCTAGCGATCACATACTAATTCAACTTTGTATCACATTTCTTGCCTCTAACATTTATATCTGCTTGATGATATCTGATGTTCATCCTCTGAGACATGGGCATAATGTTGGTGAGGGTCCACGATTTAGTTCTTTCACCATGGTTCAACAAGAAGGGTTCAGGTGACCTCTGTGTACGCCCATCCTCTGTAATCATCACTGATGACTGGATTATTCCCAACTTCTTCACATAGCTCCTTGCTCATTTCATCTGACCCAGTAGATAGATCCAACAGACACTGATCAAAATGCAAAGTGCTGGACTAAGTCTACAGGTCTGGCAACATCTGTTGGGAATATGGATTAGCAATACTTTGAATTGGGACTGGAACAAAGACTGTGTGGTAGACCTTGTTTAGGAGTAATATAGTTTAGGATACAACGTGGAAAGATGCCCTTCAGCTCAATGAGTCCACGCTGATCAGCTATCTCCATTACACTATCATACACTACACACTAGGGACAATTTACAATTTTTACCAAAGCTAATTAACCTACAAATCTGTACATCTTTGGAGCGTGGAAGAAAACCGGGGCACCTGGGGAAAACCCACGTAGTCATAGGGAGAACTTACAAACTCTACATGCAGCACCCATAGTCAGGTACGAACCTAGGTGTAAGGCAGCAATGCTACCGCTGCTCCACCATGCTACCCTTCATGCCATACAGGTACATAATTCCCCAAAATTGTGTCAGATAGATAGGATGGTAAAGGTGTTTTTTGTTGTATTAACTATATTCATCAATTAATTTAGTATGGAAGATGGGACGTTATATTTCAGTTGTACAAGACATTGGTGAGGCTGCGTTTGGAATATTGTGCTCAGTTTTGGTCACCCTGCTACATAAAGGGTGTCATTCAGCTGGAAGTGCAAAGAAGATTTGCACGGATGTTGTCAGAACTGGAGGGCCCAAGATATAGGGAGAGGTTTGGCAGACTACAACTTTATTCCTTGGAATGCAGGAGGCTGAGGGGTGACCTTATAGATGTGCTTAAAATCATGAGGGGAATAGGTGGCGTGAAGGCTGTCTTCTACTCAGAGAATGGGAATCAGGAACTAGAGGACATAGGTTTAAGGTGAGGGGGGGAAGGTTTAATAGGAACTCAACATTTTCACTATGAGGGTGGTGGGTATATGGAACAAACTACTAGAAAAGGCAGGTATTACAACAATATTTAAATTATACTTGGACAGGTACATGGATGGGAAAGGTTTCAAGGGATAAAGTCCAAATGCAGGCAAATAGCAGTAGTTTAGATGGGACATCTTGGTCAGCTTGGACCAAAGGGTCTATTTCCATGCTGTATAATTTTAGCATGAAGATACAGTATTTGCAGGACAGGGATTTGAATTATTGTTCCAGAGACATGGTGGTGAATCCCAGCATTTTAGCTTTAAAGCTTCATTGAAAACAATTGCATACATCGGAAATAACTGAAAATACGTCGGAAATACTCAGCACGCCAGAGAGAATCTGTGGACAGTAAAAGATGCCACCGTTTCAGATCATAGAAACAACTGCCCATTTGGAAAATCTCTTGCCATGATAGAGTTCTGAATAAGATTTATTTTGTTCATGCAAATGAAGTGGCTTGCCTATTGGAGTTAACTAGAGCTAAATAAAGTCGATATGCTAGCGATGTTGGCCTGGGAGAGGATGTTGAAGAATGGTCTTTTACCGGTCACCATTTAAAGAGTCTTCGCCCTCACTGTTCTGGCAGCCAAGAGATCACCACACATTACATTTCATGTTCCCGCTCATTCACATAGCTTGCCTTGAAGCTGCTTTACATCCTTCTCCCCACTCACAATCCCACTAGATTTTGTATCATGGGCAACACAGCAGCTAATACATTTGTCTTAGTTCATGGATCCCGGACTGATTCTAACCTTGACTGCAGTGTGCGCGTAAGGCATGCAGGCTCTCTCCATGGCCATGTGTGTTTCTGCAGGAGGCCCCAGTTTCAGATGTGTTGGTTTGTTAACTGGCTGCTTAGTGCAGGTAAATGGAATTAAGTTGATTGGCACACGTGAAAGGATAGACACAAAATGCTGGAGTAACGCAGCGGGACAGGCCGCACCTCTACGGAGTTTGTACAGTATGTTTTTCGTGTGACCGTATGGGTTTTCTCCAGGTGATCCGGTTTCCTCCCATTTTCCAAAGACATTCAGGTTTGTTGGTTAATAGGACTGTAAATTGGCCTTTGTGTGTAGGATAGAACGAGTGTATGGGTGATCGCTGGTCGGCATGACTTGTTTGTTGGCCAGATGGCCTGTTTCCACGCTGTATCTCTGAACTCAACTGGGGATTATTTTCTCACCTTCCTAGTCCTGATGAAGGGCTTGGACCTGAAATGTTAAGGTTTCTTTCCACACATTTAATTTTCTAATTGAAAGGAAAGCAAGGCATGTTCAAATCAGGACAGGATGTTACTTTAAGAACTTGGGAGATGACTATGTCCCCATTATCTCCTCTGTAGGGCAGAAGATACAAAATCTGGAAAGCACTTGTAAACAGATTTAAGAACAGCTTCTTCCCTGCTGTTATCAGACTATTGAATGGTCTTTGCATAAGTTAAGGATGTAGTTTTACATGTGCCTTACGGAGCCAGAGCCCGGTTCGATTCTGACCACTGGTGCTGTCTGTATGGAGTTTGTACGTTCTCCCGCGAGCTTTCTCCAAGATCTTCGGTTTCCTCTCACATTCCAAAGACTTACAGGATTGTAGGATAATTGGCTTGGTATAAATGTAAATTGTCCCGAGTGTATGTAGATAGCGTTAATGTGCACGGACGTCACAGACTCGCTGGGCCGAAGGGCCTGTTTCCGCAATCGCTAAACTAAACTCTCATTGCGGCCCATGCATTTTTCGTAATATGAACTTTCTCTGTAGCTGTTACACCAGATTCTCTCTATTCTATATTCTCTTTGCACCACCTGTTGTACTTATATACGGCATGACTGTATTCATGTAGTTTTTCCACTACATATCAGTACACATAGTATTAAGCCAATACTAATATCATACATGTGCTGCTATTTGCTACTGTCAATGAAGATTATTGGCCAAGAGGTGCTGTTATTGTATAAATATATACGGGGGGGAAAAGGGTAACAAGAGAGAGTGGGACCTCTCAGGAATAAAAACGGTCACCTGTGTGGAGCCACAGGAGATGGGCAAGGTCCTCAATGTGTATTTCTCCTCTGTATTTACAGTAGGAAATTGGAGCAGTCACGGTTACCGTCGAGGAAGTACTGAAGGTACGGTGGTGTTTGAAGGGAGACAAATCTCCGGGGCCTGATCAGATATATCCGTGGACATTGCGGGAAACTAGCGGAAATTTATGAGATCCTTAAATGCAGGAGAGGTGCCAGAGGATTGGAGGGTGGCAAATATTGTGCCTATTTTCAAGAAAATGCTGGGAATTATAGGCCGGAGAGCTTAACATGTAGTTGGTAAGTTACTAGTGAGTATTCTGAGGGATAGGATATACATGCATTTGGATGGGCAAGGGCTGATTAGGGACAGTCAGCATGGTTTTGTTCGTGGGAGGTCGTGTCTCACAAATCTGATTTGAGTTTTTTGAAGACGTGAGCAAAAAGGTTGATAAGGGCTGAGCTGTAGATGTTGTGTACATGGACTTTAGTAAGGCGTTCGACAAGGTGCCGCATGGTAGGCTGCTCTGGAAGGTTAGATCTCATGGGATCCAACGAGAGATAGCTGAATGGAAAGCAAATTGACTCCATGGAAGGAAGCAGAGGGTGATGGTGGAAGGTTGCTTCTAAGAATGGAGGCCTGTGACTAGTGGTGTGCCACAAGGTTTGCTGCTGGGCCCGTTACGGTTTGTCATCTACTTTAATGATTTGAATGAATACAGGGTAAGTTTGTTGATGATACAAAAGTTAGTGGTTTTGCAGATTGTGAAGAAGGTTGTGAACAATTGCAGCAGGATCTGGATCGAGTGGCCAGGTGGGCGGAGGAATGGTTGATGGAATTTAATACAGAAAAGTGTGAGGTTGCATTTTGGGATGTCGAACAAAGGCAGGACCTACACAGTAAATGTTACGTCTCTGGGTAGTGTTGAAGTGCAGAGGGATCTAAGAGTACAAGTGAATGGTTCCTTGAAGGTCGAGTCGCAGGTAGATAAGTTGGTCAAAAAGGCTTTTGGCACTTTGGCCTTCATCAGTCAGAGTATTGAGTATAGCAGTTGGGAGGTCATGTTGCAGTTGTATAAGAGTCGGTGAGACCACATTTAGAATAGTGTTCAGTTCTGGGCACCATGTTATAGGAAAGATATTGTCAAGCTTGAAAGGGTTCAGAAAAGATTTACGAGGATGGTGCCAGGACTATAGGGAGAAGTTAAGTAGGCTGGGTCTCTATTCCATGGAGCGTAAGAGGATGAAGGGAGATCTTATAGAGATATACAAAATCATGAGAGGAATAGATCGGGTAGATGCAGAGCCTTTTACCTAGAGTAGGGGAATCGAGGACCAGAGGACATAGGTTCAAGGTGAAGGGGAAAAGATTTAATAGGAATCCGAGAGGGTAACCTTTTCACACAGACGGGGGTGGGTGTATGGAACAAGCTGCCAGAGGAGGTAGTTGAGGCTGGGACTATCCCATCGTTTAAGAAACAGTTGAACAGGTACATGGGTAGGACAGGTTTGGAGGGTTGTGGACCAAGCGCAGGCAAGTGGGACTAGGGTAGCTGCGACATTGTTGGCCAGTGTGGGCGAGTTGGGCTTGTTTCCACACTGTATCACTCTAAAATTGTTTGGGATGCAGGGTCAAGAATTTTATTCTCTCCGATTCTTTCACCACTTGCCATGAGAGCAGCATGGTAACCAGTGTAGTATCTAGACAGCTGTAGTTCTCACTGAGGTATGCATTCATAATTTAGACAGAGTAAAGGAACAGTTGCAATCTCCATCTATATAAAGTTAAAACGAGTTGGAAGAATAACCAAGGTAAATGTTTAGGTAATTAATTCAGTACAAACATTGCTTATCTAAGGCAGCAGCAACAAGGGGGAAAAAAATCAATTATTGGAAATCAGCCCAAACCATCTGCTAATCATTATAAACACCTAGTAGCAATTGTCATAGTGAGGGTAGAAATGTATTAGTGTTACTTTCCTGGAAAGAAGACTATTACATTTCCCCTCATGTTTTGACTATGATATTGCCCTGCCTTTTTGCTGAAAAATGTAAAGACCAGGTTTCTTACATTCTCTTAATCCATGGGAATATCAAGAGGTCTTTGCTGACCAGGATTAATCTATATATTCCAGTTTGGTGGGGAAATAATTCCTGACCTGAAAAATATTCAAGACGTTGTGATGACAATAGCAAGTTTGCAACTGTGACAACATTTAGTCGGAAATAATTAGACTAACTATTCACATCAGAACTTTCGAACGAATTGTCATTTATGTCACCCTACATTTCAGGCCATTAACGGGTTGTTTAATTAAGTCGAGAGAAATTTAACAGCCAATTTATGCACAATATGGTCCAAGAGAACTGACTGACTTTGGTGCCTTCCCTCACAGTGGGAAACTTATGATTCTGCTGTGTGGGGATGTTTTTATGTTGAACTCTATCGTGTGTGGTGTTCTTTATTTTTATTGTATGGCTGTATGGTGAACACACATTTCACTGTGCCAACTGGCACATGTGACAAATAAATGTATCTTGTATCTTGTAAACTATTGAGATAGAAATGTTGGGCAGGTTTCCTGGAAAACTCTCATGTTGTTACATCGAGAGGGGCAGACAAATGCATCCCTGTAAGATGGCACGCCCATCAATGCCACATGCCATCACCACGGCACCAAAGTGTCCGTCGTGGTGCTGGAGTGGAAGTCAACCTTCAATCATCTGACTCAGAGACAGGAGGGTGAATAACAGATCTGATGGTTCATGATGCCACATGGGATGTCACACTTTGAGCCCCATACTTAAATAAACAGAAGCTGTGCAGAGATAATTCTCGAAAAGTGTCAAAAAATTGATGGTCATATAATGATTATCAGTCAATCATAGTGCTTTACTTGGATGAAACAGAGTACATTTCCATGAAAACTGGCATTACAAATATTGCTGTAATATTACCATAAACACATGGTGATACCAGCTTCTATAAAAAAAAGGGAAACCGTGTTAAGTAAACCAAGCTGAAATGCTGGAGTGCCTGCTGGTCGGTACATGACACCTCATGGTCCACAAAAGAAAAAAAAGATTAGAGTGGTCATGGTGAGCAGCCATGTCAATCCACATCTTTGTCTTCGAGAAAGAAAATGAACTAAAAAATGCAGATGGTAGAAATACAAAATAGAATGTTGTAGCTGTAAAAACCTAACAGCCCAGGAAGCATCCGTGGAGTGAGAAATTAAAATAATGTATCAGGTTGATGGCCATTGATCAGAACCAATGAAAAGTCACTGACCCAAAAATGCTGGCAGTTTCTCTCTCCACAGGTGCTGTCTGGACTGCTGAACATGTTCTTTCCTTTCTCATCCCAACTGAGCCATCAGCTTGTATTAAAGTGAAGCAAGGATATAAATCCATGACCCTTTATTGAAACAAAACTGAAGCCCTTACCGTGAGGCTTTAAAAAAAATATTGAAGATGAAAATTAGATTTTAAATGGATTTCAGCACAAAGCCCAAAGCAACAAGGGGAATTAATCCTGCATTAACAATGCAATCAGCATTTGGATGTATTAGTTGTGGACCAAATTATGTAGAAACTGAACAGTAATGCACGTTGTCAAGGTTTTCAAACAACAGTACTCTGATTATATAATATACCAAATGCAATTGAAAAAAACATTTAAAAAAAATATTTAAAACCCATGTTTTCTTTTAATATATAAAAGTGGTTGAAAGTTGCTTTCAGGTCCAGCATTCACATAGCTTCAAATCATACTATGACCTCATACCTTTCAGAAGTCTATGATGCTTTTGACATTAATTTTGAGTATATGTAGCTTAACAAAGGAAGTGATAGTAAACTGAAATCCTTTTCAGGTCCAACACTGCCTTTATGTTTGCAATTTCATATACTAGCAAAAACATTAATGTTCTCCTGATATTTTCTTAAAAAAAAAAAATTGTATTGAAAAAAATTCCAAGCCTCAATATTTTTCTCCACATCATCCTCCGTCTCTTCCTCATCCCCAATACAAAATAATTTGCAGCACAAACACCGACAACAATCTCACTGCAACTGTTCCCCCCCCCCCCCCACTGTCAAGCGTTTACAAACTGCATTCAATTAAATTGTTCACCAGAAATAAATTCAGTTAATGCAAATTCAACTATCGCACTCCTTATATTTTCCCCAAAGGGGTAATCATTTCAAATTTTGTCATTGAAAAGTATCAAGTATGACTTTTGAAGCATTCAGTTGCTTAGTGGAGTGAACTTATCCTGTATCAAAAAATTCTATGAAAAAGGCGTGGATCCCATTTAATTTCAGACTTTTCCTCCTTCCCACCCGACAATGAAAAACTCATTCACATGTTTTTGTCTCCAACAGGCTGTGAGTAACAATGTAGGATCCCTGGACTGACTGCTGCTAAAGGGAGTGTGCTTCAGACACACAGTAATCTAGGGTGGCAAACTAAGGCTACATTGTACAATACTGCAGATTTATTTTTATACAATTTCCAGCAATTGCTTGCTATATTTTTTTTAAAAAACGATATCAAGTTCTTTAATTACACGATAACGTTGGGTCTCAGTTTATTCCCTATCCCTTTCAAGTTATTCATTTTTTGTCTTTTTCCCATTTTCTTTCTCATCCTCTGTTGAGTGAAGGCGTTTCCGCTTGCTGCAGTCAGCCTGGTTTTTTGCAGGCCTTGGTTTAAAGGTGATGATAATACAAGTCATGTTGTCGCATCCAGTTCCATCTCCTGATGTATCAGGTGCCAAACAGTGATCCAGCAGCTGTGAACATAGAAAGAGAATGGATGCTGCAATATTTGAAGACTGCACACAAAACCAAATGGAAGTATTTTCTTCAGAGGATATAATTAAAATTTCCCCTATAGCCTTCGACATTGTGCACTTGGTAAGTTAGATTCTTGTTCCAGGTCTACATCTGCCCATGTAGTACATACCAAGGGAATGGGATTGCTTTGAGTTAACAAATAAAATAATGTAGACTAATGATAGGAAACTACATAGAGCATAAAATTCTAATTGCATATTTAGACCATTGTACACTAATTCTAGTTTAATTTTGCCTGCTTTAAATAGATGGCTTTCTATCGTGTGCATATTAATGGCACAGTTACCATCAGTCCATGTGACCATAATACGTTTTACTCCTTTTATTGCCTTGTCCTGAAGGGAATAGGATTAGCGTATTTGTGCAGGAAGGAACTGCAAATGCTGGTTTAAACCAAAGATAAACTCAAAAAGCTGGAGTAACTCAGCGGGTCAGACAGCATCTCTGGTGAAAAGGAATAGGTGACGTTTTGGGTCAAGAAGAGTCTCCAGCTTTTTGTGTCTATTAGCATATTTTCTAGTTGCTCATCACCAAGCCACATTGAACCCGTTGGTTGAAATATTGAAATGTACAATATCCAACATACTGATTCCCAAGCTATTGTACATTAAAAAGATGTGTAACGGTGGGCAGATATAGCAGAGAGTATTTAATGGGGGCAAGTATAGATGAACGTGTAGGGTGAGGCAGAAAGAAGAGGAGGATGATCAGAGAGGGGATCAGGAAATTTTAGATGAAAGGATTGAATGTAAGGTCAAGCAGATGATGATAAATGTTATTGTAATATGAGACCCTCTCATTATCTCATGCCATTTATTAACACAAAGGAATTCTATTTTCTTATTATTCAATTGGACTTTAGACCCAAGCTAAAGGTAGATTAGCAAGGTATGTTAATTTCTGAGCTTTTACAAAGGAATTGTTTTAAATGCAATGCCTGGTGATGTAGAAGAGCAAACCACTGTAGCAAAATTCATTGCTACAATGGTGAACATTCCAGTTGTAGTGTATCCTACATATCAATGGCTATCTGCAATATTACTTGAATGCACAACTCCTTGAAGCATTTCTAGCTAGGCTATATAACAAGGAGATAACAGGAAGGATTATTTCTATCACTAAGGCCGTTGTTTGTAATGGTCATGCTCAAGTTACAAAGGACAGGTCAGCAGAATTTGGCCATTTTTTCAACTTACCTCAATATCAGACAATTAGACAATTGGTGTCCAATTCAAAATTTAAATAAATGGAAAAAAGTCTGCAAATAGTTAAATGTTCTGTTTAATTTTACATCCCTTTAAAGGGAGAGTGCAAAATATAGCATATTTTTTGCTGCACATTTCAAGACTTTCAAAAATCAGAATACTATATTTGACTGAACAGGATGGAATCAATAGATGGGGATGAATGCGTAGACTGACACAGGAAATTAATTTATAAATATGGATGTTGTCCCTCCCTAATCTCTAAACTAAAGATGGACACAAAACGCTGCACTAATTCAGCGGGCCAGGCAGTAAGTATCTCTGGATAAAATGGTAAGTGACGTTTCAGGTCGGGGCCCTTCTTCGGGCTGAGTGGGCGTGTCCATTTATCAAATGCTCTGCAGCAAAAGACAATTTTCATTGAATTAGCATTTTTAGCACAACATTCTCATGAGCACCTTTCCAAGCTAAGTATTAATTTAGTTGGGCAAACCTGGGCTGAAGATAAACAAATTTTGGAAAGTGGGCACTTAATCACAGATTCATACTGTACAGAAATATTCTCTCGGGCCCAACTCGTTCATACTGACTAAGATGCCCATCTAAGCTGGTCCCAACTGCCTGTGTTTGACACATATCCCTCAGACCCCTTACTATCTGTGTAGCTGAACAAATGTCTTTTAAATGCTGCTATTGTACCTGCATCAATTACTTCCTCTCACAGCTCATTACATATGCCATCACTCTCTGCAAATAAGTTGCACCACAGGTTCACTATTAAAGCTTTAAGAATAGGAATACTTTATTGTGACATGTGACTAGGCATAGAGAAATTCTTTGGGAAAAAGTCTGTGTATTTACCCTGTCGATGCTCTCATGATTTTTTACACCTACAAAATCACCCCTCAATCTCCTACACTCCTAGGAATAATATTCAAGCCAGGCCAATCTCCACAAATAACTCAGTCCCTTGAGCCCTGGCAACATTCTCATAATTCTTTTCTGCATTCTTTCCAACTTAATGGCATCTTTCCTATGACAGGGCGACCAAAACTGAACACAACGATCCAGGTGCGGCCTCATCGACATTTTCTACAGCTGCAAAATAATGTCTCAACTTCTATGTCCAACGTCCTCACTGATGAAGACCAGCCAAAAGCCTTTCCTCCACCCTATTTACCTGTCATGTCACTTTCAGAAAACAATGTACTTATACTCCTAGGTCCCTCAGTGCAACAACACTCATGTTGAAAGTATGACCCTGGTTTAACTTCCCAAAATGCAGCACATTTCATTTAACTGAATCCATTTGCTATTCCTCGGCTGTCTTAATCAGCTGATTGAGATCCCGCTGTAAATCTGCATAAACCTCTTCATTGTCTGCAATACCACCTTTTTTAGTGTTATCTGAAAACGTACTCACCACGCCTTGCACGTTCACATCCAAATCGTTGATATAAATGAAACAACAATGGACACAGTGTCAATTCCTGAGTTACACCACTAGTCAAGGGCTTCCAGTTTGAAAAACAACCTTCCACTTCCTACTATGAAGCCAATTATGTATCCAATTAGCTAGCTCTTCCTCTATCCCAAAAGATCTAATCTTCTAGAGTATCCTACCATGCATAACCTTGTCAAAGGACTTAGTGCAGTCCCGATAGATTACAGGTGTCACGCTGACGTCATCGGCCTTCCTGGTTATCCTTTACTTTTAAAAAGGTAATCAAATTTTTGAGACACACACAAAGTTGACTACCCCAAATCAACCCCCGTCTTTTCAAAGGCATGTATATCTAATCCCTCAGAATCCCCTCCACTAACTCAGCCATCACAAATGTCTGGCTTATTGGTCTATAATTATTCTATGCAATCCCTCTTAAATAAAGGCTCCCCTCCAGTCTTCTGGGATCTAATCCGTGGCTAACAACAATGCATATATCTCAGCCATATCTGAGACACGTATCTCTACAATTTCTTTTTTAATTTCCTTCTGTTCTTGGATGTCTCCGATTTATCTACCTTCACCTGTTTTAATATGTACAGCACCTCTACTGTCCCCAAGACATCCGCATTAAACTTTCAGCAAGGCCTTTGATAAGGATCCATATTGGTAGGCTACTCTGGAAGATTGCATGGAATCCAAGGAGTGCAAGCTAACTAGATACAGAATTTGATTCTTGCAGGAAGCAGAGGGTGGTGGCGGTGGAATGTTTTTTTGGATTGGAAGCCTGAGATTAATGATGTGCCCCAGGAATTGGTGCAGAGCAAATGCTGTTTGCCATCTACATCAATGATTTGGAGGAGAATGTACAAGGCATGACTGGTAAGTTTACAGGTTACACTAAAATAGGTGGCATCATGGAAGGTGAAGATGGTTATTAAGAATTGCAGCAAGATTTTGATTAGCTGGGCAAATGGACGGCAGAATGGCAAATGCAGTTTAATTTGGCTAACAATGGGGCTTTGCATTTTAGGAAGTCAAAGTAGGGCCGGACCTTCACAATGAACGATAGAGTAGGGACCTGTGGAGTATTGAAGAGCTGAGCGATCTTGCAGTATATAAGTATATAATTCTCTGAAAGTGGCATCGCGGGTAGATAGGATGCTGAAGGCAGCTTTTGGCAAGCTGACCAAGCAGTCAAGTAACTGTATAAAAGTGAGCATGTTATATTTCAGTTGTACAGGATATGTGATGCTGCATTTGGGAGTACAGACACTCCCCGACATACATAAGGGTTATGCAAGTCGGAAACAAAAGTGCTACTGTGCACACGTGAATTTACAATCCGATGTGGAGATGACGGGTGGAGCTCTGGTGCGGAGACCGGGAAGGGGGGGTCAATGGGCTTAAAGAATTGCTAACAAAAGTGCGAGTTTATGCAAGTGGCTTATTACGAAAGTCAGGGAAGTGCCTGTATTGTGTTCAGTGTTGGTCAGCCTATAGGAAAGATGCCATTAAGCTGGAAAGGGTGCGGAGAAGATTTACAAGGTTGTTGCCAGAACTTGAGAGCCTGAGCGATAGGGAGAGACTGGGTACGTCTTTAGTCTTTGGTGCGCAGGAAGCTGAGGATGATCTTATAGAAACATAGAAACATAGAAAATAGGTGCAGGAGGAGGCCATTCGGCC
The DNA here is from genome assembly GCA_038087875.1 of Malacoraja senta. Classification (NCBI taxonomy): domain Eukaryota; kingdom Metazoa; phylum Chordata; class Chondrichthyes; order Rajiformes; family Rajidae; genus Malacoraja; species Malacoraja senta. The sequence continues at coordinate 107,098,275 of CM075978.1, forward strand.
CTTCGAGCCAGCACCGCCATTCATTGTGATCATGGCTGATCGTCCCCTATCAATAACCCGTGCCTGCCCTCTCCCCATATCCCTTGACAGTCTCGCCATCCCAGGGATCAATCTCGTGAACCTACGCTGCACTGCCTCAATCACAAGGATGTCCTTCCTCAAATTAGGAGACCAAAACTGTACACAATACTCCAGATGTGGTATCACCAGAGCCCGATACAACTGCAGAAGAACCTCTCTACTCCTGAAATCCTCTTGTTATGAAGGCCAACATTCCATTAGCTTTCTTCACTGCCTGCTGTACCTGCACGCCAACTTTCAGTGACCGGTGTACAAGGACACCCAGGTCTCGCTGTACCTCCCCCTTACCTAACCTAACCCCGTTGAGATAATAATCTGCCCCCTTGTTTTTGCTGCCAAAGTGGATAACCTCACATTTATCTATATTATACTGCATCTGCCACGCATCTGCCCACTTACTCAACTTGTCCAGGTCACCCTGCAACTTCCTAACATCCTCTTCACAGTTCACACTGCCACCCAGCTTTGTGTCATCCGCAAACTTGCTACTGTTGCTCCTAATTCCCTCTTCCAAATCATTAATATATATGGTAAACAGTTGTGGCCCCAACACCGTGCCTTGCGGCACTCCATTCGCCACTGCCTGCCATTCTGAAAAGGACCCGTTCACTCCTACTCTTTGCTTCCGATCTGCCAACCAATTTTCTATCCATATCAACACCCTACCCCCAATACCATGTGCTCAAATTTTAGTCACGAGTCTCCCGTGCGGGACCTTATCAAAGGCTTTCTGAAAGTCTAGATACACTACATCCACTGGCACCCCCTCATCCATTTTACTTGTCACATCCTCAAAAAATTCCAGAAGATTAGTCAAGCATGATTTCCCTTTCATAAATCCATGTTGACTTGGACTAATCCTTTTACTGCTAACCAAATGCCCCATTATTACCTCTTTAATAATTGACTCCAGCATCTTTCCCACCACCGGTCAGGCTAACTGGTCTGTAATTCCCCGTTTACTCTCTCGCTCCTTTCTTGAAAAGTGGGATAACATTAGCTATCCTCCAATCCACAGGGACTGATCCTGAATCTATTGAACATTGGAAAATGATCACCAATGCATCCACTATTTCTAGATGCAGACCATCAGGCCCAGGGGATTTATCATCCTTCAGTCCCATTAGCCTACCCAATACTATTTCACGCCTAATGACAATTTCTTTCAGTTCGTCTACCCCCTTAGATCCTCTGTCCTCCAGTACATCTGGGAGATTGCTTGTCTTCCTTAGTGAAGACAGATCCAAAGTACCTCAACTGCCATTTCCTTGTTGCCCATAATAATTTCACCCGTGTCTGCCTTCAAGGGACCCACATTTGACTTTGCTACTCTTTTTCCCTTAACATATTCCTGGCCTGCTTCCCTTCGTACTTCATCTTTTCAGCCCGTATTGCCCGTTTTGTTTCCTTCTGTTGTCCTATGAAAGTTTCCCAATCCTCTGGCTTCCGGCTACTCTTTGCTGTGTTATACATCTTTTCTTTTAGTTTAATTCGATCCCTAACTTCTTTTGTCAGCCACGGTTGCCTCCTACTCCCCTTAGAATCTTTCTTCCTTTTTGGAATGAAATGATCCTGCACGGGATTATGCCCAGAAATTCCTGCCATTGCTGTTCCACCGTCATTCCTGCTAGTATCCCTTTCCAGTCTACCTTGGCCAGCTCCCCTCTCATGCCTTATAGAGCTACATAAAATCATGAACAGAATAGATTGGGTGAATGCTTTCTTTTAGCGTAGGGGAATCAAGAGCTAGAGAGCACAGGTTTAACGTGAGAGGGGAAAGATTTGATAGAACCCGAGAGGCTACTTTTCCCACACAAATGTATATGGAATGAGCTGCCAGAGGACGTAGTTGAGGCAGATACAAGATTTAACCTGTTCACTGCCAAGTTTTCGTTTTCACTATTGGCCATGACCTGTGTAAACTCGGGGGTGGCATTGAACAGGTTAAAAGACATTTAGACAAGTCATATGACAATAAAACACTCTTGACATACAGTGGCTTGCAAAAGTTTTCATACCCCTTGAACTTTTCCACATTTTGTCACGTTACAACCACAAACGTAAATGTATTTTATTGGGATTTTATGTGATAGACCAACACAAAGTGGTGCATAATTGTGAAGTGGAAGGAAAATAATACATGGTTTTCAAATTTTTTTACAAATAAAAAACTGAAAAGTGTGGCGTGCAAAAGTATTCAGCCCCCCTGAGTCAATACTTTGTAGAACCACCTTTCGCTGCAATTACAGCTGCAAGTCTTTTGGGGTATGTCTCTACCAGCTTTGCACATCTAGAGACTGACATTTTTGCCCATTGCAAAATAGCTCAAGCTCAGTCAGATTGGATGGAGAGCGTCTGTGAACAGCAATTTTCAAGTCTTGCCAGAGATTCTCAATTGGATTTAGGTCTGGACTTTGACTGGGCAATTCTAACACATGAATATGCTTTGATCTAAACCATTCCATTGTAGCTCTGGTTGTATGTTTAGGGTCGTTGTACTGCTGGAAGGTGAACCTCCGCCCCAGTCTCGTCTTTTGCAGACTCTAACAGGTTTTCTTCCAAGATTGCCCTGTATTTGGCTCCATCCATCTTCCCATCAACTCTGACCAGCTTCCATGTCCCTGCTGAAGAAAAGCATCCCCACAGCATGAAGCTGCCACCACCATGTTTTACAGTGGGGATGGTGTGTTCAGGGTGATGTGCAGTGTTAGGTTTCCGCCACACATAGCGTTTTGCATTTAGGCCAAAAACGTCAATTTTGGTCTCATCTGACCAGAGCACCTTCCTCCACATGTTTGCTGTGTCCCCCACATGGCTTGTGGCAAACTGCAAACAGGACTTCTTATGGCTTTTTTTCAACAATGGCTTTCTTCTTGCCACTCTTCCATAAAGGCCCGATTTGTGGAGTGCACGACTAATAGTTGTCCTGTGGACAGATTCTCCCACCTGAGCTGTGGATCTCTGCAGCTCCTCCAGAGTTACCATGGGCCTCTTGGCTGCTTCTCTGATCAATGCTCTCCTTGCCCGGCCTGTCAGTTTAGGTGGACGGCCATGTCTTGGTAGGTTTGCAGTTGTGCCATACTCTTTCCATTTTCAGATGATGAATTGAACAGTGCTCCGTGAGATGTTCAAAGCTTGGGATATTTTTTAAAAACCTAACCCTGCTTTAAACTTCTCCACAACTTTATCCCTGACCTGTCTGGTGTGTTCCTTGGGCTTCATGATGCTGTTTGTTCACTAATGTTCTCTAACAAACCTCTGAGGCCTTCACAGAACAGCTGTATTTATACTGAGATTAGATTACACACAAGTGGACTCTATTTACTAATTAGGTGACTTCTGAAGGCAATCGGTTGCACTGGATTTTATTTAGGGGTATCAGAGTAAAGGGGGCTGAATACTTTTGCACGCGACACTTTTCAGTTTTTTATTTGTAAAAAAATTTGAAAACCATGTATCATTTTCCTTCCACTTCACAATTATGCGCCACTTTGTGTTGGTCTATCACATAAAATCCCAATAAAATACATTTACGTTTGTGGTTGTAACGTGACAAAATGTGGAAAAGTTCAAGGGATATGAATACTTTTGCAAGCCACTGTATGCTGTATTTCTCCAGCATTTTGTTTTTTGCTCAAGATCCCATCACCTGCAGTCTCATGTTTCTCCCAAGATACTTTTTTCCCCTTAATATATTATAAAACCTCTTCAGATTCTCTGTCAAATCTACCTCATGCCCCCTTTATGCACCCCCCGATTTTCTTCTTACGTGTACTCCTACATCTTTTATATTGGATTTCCTTTTAGTCCAGTTAATTTCTCTATCATAATTCACCAAATACCCAGAAATATCCTTCTTATATAATCTTGGCATCAGCCCCTACCTCTTCAGATATGGAAGATAGCATCCTCAAATCTCCATTCTCATCTTGCTTGTTGATGCGTTCACTGATGAAATCTACAACCTCCTGACTGCTCAAAACATTCCTGAAAGACAAAGCAATTACTGGAGTTGCAAGATCCATTTTTTGATTAGAAATAGAAGCACAGAAAGATCATTTGGCCCTTCTATCACATCTCCAATTCCAGGAGGCTAAGGGAGCCCAAATTGAATTAAGTAGGATAACATTTATGGGCAGAGAGAAAGATTTCAATACGTGAAGAAAGGGGATCAAGCAATGGACACGATGATTGTGGGCTGACAACGGCAGAAGGAGATTGAAGGACAATCCTGAAGGATGTAATCCATGGAAACAAAAACATTAATTACAGTAAAGGTGTCAGTAATGGCATGGATGTATTTTGGCAGCAGATTGTATATAATAGGTAGACTTTGTGATGGAGATAGATGATCAGAAGCTATTGAAGAAAATAACAAATTTAGTTTTAGTTTAGAGATACAGCACTGTAACAAGCTCTTTGGCCCACCAAGTCCAAACCAACCCATTCACAAAAGTCCCATGTTGTCCCACTTCCACATCTACTCCCTACACACGAGAGGCAATTTTTGCAGAGCCCAATTAACATGCAAACCCATACATTTATGGGATGAGGAAGGTAACCGGAGCACCCGGAGGAAACCCATGGCGATCACAGGGAGAACAAGCAAATTCCGCAGAGACAGCACCCGAGGCAAGGATCGAACCCGGGTCTCTGGTGTTGTGATGCAGCAGCTTTACCACATGAGTTACTGTGCTGCCCTTTAATGAATCGAAAAAAATTTAAATTAAAAACAGTAACCCAGCCCAATGGTTATCAACTCTTTGGAATAAAAGTCCAACTTATTCACACTTAGCAAAATATTGATTCCAGAAAAAAAAACCAATGACATGCTGTTCCTTTTAAGAAATTGGGATTGCTGAATAATATCTCAACATTATTAAAATTGCTTGAAATATGAAGGCATAGACGGACTAAGAATGCACAGGATCTCACTAAAATAATAAAAACAAGAAATCAATACTTGCCATATTCCATCACAGGCAATCACCATGAAGTCATGGTCATCATTTAACGGCAACAACTTAAGATCAGGTAGCGCAGAGATCATCTGCTCCTCTGGTGGAAGGTTCTTATTCCTCTTGTAGAAGTGATCACCTGCAACAACAGTTATAATTAAGTGTCAGAAGACACCAATGTTTCAATGCAACAATTCCATGCCAGACATTGCACTATTTTGCTTTTATACTGCTTCGTTTCCCATTCATTTTGAAGTGGGTCATTTTCCAGTGTCGTATTTCAAATTTACACCATCTAACAACCTTTTTTCCTTTACCACGATCTCTCTACTGCTCTGGAGAAGTAATCTGCATGTTAATCAGAAAACTGCAACGTGTTAGAAAATACACAATGCAAACTTGAATTGGGCATCATCCGACATATTAGTTATGTGATTTAGTGGTAAGCCCCGAACCTTACACTTTCTTCCTAAATACTGGCAGCAAGCTTCAGAGAAATGAACTCCCCAGATCTTGACAGAATTATTGCTTAAGAGTTCATTGAGAGGTCAATCCAATAAGCAGATGGAAGTATACATTTAACCCATGACAAGGTTCAAGGATTGTACATATGAAAATAAATCTCAATGGAATACGAGGAGATTATGGGCAATTCTTCAAACTCCAAGTTCTGATAGTATTGATGAAAGTGATGACACTGTTACTGGTCTACGCTTAGAAATGTAAGTAAAAACTGCAGCCATCTCTTTAATGAAGTTGCAATAAGTTGCAAACAAGTTTCTGTGTGGGATCACTAATTGAGGGTTACATTGCCAAAATTAATTTTACATAGTTCCATAAGGGGAAAGAGCCTCTGGACTGACCCAAGCCCACATCCCAGAAATGGCTGTGCATGAATGCATCACTTGGTCTAATTCACTGTTTTCTTTGGTGAACAAATTTAAGCATGTCTTCATCTCAAAATTTTAGTGTGATGTATTTGGTATCACAGCATCTCACATACAAGTTCAAGTTCAAGTGAGTTTATTGTCATGTGTCCCTGATAGGACAATGAAATTCTTGCTTTGCTTCAGCACAACAGAACATAGTAGGCATTGACTACAAGGCATTCTATAAATATATACACACATGAATCAATATACTGATAAAGTGCAAATAACAGTATTGGCTAATAAAGTTCAGTGTTATGTCCGAGCCAAGTTTAATAGCCCGATGGCTGTGGGGAAGTAGCTATTCCTGAACCTGGTCGTTGCAGTCTTCAGGCTCCTGTACCTTCTACCTGAAGGTAGTAGGGAGATGAGTGTGTGGCCAGGATGGTGTGGGTCCTTGATGATACTGCCAGCCTTTTTGAGGCAGCGACTGTGATAGATCCCCTCGATGGAAGGGAGGTCAGAGCCGATGATGGACTGGGCAGTGTTTACTACTTTTTGTATCTTTTCCTCTCCAGGGCGCTCAAGTTGCCGAACCAAGCCACGATGCAACCGGTCAGCATGCTCTCTACTGTGCACCTGTAGAAGTTAGAGAGAGTCCTCCTTGACAAACCGACTCTCCGTAATCTTCTCAGGAAGTAGAGGCGCTGATGTGCTTTCTTAATAATGGCATCAGTGTTCTCGGACCAGGAAAGATCTTCGGAGATGTGCACGCCCAGGAATTTGAAGCTCTTGACCCTTTCAACCATCGACCCATTGATATAAACGGGACTGTGGGTCCCCATCCTACTCCTTCCAAAGTCCACAATCAGTTCCTTGGTTTTGCTGGTGTTGAGGGCCAGGTTATTGTGCTGGCACCATATGGACAGCTGCTCGATCTCTCTTCTATACTCTGACTCATCCCCATCAGTGATACGTCCCACAACAGTGGTGTCATCAGCGAACTTGATGATGGAGTTCGCACTATGTCCGGCTACGCAGTCATGAGTATAGAGTGAGTACAGCAGGGGGCTGAGCACGCAGCCTTGAGGTGCTCCCGTGCTGATTGTTATCGAGTCTGACACATTTCCACCAATACGAACAGACTGTGGTCTGAGAGTGAGGAAGTCGAGGATCCAATTGCAGAGGGATGCGCAGAGACCCAGTTCTGCGAGTTTGGTAACCAGCTTGGAGGGGATGATTGTATTAAATGCCGAGCTGTAATCGATGAATAACAGCCTGACATACGAGTTTTTGTTGTCCAAGTGGTGCAGAGCGGAGCGGAGGGCCAGCGAGATCGCATCCACCGTTGATCTGTTGTGGCGGTAAGCGAACTGCAGTAGGTCCAGGTTTTTGTCGAGGTAGGAGTTGATCTGCGTCATGATCATCCTCTCAAAGCACATCACCACAGGCGTTAGTGCCACAGGTCGATAGTCATTGAGGCACGTCACCTCACTCTTCTTGGCACTGGTATAATTGATGCCCTTTTGAAGCAGGTGGGAACCTCAGACCTCAGAAGTGAGAGGTTGAAAATGTCCGTAAAAACTCCAGCCAGTTGGTCCGCACAGGTTTTTAGAACACGACCAGGTATACCATCAGGTCCAGGCGCTTTTCGAGGGTTCACCCTTCTGAAGGATTTCCTGACGTCGGCCTCTGTGACTGTGACTGAGACGGAAATACCATCACAGCGAATGGGGGCTCAGGAAGTTCTCCCTATCAAAGCGTGCGTAGAACGCATTGAGCTCATCAGGGAGTGATGTTTCGCTGACATTCGAGCTGACTCCTGATTTCGCCTTGTAAGAGGTGATTGCATTCAGGCCCTGCCACAGCCGCCGAACATCTGTCTCTTCCTCCAGTTTGGAGCAGAAGTCCCTTTTGGCCTTTTTGATGGCCTTACCAAGGTCGTATCTGGACTTCTTGTAGGCCACTGTATCATCAGACATGAATGCCCGGTGTCTGGACTTCAGAAGAGTGCGGATCTCAAAGTTCATCCAAGGTTTCTGATTGGGAAACGCTCGGAAGGTTTTGGTGGGGATGCAGTCCTCCACACACTTCTTAATGAAGTCTGTAACGACTGTGGCGTATTCGTTCAGGTCCGTTGCCGAGTCCTTGAACATTGCCCAGTCTACAGACTCCAAACAGTCCTGGAGTTGTTCCTCTGCCCCCCCCCGACCAGCTCTGTACTGTCCTCACCTCTGGGGGTGTGCTCTTTAATTGCTGCCTGTACATACATTGAAAAAGGGGCATGCAATATATTTAACAAGCAAGAGCACGTTTCAATTTGCAATTTTAGAATTTAAGGTCAATCTGGTACAAAACTAGGTGCAATATTTCAAATTGGATTATTTTTCAGTGATATTATTTTATTTATTATTAATTTATTTTTTTAGTGATGTCTCCCAATTTGAGGAAAGACATTCTTGCTATTGAGGGAGTGCAGCGTAGGTTCACGAGGCTAATTCCCAGGATGGCTGGACTGTCATATGATGAAAGAATGGAGCAACTGGGCTTGTATTCACTGGAATTTAGAAGGATGAGAGGATATCTTATAGAAACATATAAAATTATTAAGGGATTGGACGCGCTAGATGCAGGAAACATGTTACCGATGATGGGGGGGGTCCAGAACCAGGGGCCACAGTTTAAGAATAAGGGGCAAGCCATTTAGATTGGAGATGAGGAAACATTGTTTCACCCAGACAGTTGTGAGTCTGTGGAATTCTCTGCCTCAGAGGGTGGTGGAGGCCAGTTCTCTGGATACTTTCAAGAGAGAGCTAGATAGGGCTCTTAAAGATAGCGTAGTCAGGGGATATGGGGAGAAGGCAGGAACGGGGTACCGATTGGCCTATTCCTGCACCTATTGTCTACTGATATAATTTGTTGTATTCTTTAACGTTTGCAATGAATAAAACACCTTTCAATATATAATGAATTCTGACAATGTAACTTCCCTTCTCTCTTAGATTCAATTAATGATCTCTACAGCTATGAACATGCATCCTTGGATTACATATGTTGAAAATTACAATACAATGCCTAGGAGCAAAATCAGACCCAATAACCCCTCAAGTCTATGTGTAAGAAACAACTGCAGATGCTGGTAATCGAAGGTAGACACAAAATGCTGGAGCAACTCAGCGGGTGAGGCAGCATCTATGGAGAGAAGGAATGGGCAACGTTTCAGGTCGAGACCCTTCTTCAGACTGATGTCAGGGGAGGGGGCAGGACAAAGATAGAATGTAGGCGGCGACAGTAGGACTGGTGGAAGAACTGGGAAGGGGGAGGGGATGGAGAGAGAAAGCAAGGGCTATCTGAAGTTAGAGAAGTCAACGTTCATACCGCTGGGGTATAAACTACCCAAGCAAAATATGAGGTGCTGTTCCTCCAATTTGCGCTGGGCCTCACTCTAACAATGGAGGAGGCCCAGGAAAGAAAGGTCAGATTAGGAATGGGAGTTGAAGTGCTGAGCAACCGGGTGATCAGGTAGGTTACGACGGACTGAGTGGAGGTGTTCAGCGAAACGATCGCCTCAAGTCTGTTCTGCCGCTGAATAGTATCACGACTGATCAAATCAGTGGCCTCGATACCACTCTTCTGCTTCTCCCTAAATTTCCCTGTAGTTTAAATACCTGTAAATCTCCACCTTGAATATAATCTATGACCCTACTACATAGATCTCTGGGATTGAGAATCCAAAAGAATTTTCTCCTCCCCAATTTGTCAACACCCATCATATTAATTCCGAGGAGGATCAGAATATTTCACTAAAATCACGGAGTTATGCAAGACATGAAGTGTGTAAATAAGCCCTTTGTTCAGATTGACCATCAAGCAACATTTACATTGATTTCATTTTATTAACCTAAATTCCGATAATAAAACTGGTCCCACCCCGCACCGAATGTTCTACCACTCGCTTACATTAGTGGCCAGTTAATCTCCTATAATCCACATTTTTAGGATGTGGGTTGGATCCAGAACACAAACAAAAACCCACAGGGTCACAGGGAGAGGGTGCACATACACGAAGCATCGGGCAGGATTTAACCTCAGAGTTAAGACAGCAGCTCTAGTAGCTACTCCATTGCGTCATCCATTCTTCTAAACGGCAATTAGTATAGACCAAATCTACTGAATCTTATTCAATATTCATCCCACCATTTAACCCAATGAATAATCACTGCAAAACAGAAACATAGGCAATACGTGGACAAAAAAAACATGTAGTAGGAAGTTGCAATATTGTAATCCAAGAGGCCATGAAGATATTCAAGAGACGATCAGCAACTTTTATCATTTGGTATATAATTGGTGAGAACCAGCAATGAAGACCAAAATAAATGAATGAATGAATAAGTTTATGAATGAATGAATAAGTTTATTGGCCATGTATGTACACATACAAGGAAATTGCCTTGGTGCTCTACTCACAAGTAACATTAAAAAAAAAAGATTACCTATTGCCCGAGAGAGGTTTAATCCTCCGTTCACTCTCCCATCCAAAGTAACTTTTCCACCAGCATTCTTAATCCTGGCCAGTTCCACTTCATCCTCAGGTTTGTGGTCATAGGACATGTCAACAGCCTTGCCACACTCTGAAACAACACAGCGGGAATCCCCAGCATTGGCTACTATCAACTGTTTCCCACGGATGAGTGCCACGACAGCCGTTGTACCACTGTCAGAACCAGGCTGGAAGACAAAATACATTTTAATGACCATTTCATGTTTTCAGATGGGACATATTATTGTAACTCCTAAAAAAGTAACACTCATGTTCTAGTTTGAACACATTTAATGCATGGCATGGACCTGCTTTCCAAAATTTGGATTTCATGAGTAGAGTCTCGAGATATCCAAGTATTTCTAAATGTGACGTATAAAGCATCTATTGAATGCCACAATTGTCTTCCAATTGTCTAGCAATTCTGTATTCATGCCTACTATATTCTGTTGTGCTGAAGCAAAATAAGAATTTCATTGTCCTATCTGGGGCACATGACAATAAACTCTCTTGACTCTCTCGACAATAAACTGTAACAGAAAAAGAGTCCATTTTTTAATCCTACTAAAATTTTAGAAGACAGACTAAAAACAAATTCTGCCGACTGTTTGTCAAGGCAGTTTTTTTTATCCTTGATTGCCAAAAGATGAAAAAGTTAGAGCTCATTTTGGAATAAATAGGATGTTATTTTTCCACATTTTATCTATTGCATTTGCAGATCCAGCTTCTGATTATTAACCTTGACAATGATCGTACAGAGCAAGAAGATGCAAAGTTCAGTTCCCAGTGTGCCAAGGCTGCTGATTTCAGCCAACATTATCGTGGAGGAAATAAAAATAATTCCACTGTGTGAGCAATGGATAATGAAAATGTTTAAAGTGAGACAAAAAGCAGGGGATATGGGAAAATGTCCACATAACAAGAATGTTATCTGCACTCAGTGTGAAAGTTGGCAGCCTCAAAAAGGCTGGCAGCATCATCAAGGACCCACACCATCCTGGCCACACACTCATCTCTCCGCTGCCTTCAGCCTGAAATCTGCAACATCCAGGTTCAGGAACAGCTACTTCCCCTCAGCCATCAGACTACTAAACTCAACTCAAACAAAAATCTGAACTTTAATAGCCTATTGCACTTTATATGCTTATTTATGTGTGTGTATATATATATATATATATATATATATATATATATATATATATATATATATATATATATATTCAATGGTATATGGACACACTGATCTGTTTCTGTACTTATTTATGCCTACAATATTCTGTTGTGCTGAAGCAAAGCAAGAATTTCATTATCCTATCTGGGACACATGACATTAAACTCTCATGAACTCTTGAACTTGAAGTTGGAGGAAAATGTGCAATAATAGGTTGATCGCTTCATAGGAACATTCTGCCTGTCCCGCTGAGTTACTCCAGCATTTTGTGCCTATCTTCAGAGTAAAGCAGCATCTGCAATTCCCTCCAACATCATTAAGACATAACAGTTTTCAATTGCAAAGTTGCTTGTGGCATCTTGTAGTGCAAAAATTAATCATCATCACCTTTCCCAAATACAATCATCATTACACTTCTAAAGTAACCGCTGACTTTTGGATGCTAAGGAAGTAATACAAAAGCTACAAAATAAGTCAGGATATCTTGCATGTGTTTCAACACCAATAATAACATCATGAGAAAACAATTAGAGTGACAATAATTAAGATACAATTATTTCTGATCACAAATTTGTTCTCAATGTTCTTTACAAAGTCCGAGGTAGATAAATATGAATGCTTTTTGCAATTTTTAAGCACCCACATCATTGCTCCTACTGTTATTCTAAAATAACTTGCCTGTACTTTGTCAAAACAGAATAAAGCAATATACTCTTGGAATCTAATCTCACTCAAATGATCCAACAACAATATCTTTAAGGGCAGCAGAGCTCACGTTAGCTGGGCAGATGGTCATACCCACAAAGCCAAACTATAGCCAAACTCCATTTTGCTCTCGGGTGCTGAATTAAATTTTTATTAAAAACACTTCAAAGTGATGATATGTTGATATCTGATCTTGTGGGATAAGAGACAATCATAGTGAAACAGGCCCTTCGGCCCAACGCCCACACTGGCTAACAGGTCCCAGCTGCACTAGTCCCACCTGCCTGCGTTTGGTCCATATACCTCCAAACCTGTGCTGTTCATGTTACTGTCTTAACAGTTTCTTAAACGTTGGGATAGTTCCAGCCTCAACTACCTCCTCTGGCAGCTTGTTCCATACACCCACCACCCTTTGTGTGAAAAAGCTACCCCTCAGATTCCTAATAAATCTTTTCCCCATCACCATAAACCTATGTCCTCTGGTCCATGATTCACCTACACTGTGCAAGGGACTGTGCATCTTCCCGATCTATTCCTATCATGATTTTATACACCTCTAAGATCACCCCTCATCCTCCTGTGCTCCAGGGAATAGTCCCAGCCTACTTAACCTCTTCCGATAACTCGGACCCTCTAGTCCTGGCAACATCCTTGTAAATCTTCTCTGTACTCTTTTCTGCTTGACAACACTTTCCTATAACATGGTGCCCAGAACAGATAATTTAAGAAAAAGGTGAGGACAGAGAGAATTTCAAATATTCTTTCTCAAAGGGCAGTGAATATTTTTGAGGCAGAGTTCACAAGCAAAGAACTGAAAAGGTTCACCTGTAATGAGATTACAATCAGATCAGCCTTTATTTTACTAAATGATGCAAGTATGCTCAAGATTCTGGGTAATGTTCACAACATTATAGAATCGAAGTATATCTCAGTAAAAGGGACAGTAGAACACCATAGATGAGCCTTCTCTAATTTATAAGGACCTACCTCCTCTTTACCATCCATTCCAGGCAACATAATGTCATCTTCCTCTTCTGCATCATCACTCTCTTCTTGATCCTCTTCGTCCTCTCCATCTTCTTCCTCCTCCTCTTCGCCTCCTTCACTACTATATTCCTCTTCCTCTTCACTGCAGTCCTGCCAAGGAAAGATTTCAAAAAAGCTCCAATTAATGTCCTTATGATCAGAATAGTAGAAAAATATACAACTGAATTACTGCAAATAATTCAATGTATTGGAAAGCATTAGTGATGGAACAAATGTAGTCCACATTCTGAGAGGTAAAAAATAACCTACATTTGGATTTTCAGTTAAAAACATAGAAAATAATTGCAAGAGTAGGCCATTTGGCCCTTCGAGCCAGCACTGCCATTTAATATGATCATGGCTGATCATCCAAACATCCAAGTAATTAAATGCTAAGTAATTAAACAGTGTCATTAGGGCCAGCATTAAACAGTCAAATGCAGCAGACCTAGTCAACCACACACAGGCGTGATATTCACCTCCAGAAAAAAAGTAGGAAGTATTGGCCAGAGGTCCTGGAGGCCGACTAGGCCCCCTGCGGGGTCTAGGGACAGCGCCCCGGTGGGGGGGTTCAGGGGGCTCCTGCATTTTCAATAAATTGAAAGTAATTCCTAAGCTTTCTGCTGGTAATTTACATAACAGCTTAGAATTTTTCGAACACAAAACCAGTAAAATAACCCCCAAGAGATAAATTTCATGAAATAATTGACACGCAGCTAAAAAAATCTTTACAAAAAATGTCACCTGAATTTCTAAATGAGCTATTTGTAGAGATGCCAAAAGAACACAAACGTAAAACCTACACATTACCTTAGAAAGGTACCATCTCAAGGCATAATTATGCACAATGCTGTAAGGCAGTTAACTGTTAATACACTGATGTCACATCTACAACGCTAAGAAGGTAGAAAACTAAAAACCTCTGAAAATAACAATGAAAGCAAAAATTCCCAATATAAACAGAAAATCACCAGAAAGGGGAGGGGGTAGCCGCTGCCCGGGAGGTAGGGCCCCGCATCTCTCTAACCCCCACTATCATCGCCGGTACCATTCCATTTCCAGTCGCAGCTCCATATGGGAAACACAAATCACTGTTGTGTTCATTTATTTATTTTCCCCACAAGAGAGGAGGGGGAGGGGACCCACGCCCCGCAACCATCACCCCTGTCTTAGCTGTCTGGACGTCCCGGTCACCCCGAACCCACGCTCCCGTTCGTGGCCCCGCATCTCACCCGCTCGCGCTCCGGTTCCCTCTGACAAACAGGCACCGTCACAGCTCGTACGGTGCCGCCGGGCTGATCTCAGCAGCAGCCAAAGAGCGTCGTTGTGTTCCCTCCCCCCACAGCCTCCCGCGTGTTCCCCCCCACTATTGGCTGACCTTGCTGACTTCCATCATGAATCACAAGCTTGCCCACCTCCACTGACTCTCCTTCCCTCACCCTTTTATTTTACGATCTTGCCAACTAAACTGTCAAAATCGGGCACAAAAAACTGAAAAATCTGATTCATTGTTAGGAAAAGAAAAAATCAGAATTCCGATTTAAATCGGAAGAATATCATGCCTGTACACAGCAAATCTTATATAAAATCAAACAATGTAGGAAACACACAACAGGTGAAGCAGCACCTGTCGAAGGAGAAACAGTCAACAGTTCAGGTTCGAGACCCTTCATCAGAATATGGGGAAAAAAGTGAAAACAAATTAGTAACAGAAGTCTGAGCAGGGATGGTAAAATAAAGGGAATATCTCAAAAAGGATGAGGCCCAATGAATTAAAGTGTCAGTTAGAAACCTATTATGCTTCTTTGTTTTTTTTAAATGTGTTCCAATAGTCAGAAAGAAAGAGTGAGTTAGACAAAGTTGGAGAATTCACTATCGGTACAGATGACATTGACAGGCTCCATGAAGGTGAGAGCAGAGCAGAAATTGGCAGCCAATACAATGAAATTTAAGATCTGTATGAGAGCAGGAAGCAGCAACAATGCAGTAATCAATTTATGGATGAAGGAGTGGATCGAGAAAGACAGAAACAAAGACTGTTCTGCACATCCCTCCAAAGGAAGGAACTGCAGATGCTGATTTACACCGAAGATAGACACAAAATGTTGGAGTAACTCAGCGGTACTGGTACTAAAAGACAGGTGTAGCTTGGGCCCATGCAAGTATGCATTGAAGAATTGAAAAAATCATCTACTGCTTTTCTTGCAGAGTACATCCTAGAAGAATTTAACCAAACCATGGAACCCACTTTTTAAAAATATTATTTTGCACACAAAATAAAAGTAGAAATGTGATCATCCTTAACATCAGTGCCCCTCAAGGGTGCATTATCAGCCCTTACTATACTCCCATGACTGTGCAGCCAAATTCTGGTCTAACTCATTGTAGAGATTTGCAGATGACACCACCACAGTGGGCTGGATCTTGAATGACATGACTGAATACAGGAAGGAGACAGAAAGCCGAGTAACATGTGTTAAGTCAATAACCTCTCCCTCAATGTCAGCAAATGAGGTAGGCAAATGATGCTGCAGTCAGCATCATCTAAACTAAAACTGAAACTATCAGGTCGTCCCCCTCAGACTATAACATTCCTGTGAGAACACAGGCAGCATATTCAGTCTCTTTCTTTATAACCACAGCTTTGATTCCAGGCATCATACTGGTGAATCTCTTCTGCACTCTATTGCTATTTAGTGATATTGAGAGTTTCAAGTTCCGAGGAGTGAATATCGCCAACAATTTATCCTGGACTAAAAACATTTAAGCAACAACCAAGAAACTACACCAACAGCTCTACTTCCTCAGAAGACTAAGGAAGGTCTGCATGTCTCCAGTGACTTTAACCAAATACAGATGAACCATAAAAGGCCATTTGGGATGCATCACAGTTTGGTTTGACAGGAGTTCTTCCCAAGACCACAAAAAATTGCAGATTAAAAAAACCAGGATAAAATAAGCAATAAGACGCAATATACAGTAAATGGTAATGAACATTGATTGAACAGAGGGATCTTGGGGGTTCAAGTCCATAGTTTCCTGAAAGTGGAAACAGGTCAGTAGGGTGATGAAGAAGGCATAAGGCATTTTTGCCTCCATAGGTTGGGTCATAGTATAAAAATTGCAACTTTACAGAACACCGAATACACAGCATTGCGTGCAGTCTAGTTGCCACACTATAGGAAAAGATAAGGTTACACTGGATAGAGTACAGAGGTTGTCATTTTTAATATATAGAAACAACCACGAATGTAGGTGAACTGATTAGCAAGTTTGTGGATGAAACAGTTTGCATGGAGTGTGTACATAGCTAGGAAGGTTATCCGAGAATCCTGGAACATGGATAAACTGGAAAGTTGGGTGGAGCTGTGGCAAATGGAATTAAATCCAGGCCAGTGCGAATAAACGCATTTTGGAAAGGTAAATTACAGTAGATTAAGTGGAAGTGTTGATTTTCATAGGGAAGTTGGTTGTATGACATAACTTGGTGTTGAATGTGGCAACACAGGTAGAGAAAAGGCATCTGGTATGCTTGCTTTCATAGGCTAGGCACAGTATACATGTTGGGCTTCATGCTGTAGCTAAACAAAACATGGGTTATATCACACTTGGAATGTTGTGCAGTTCTGATCGCCACACTACAGGAAGTATGTGGTAGCAATAGAGTGCAGAAGAGATTCACCAGTATGATGCCTGGAATCAAAGCTGTGGTTATAAAGAAAGAGACTGAATAGACTGCCTGTGTTCTCACTGGAATATTATAGACTGAGGGGATGACCTGATAGTTTCAGTTTTAGTTTAGAGAAACAGGCCCTTCGGCCAACGGAGTCTGCGCTGACCAGCGATTCCCGCACATTAACACTATCCTGCACATACTAGGGACAACTTACATTTCTACCAAGCCAATTAACCTACAAACCTGTATGTCTTTGCAGTGCGGGAGGAAACAGATCTCGGAGAAAACCCACACAGGTCACGGGGAGAAAGTACAAACTCCGTACAGACAAGCAATCCCCGTAATCAGGATCAAACCCGGGTCTCTGGCACTGTAAGACAATAGCTCTACCGCTGTTGATCGTGCCTCCGGATAGAGGTTTATAAATTTTATGAGGGACCTAATAGGATAGAAATAAGAATCCACCCCCCCCCTCACGAAAAGGGTTTGTCTAGTACTCGAGTGCACCGGTTTAAGGTAATAGGGAACGGCGGTCATATAGCTGTCATAAAAAGACGTTATAGGTTTACAAGATATTTAGGCAGGTACTTAGACAGGAAAGGAAGAAAGCAAGATGGACCTAATGCAGACAAGAGGAAGTGGACTAGATAGGCATCACACTAATCCCATTCCTCCTTCTAAGCATGCATGAATATCATCAGTAAGGGCTGTACAACTGTATGACACTACGAGAACAAGGTAGTAAAAAATACAAAAATAGTCAGTAACTCAAGTATTTACAAAGAAAATGGTGTACAATAAGTTGTTGTGTTAGTTTTCACAGTAAACAACATTAGAATCATCCCAATAAAAGAAAATCCAAGGGGCAAGAGGGAGGAATAATAAATAATCACTGGAGGAAGGGTACTGGACAAACCTATAGACCAGAAGAATAAAAGTGAACAAAACTAAATAAGCTGGAATTCCAAAACAAAACCAGAAAGTTCTGGGAAGAGCAGCATGCCAGACTGTATCAACGGAATTAATTTTTCGGATCAGCGCTCTTAGAACTGAAGGATTTCAAGTCCACTGGACCAGATGGTCTGCATCCTAGTGCAGCAAAGCCTAATCACTCCTCACATGGCAGTCACACCATCCCAGAAATCAGCCTGATTTAGTTTCAAGTCCTCACTCATATTACAATAAGACGACATCTCATTCTTCGAAACTCCAAAGAGGTTCTACAGAAACTTGACTAGTTAATGCAGAGAGGACATTTCCCCTCAAAGGGGAACCTAGAACTACAGTCACAAAGTTTCAAATTAAGGGTCACCCTTTTACATAGATAAGGAGGCATTTCTTCTCCCAGAAGATTGTGAATCTTTGGAATGCTCTGGCTGAGAGAGCAATGGGGTTTAAATCAGAGAACATTCAAGACTGAAATAGAGTTTTAGTCTAAGGCCAACTTCAGATCCTTCATGGTTTTATTGAATGGCAGAGCAGACGAGTTTTCTAAACACCCGACGGCATATTTTTTTAATACTTTATTATTCTGCTATGTAAATGGATTAAATGTTGAAGCATTTCCCTGAATTAGGTATTTATGGGTGTGCAAGTCATAAG